>VXBQ01000064.1:61477-100135 GCA_013400175.1 Phainopepla nitens
CCTGGCACACTCGCTGCGCTCCGAGCTGAACGTTTTCCCCGGGGCTGCGGCGGCCCGGGGAGCCCCGCGGAGCCCCGCTCACACCGCCGCCTCCTCGCAGAGGTTCCTTTCTCCCCAGTCGGTGCGCCACTGCCAGCTCAGGCTTGGCCACCCTGTCTTCAGGAGTGCTTCTCACCTTACTGAGAAGGCTCCAAAAAGACCCCCACCAGCCCCATGGCAAGCACCCTCATTTCTACAGGAGAAACTCCAGGGAGAAGAGTCCGTGTTTGCCAACACAGCAACTGTCTGCAGAGCTGGGGCAGGCTTCACCCAGGACTACTGACAACCCATCCTTTACTTCATCCAGCTCTAGCTGGTGTTCCTCCAGTTTTCCTTTGAGGATCTGAAGTCTCTCCAGCTGTACCAACAGGGCAGAACAATGAAATCTCAAAGTAAGCAGCCTCTCCTGAAGTTTGTTTCTAGGTTTGAATAGTTGGCAAGATTTTGGTTTACTTCAGCTTGGTAAGTGCATTAAATCAAGAAAGCTATGGTTCTGGTTAAGCACTTTGCTAACTGTGGACACTTCAGCCTCACCAGTCCTGCTGTCTTTTTGACTCCCAAGTTTTTCAACATCAATTATCCCCAGGTTATTCCAGTGCACGGTTATTTAAGCAGTCAAAGCCCTCACCCTGACTGAGACATTCATGTTTCACTCGTCCGTCAGAAGAGCTTGTGAAGGATTACAGATAAAAAGTTCCTCTGTTAGCCACTGACTCACTGATTTACTTCGGTAACGTGCCTTGGTTCCTCCTCTCACTTCCAGGACTCGAGTAGCAACTTCCCTCTTCAGGGATGCTTTACTAATCTATGCATAGAGCTCACTTTAGGAGCAAGATAGAAAAAGCTGCAGAAATACCATGCTCTCTATTGTAGTGAGCATGATCATTCCCGTTTCACCTCCCTGGGCTCACTCTTGACCTTAGAGTAACTTTTCCGTGTTTGTTTCCAAACACACTTGAAAAGATTGTCATGAAATTAATAAGTATTGACAGGAGGGTCAGGCAGGCAAAACCACATCTGGATGGATACCACAGACATTTGAAATTATTAAAATGCAGGTCAGATTATTAAAATTGGTGATTTTTCTTCTTTTAAAAAACTAAATGAGAAACTTTGAGGCCACAAAATGTACCTAAAATTTTGACTACAAATCTGGGCTCCAGATACTTCAGTGCTGGGAGGAAGGAGACAAAGTCTACCACGTACAAGAGCAACAACAGCACTTGAAGTGTTTTGTGCTGGAGGGAAAGTTATACTTGTGCCCTTATAAGAATATTTTTTTTAAAAAAACCCAACTTTGAATAATAGGAGGGACAGAAAAGAGTGAATGCTGATGAAACAGGATATTGCTGGGACACACACACGACACACAGCACATCATTGGATCTTGACTGTTGACAGTTGTCCTGGCAGAACCCCAGCATTGCTCTGGCAGAGCAGACTCTCATGTGCTCTGGCCATGCTGTGCCTGTGCTGGGTATTGACCATATTTGCAGTTTCAAAGTTCTTGTTCCAATGATGGAAAAATCTAGAAAACAAAACAGCATGCCAACCTCACTGCCAAAAAATAATACCTGGATGTGAGCAAATACACGATTTGTAATTCACAGCCATACAGGGAGGTTTGGACATTGCAATGTTTACTGTCTGTCTCACTATTCATGTCTCTGCTTTCTAAACATCCAAGTTTAGGTTAGGGGTGAGGTAAATTCTTGCCTGTCATTTTGCAGAAATAATTTCATTTTGAACAACAGTTCTTATTGTGTTTGTAATTCGGAATTTCTTCTTTGAATTGCTTTGAATCCTCAGTTAAGGGCCAGCTGAACTCAGCCGGAGCCAGCCAAAATCTCATCTTTGCCTGAGTTTCACATCTCACTCATCACATATTTTCATATGTTCTCTCCTTCTTGTTGCAACCACATTTTCTTATGGTCTTTCTCTACCCCACATCTTTGAAGTTAAAATGACCGAAACAAGTGTAGCTACACTGCTCTTTCTTTGGAAAGGACCAGCCATCTCCCCTCAGGGCTAGGAGCTTGCTGAGGTTGAAGTATCTGTGAAAAAATTTAAGGACCAGCTTTAAAAAAAAACCCAGCCCAACAAACTCTAAGACTCCTCATTACCAGAAACCTCTCAGAATGCAGCTCCCAATTACAATGTATTTTAAAGTATACCTACATGAGAGGTTCATATGGCCCCTTCCTTCTGCTGGCTGACTTTGCCATCTAGCCTAATCCCAAGATTTGTGAGTTGTCGGGTTGCTGCTTCCCTGCTTGTGGCCCTGGCCTTTGAGCTGTGAGTTGATTATGCATTATACATTTTGAGCTGACACCCATGCTTGTGCTGAAGTCTGAATTTGCCTTGCATCTCTACTGTTTGGAGGTTGTTTTGGATCTGGATTCATGCCACAGCTCCCTCACCACCAGCTCCAAGCACACACACAGTCCAGGGAAAAGAGCCCCTCTTGTCAACTGACCCAGATGCTTGCTATAAAACCTTTTACTTCACTTCTACAGGAAACAGCTCTGCCCTTGCTCTTTACAGTTTGAAGCAAAACCAAAAAGCAGCTAGGTAGAACTGTGGTAGAGAGGAAGGAGTCTGACATTCAGTGTTAGATACACACTGTCCTGCTTTGCAGCTCCAGCCAGCACATTGAGGTGTATGTTGGTACAAACTGGCTTCAAAAATCCTCCCAAACATGGCCTGCAGAGCTCAACTTTCTCTTCCTGAAGTGTTACCTGCAATCTACACTGAGAAAGAGCCCCAAATATTGGTTCCTTCTGTAAGGCTCATGTCAGTGCCTGCCCAGCTCCAACCTCTCTGCACATTTCTGCCCAGTCCTAAGGCACCTCCATCCTTCCTGGGTCTTTTTTCTCCACTCCTCAACAATTCTGAACAACTGCAGCACAGTGAAGCAGCTAAATGGGGAGATCTTTCTAGCCTAAACTGTTGCGAGTTTGATTAACAGAACTGCTCCATTGTGGCTCTGGCTTGTAGCAGTGTTGGCACTTTTTGAAACACATCCTATCCATGTGTTTTACTTCAACAACGAAAACCTCCTTACCTGTTCTTTTTTTGAAGCTGAGGCTACCTAACTCCACCTGGGTAGCAAAGGCTGTACAACCTCCATTCAGACTGCCTTCAATGAGTTTGTTAGCCCATAAATAACATCAATCAGCAGTTGTTTTTGAGGTAGGGAAGTAACTTGACAGATTCTTTCAAAGGAGAATTAGATTCCTGATTATCTGTGACCTTGCCTGTTTCAGAATCATTACAGCCATTACAGGACATCACTTGTCTTTACTTTGACTGTTCCTGCTTCCTTTGCATTCTCCAACATTTTTCCTATTGATTTTCAAAGAAACTGATGGGGTCACACTGTGGCCCTCAGCAGACACGAATGCTTAGTGCCTCCAGCAGCTCATAATCAGTGCGTGGAATGAAAAGCCATATATCGCAGGACCAGTTAAACTCTGCATCTCTGCCTGGGAGACTGAGGCAAAAGCAATGTCCATGGAGGGGCCTTGCCAGTTAGGGCAATTGCCTGGAAAATGGGCTAACACCCAGGGGAGAAGCTGGGGTAATTCAGCCTTCCTGGGACCCTCCTGATTGTGCTGCAGTTAAACCAATGCCCTGCAAAAGAGATGCTCAGGCACACAGCCCATATTTTCACAGATTTCCCAATTGCCTGCAACAGGCACTTGGCAGGGGTAAGAGCTGTAGCTCTTGCAACTAAACTTGAGCAGAGTGGAGAGCTCAGTGCCATGACAGGGTGGTGTGACCGGTCTTGAGTATTTTAAAACCACTGTCATGTTTGCAATGTGATAGCTCTGGAGGTATTTTAATGCACAGCCTGCTGCCATGGTATCACCTGGAGTCAAGGGGAGAGAGGCCAGATGAGCCAGTGCAGTGCGGGGTTTTACAATTTACTGACTCTGAGCTGAAGCTGAAATCAAAGAGCAGCCAACTGTCATGAACACTTCCATGGGAGATGCCTGAGGTAATTTTTCTGTAGTTTTCAGAATAACCAAACACCTCTGCAGAATTGTCAGGAAAATACTGTGTGTGAGACACTCTCTTCCCATTTTTAAGCCTCCGTCGGTGCCACGATGGAAGGGGTTAACTGGGCGAGAGGCGAGGGAATTCTGGAGACTTTTCAGATACCTGGGGTACCTTGGGCTCTGAAATGCTGACCTCTGACTCTCTAAGTTTATCAGCACGTTCACTAATCAGGGGTGTTTAATGGAACAGCCACATGGATTCCTGGCATTCTTGAGACGTTATGACCCTGTCAGTTGCATGAAGACTGAAAGTCTCTTGCTTTTGAACTCACTAGAGTTTGCACTGTCTTAGAAGCCTTTGATAAATACTTGCTGGATTTCTTACCTAGCTGCTCTAATCTGCCCAAGGTCATCATTCCAGAAAAAAAAAAGGTTTCATTTTGTGGGCATTCATCACTTAAATTGATTGGATTAATGCTTTCTCTAATTCTGGAATGGTAAAGAGTGTTATGTGCCACTTTAAAAAAAAAACAGATAAAAAGTTTATTTTCCTGTTATATGTGAGGGAGGTTGTATTCACTGTCAGTCTCTAAAGACCAGTGAAAAACAAATGTAAAATGTTTTTCCATGAAAAACCCCTAACATTACTGAAATAGATCTCCCTCAAGTACCTAAAGGTTTTATCAACAGTGTCCATGTGCATGTTTTTCCTTCAGTTCATACTAGAGAGTTTAAGCACAAAGGCCTGGATTCAGTTACAATCAGAGACCCAAGCCTGGAGGTATATGTGATCCAAGCCTTGTCCAGAATTTAAATGGACCCAAACTCAAATGGGCTGAATTCACCATGAATGAGGTATCCAAGTCACTTTTAAAAATTAAGCTGGAATTCAGCTGTACTTTGAGCATATTTAAAAATTTCCTTTAAGTCCAGGATACAAACATAATTGCGAAGGCTGAGTAAAATGGTTTGAATTTTGAGCAATAAATATTTTTTTTTATTTTCTTGTGGATAAGCTCCATACACAGCAAGCCTTGCTGGGCCAGATAAGACTAGATAACTCATCAGTGTAGGAAAACCTTGTAATCAGGATACTGGCAACAGGCAAAGAAAAGAGGCTGGAAATATCAAGAGTTAACAGATGACTTGATATGGATGGCAGTCTCTACTATGAGGCTTTTAAAAGCAAACAGTTCACATAATTTATAACTGGTTTCATAGGAAGGCTCACATTTATTCAAGAGGACATGCCTCAGCATAGCAGACCTCCCAGGAGACTTTTCAGGTGACTCTTCCTTTATCAACCTCATTTTATTACTCCTAGTTCTATTCTTCTGCTGTTTCTCATCATATCTCTTGATATTTTTAAACTCATCACCTACTGGCAGTTTGTCATTAGGGTACATTGTTCAGCTGAGCAACACACCCTTCTTTTGACATGGGCAACAGCAAGAGCCTGACCCTTCCCAGGGCAGGGGAAAAGCACATGAAAAGAGCTGAGGAGGTCAGATCCCGAGCACGGTGGGAGCTGAGGTGCTGCTGTTAAGCCAGCATTGAGTGGAAGGCTCTCACCTGCAGGCGGACAGAACGCTCACCCGTGGTTCCGCACGCGCCATCCTCTGCCTGTTGGCTTTTACCTGATCTTGTGAGGAGCTGAGGAATGGGGACACACAGCAAACAGGTTTAGATCCCCTGAACCTCCCAGTACCCAGGCAGACTCCAGCTCACACGTGGTGCAGCATAGCTACCTTGTGTTTCCTGGTGAGACTCCTTAAGTGGGCTCAAAACCTTGGAGGAATTTTGTAGCAGTCCTAGGGGTGTCTTGTTCTCATTACCTCCCCTGACCTAGCAAATGGGGGGCAGGATGGGAATGATCTTTGTATCTAGGTCAGATCTTAATCTTTTTTTTCCTTGACTGAAGAATCACTCCCCCCTTTTTCCTCTAGTTCATATTTGCCTTTCAACTCTGGTTGAGCCCTTGTCTGACATTCTCTCCTGCCCTCTTCAGCCCAGGGCGGGATCATTTGTACTAACAGGATGGCGCTTTTCTTCATTTTCTGTCTCACACATTTCTTTTTCACCCCATCTGTCATATCCCCACATCTGACTGATACAATACAGTGAGATATTTAAAACCACAGAAACTGTGCAAACCAATTTTTTCCTTACCTAAGGATGGAAGGGAAGAAGGGAGCCAACGGGGGACCCACTGATGTAAAACTCACTTTGCCACTGAGATTCCCTTACCTGTCTCCAGCCTCATGTTCCTCTGGTCAGTGGAGCAGGTACAACCACTCCACTTTCTGTCCAACAACAGTGTCATCAGTACAGAAGCCTGATGTTGGGCATAACTCTGCTGCCTGAGCCCTTGCCCTGCTCTGGACTGTATTACTACGAACACAGTGTTCACAGCTGCCCTTCCAAGTCACTTGGTCCTGTGCTGGCCCACAGCTTCCCTGGCACTTTTCCCACATATCATATGTAAAGCCCTGGGCAAACCTTCTCCTTGGAGCCTCACTTTTCCCTTGGGAAGTGTCAGTCCAATGCGCTAACTATTGCTGGTAAAACCCTGGCACACACCACATGAAGCTTTGAGCAAAGTAAAATATAGTCACAGACTTAATGAGTATCAAAATAAAGCTCAAAAAAGAAAAAAATCATGACAGTACAGGAAATTGCAGAGCAATGGCAACTGCAGGAGGAAAGTGGGAGAATATCACATAGGCCCTGAAAGTCTGCAGAGGCCAGACAGACACATGGCTCTTCCTGACCCTTCTCTCCTGGCAGAAAGCGGAAAACTCTCCTCCTCCACTCAGCTAGGGGCCCAGCCTGCTGTTAGTCACCCATTTTGAACTACTACAAATACATTAATTGAGCCAGCTAGGGAGAAATAAAGCTTTTGAAAGAAGCAGCAAATAAATCACAGAAGCCCCATGTATAAAAACCAGGCAGCATGACGTGACACCTCTGCACAGGGCAGCTGTGACCTGTGTTAACCTGCCCAGGCTCTGGCACTTGAAAAACACCAGTGAGAAAACTTTAGAGACAAAAAACCTCATACAAGAACCTTTACCACAAACATCCTCCACTATCTATCCCTCCTCAGGAAGGGGCTGGCAGGGCAACCCCAACTACTTTTCTTCGCCTGCTGTGCTTGTGGACTCTGATCTACAACATGCAGCAGAGCCAGGCTGTGGGCATTCAGCCTTTCCCAGCTGCTGGTGTTTCAGCTGAGAGGTAGATTTCCTGGTTTGCCCTCATTTCTCATCTCCACAGCCTCCCCCTGACTTTAAGAGATTATTGCTGTATAAGAGCTGAGCACCTTGTGTGGCATTCGAGAAGAGATGAGTTAGTTTCAAGCAGCACAGCTTTGCTGAGTTGACCTCGCTCTTCTAAATCAGACAACGCTATGAACGGAGCAATCAACTCCAGCAAAGTGAAGGACAGCAAGCAGATTAGAGCTGGGGAAGGCTGGAAGAGGAATCAGACACAACAGCTGAGAGCCCTGGCTGCCAGACCTAGATTCTTCAATCAACAGAGACAAGCAGGTTCCATATTTTGACCAGGTACTTATTTGCTGTTGCAGTTCCTTTGGTGTGTGTGTGTACAGGGAGGTGACAGTGCCAAGCGGCTGGCAGGATAGATGGTCAGCTTGGACCTCATCCTACCACTTAAGAAGTGCATGGCAGAATGGAAACCTGCAGGGAAGCCAGAGAGCCCCCCATCTCACCCCTCTCTCAACTTGTCCTCCAAGAGTGAGTTCTGATCTCCTGGCTGTACACTGAACCCTCAGTAATACTGAAGTACTGAATTTTATTTCTTCCCATTTGTCCTTTCCTTGCCTGTTCATTTCAGGGAAGGGGCAGGAAAGCAAACTCTAGGAAGTATGTGAAACCTGCCAGTCCCTAAGAGGCTGAATAGCTTTCCACTCACACTACTGTTACTGATTTGAGACTCTTGGGCAAATTGCTCATTTCTGGCAAAGCCAGTGACGTGTTGATGTGGCTGGACCTCTGCTGAGGCTGCAGGGTACTTTGCCTACCGGTGAAACTTTGCTCATCTGAGCTTAAGTGAACAATTCAGCTGAAATGAACAGTTGGTTTCATGCTTCACTTGCAGAAGTGCTCTGAGGCTCCCCTTTTGCTGTGGCTTGCTCTCCACCTGTGTTGCTTTGTCTGCTGCTCTGATTCTGGTGTGCCCTGTTAAACTGGAGCAGTGAGAGACTTTAAAGCAGCCAAAGTGATAGCTGGGAACTTCAGTCACTGCCCAACAGTTGGCACTGGTGGAAAGCACCAGGATCTCTGTGGCTCCCAGCAGAGAGGAAGCTCAGCCAGAGGATGGATGGCTGGATCCAGCTGTGCACTTGAAGGCAGAGGCTGCTTGCACAGCTCCTCTGCTCCAGCACCTGCAGAGCTCTCCCTCTTTTGCTCCTTGGACAAGAAGTTATTTTTGGCTGTGTTTTGCTATATTAAATATTAGCTCTAGGCTTTCCCCTATGTACCGCGTAATCCTGTTCTGTGTGCGCTTTATATATTGTTCTTTTGACATTATCACTATTGCATATTAATAAATTAAACTTTCAATTCATGTTACTCTCTTGGGCCAATGTATATTGCTAGGGGGTGAAAAGAAGGATTAAACTGGCTTACAGTGTGCTGCTCTTGTACCCTGTTACAGCAGACGCATAAGAAGGATCAAGGAGCTTTCTTGGCTTGGAATTATTATATTAATAGCAGAATTGTGGGGTCATAATTTTTATTACGCTCTTTTAATAAGCTACTGATGCAGACGCATTTTACACCTATGGGAAAATATAATTATGCTGGAACTGTAACATTGGAGTGTTCATAAGTGTTCTTAGCAGAATATCACAAAGTATTAAGAGGAGAACGAGTCTTCAGTTATGTTGAATGAAGTTTTAGCAAGCCTAGTGGGGGGTGAAGGTTCAAGATAGAGAAAGAGGAGTAAAATCAGCCTGAATGTCTTTAAGTTTGGGCTTTAAGTTACTAATAAGCATAGCCATTGGGGAGCTGGTGACAGACTGAACTCTCCTGAACTCCTCAGTAGGAGCATATGCAGGTGCACGATGCGATGCTGCACAGAGTCAACAAGCTCCCAAAATAAGAATGCACTGAGAAAAGCCCCCTGTAGGGTTCAGCTTATGCTGGGGCTTCAAGACATATATGTTGCTTCTCTGCCTTGTAAAATGCAGTGTCGAGTAGTGGAAAGGTGAGGCAGAAAATGAACCAATGCCAGATGCAAGAGCCCCATCAGCCAGTTTCAAAATAAGGGAAAAGTTGAAGCTGACTAAAAGACTTTTTGAGATGGGATTGATGGGGTGAAAGATATTAGATACTCTATGAAAGTTCAAATAAAAAGCAGAATGACAGGGTGAAGCCACACATGAAAGGCAGAAAGCTCTGAGGTGGGCAGCTACTCTCTGTTAACTCCCATGCACCAAAGGAGCCAGTGGTCATCCAGATGTTCTGCAAACACAGCCTCTGTACAGCTGCCTCCACCTCCTCAATTAAAAAAAAAAAAAAAAAGAACAAGCAAAAGAGGGGAGCTGAAGCCACATACCAGAAATGCCACATCCTGTTAGGCTGTAAGCAGGGTGTCTGCTGGAAAATGGGACCTGTTTTAAACATATTTGATAGCTCCTATAGCCATCCTTACCCCAGTTTGATTTATGCTCAAGTAACAAACCCCACAAAAGCCCTGAATCTGCACCTCAAATATAGTCTATCCATGGTTTCAAGACACTCCCCTCAGAAGATCAGATTTCCTCATCATCATACAATGTCTAAGATATGTACAGCGTCATAAGTAGACAAATACAACTTATTTTTACTGTGACTGTTGTTATTTTATATCCTGTAGCGCTACAGCTATGACAAGCTCTTTACAACCATTACAGAAGTCAGTTCCTTGCTCTGAAAATCTCATCAAGATTAACTCCTGGTCTTAATTCTTATTTTGTGGTTTAGCACTTGCCATCACACAACAGCTGAGATACAGCTTCGTTCTACAGACAAGTTTACATTTATGTTCCAACCAGTCACTCCTGGGTTATGATTCCTGCTTAAAGTCCTGTCAAACGTATCTTAATATGTTAACAGTTTTGCTCCACTAGGCTGACTCTGCTAAAAGGCTGTAAAAAGTAATAGTCCATTTGTGAGTTTGCTGCTATTAGTTACAAGTGTTAATTCATGTGCAAAAACCTCTAGAGCTGAATACCTGCAGTCAGTAACACAGGAGAGGGGGCTGCACACGGGGTGAGGAAATGATTCCTGTTGTAGATTTGGTGCATATTCACCTGCAAACAGTCACTCCTCCTGCCTCAAGAAAGGAGTGGTAACTTCTTGGTTTTAATCACACGCTCCCAGTTCTAATTGCTTTACAAACAACATCAAGGGGACGGTAATTGGACCCTTCAGCTTCTCCATCATAACAGCGTGACTACTGCGGAAAGGAAAACAAATCTGCACCCATTCCAAAAGCTAAAATAAAGCAAGTGATGGAAAGAGAGGCTTCTAATTTCTGTGCAAGGTAACACCTACACGTTAATACTTAATTTAAAAAGTAAGAACAGGGGTGTCCCCAGTGAGCGACTTGCCAGGGGTTGCACAGACAAAACTATTGCATTTGGAAAAGCACAGCCTCAAGCCTGCACCTGCTTTCACACCCTTGCAAGGAAAGGCGAGCTCATTGCCACCTTTCACTGTCCTGCTTGCCAATGGCTTTTGTTTTCTCTGGACATAAAGAGAGGAAAATGGAGCCAGGCAGGTGCTGGGCAGTAATTTTTTTTTGCAGAAGTGCCTGTTGCTTCCCCAAGCATTGACACTGCAGCCACTGCTCCTCTGCCTCAGCCCTGCCTGCCAGCACTGGGCAGAGCCCAGGCAGGGCCACCACAGCACCTTTGCAGCAGGTCAGCAGCAGCAGGTCTGCAATGCTCCTGGGCAGGATGACATCAACAAGTACTACTTCTCTCAAGTTAAGCCCCTAAATTAATGAAAAGAATTAGGGATAATATTTTTTTGCCAGCAAGAGCAAAATCATGCAGAAGTCAAATCCATCAAGGGTACCAATTGAACTCAGTGTTCCCTATACTGTAGGGCAAAGACCTATAATTTCCTAAGATGGTTCCTAATTCTAGGCCTTTTCAGGAGATCCCAGAATGGGCAAAGCCTGACAACTCAGTGTCCTGTTGCTTCAGCAAAGTAATTGGTCAAATGTATTGCAAAACTGCATTAAGGGGAAGCCCCAAGCCAGCAAAGTGCTCTGTGTGCATGCAGCCTCACTGGTATTTATAAGCCATGTTTCTGGAGGAGCATTTTCTGGCTTTCTGGGCACCCCTACATCAGCACTGTTACACCAAGACATTTTGCCTGGCTTTACATAGGAAAAATAAATGTGGCTGTGAAGATAAGATAGAATAAGAAAACAAAAGAACTTATCATAGTTAAAACAAGACTCAAGTGAGACCACATGGAATGAGACAACAGGGAAGCCGAACAAAGGAAAATATTAGAAAAATGCAGGTTGTATTTGGTGGAACAAGATCTTGAAAATCTGAGGATGTTTGCAAAGCAGTGCTAGTTCCTGTGGATACCAAGTATTAAAAACCTGCCAGAATTTGTTATCCTGAGTTTAAAGAAAAAAAAAAAGTAACAATGGCTTTAATTATTTGATTTTTAAAAAGTAGCAGCTCTCTGGACAAAGGTCTCCAGAAGAAGAGAAAAACAGGTTGTGACTATGGATGCCAGCAAAACATTAAAAAAACAATAAGAATGCAAGAATCTCACACTGTATCACACAGAGCAGAATGCTCACAGGGATCATTACTTTGACTGTCCAATATATAGAGCAGGAAACACTGAACCCCATTTTAGCATCTATCTGGAGAAATGTTTACAGGCTCTAGGGAAATTATTCTCACCTCACCCTATGAAGAGAGGAAAACCAGGACTAATTCTATGGGTAATTCTAAAGGGTCTCAGTGGCACGTGGACACCTATTTTCTGTGCACTCAGGCCTTTTTTATGCTCCTATGCATATAAACACTACTGTGCCTTCTTCATGTTTAATCTGCCCTGACTGAAACTGTCCTGAAAATACCTTGTTTAATGCTTAGACCCTGAAGAACAACATTTGCTGTGTCCAAACTTCCTGCTCATTCTTAAATGAATTTTAAGAGGGTAATATTTAATGATGTGTCCGTTGAATTCAATCTTGTTTGCATTATGTCACACAAAAATGCACTGCAGAAAGGTTCTTCATAATGCCATTATGCTATTAGTGATGGTGGGAGAAATTGTGATATTTAAGTATCAACAAAAATAGTTTCCTTGGCTTTTAGAAGAGATGGGGAAAGAAAGAAGAAAAAGGGACAATCAGCTGAAATGCCAAACATCCATATACAAATGATGATTCAGAGAAGGGTTATGATGGTACTGAGGCTAATGAGACACTACAGATAATATAAGACACAAAATCGAGTTCACTTTATAATCTGAGTATATTATAGAGCTAATCAAGAGGAAGGAAGAAAACAAATCATTGCTTGTAGAAGTGGAGAGGAGGAGGAAAATGCCAGCAGATGACTCAATACTCCTGAGTCATTCCAGTTCCAACTATTCATCGACCTGCCTGGGGAAGTTTGAAGAACACTTTTAAAAATGTTTTAAGTCTATCCGGTATGATCTTGACTGAAAAGGCAAAACCAGGACAAGAGATAGACTTCTAGATCTGCCATTTACAGCCAGGGAAAAACCAGAGGGAGTCTTGACTGTAGCTGGTGGAGATGGCTGTGCCTGCTGCATTAAGTGTACCCGCACATCTACCAATCTTGCTCTGTTGATCAAAATTTCTTTTACATATAAAAATATGTTTGCATGTACTAGTCTTTTAATAAGATAAGATATTTGCTTTTAAGTTGACATCTCTTTCATCACTCTGTTTTCCCTGGGAAGGAACTTTCAATGTTTTTACACTTTCTATGCTCTCCTCCAGTAGCCAAACCTGTGACAACAGCAAGCACCCAGCACTCAGACAGCTGAAGGATTTGAAAACACCTATCCAAGATTCACATCTGAATACTGGAAATGAAAATGAGCCCAGCTCAGGGTGCAGTCAGCTCCCCGTATCTCTTGGGACAGAGCCCAGCGCAGTGTAAATCTGATTGCCTGTCTGTGTCCTTGGCTTCCCTGAAAGTTGTTACTAAGTGCTGAAAGTAGAAACTCTTTTCATGCTTCTCCTTCCGTTTCACAGAAGCAAAGAAACCATTTTGCAACTTCTGTTACAAAGCATCAGAAATTGTTTGGTTACATTGAGTACCTGCACTGGGGTTAGGTTCTTCCAGGAAAACGATTTGAAAGCTTCTGTAACTGGAACTGAACCATCCTGTATCAAGTTAAAGAGAAATTCACCAATACATAGTAGCCTTGTGTAGACAATGCATTATATTAGCCTGCATGTCTTGTCATAATATATTCCAAGTGATGTGTGATGATGGCAAATCTGTTATCCATTAAAAAGGTGCTGAGGACCAGCCTGTCGGAAGACATTTTTTCCCCCAATTTTACTCCTCATTAGTTTTTGAAGCCTGGAAGTTACAGAACAAAGTTCATGTTAAAGGCTACCACTAATATTATCATGCTGCTTTAATGCTGGAGTAATCATATATGTGAAAACCATATTCCAAATTCCTAGCACCACATTTTTATTCTAAACATTAGAAAAGCACACACATCCTGGAGAGAAAAATGTTTGCAGCTGACTGATGTTTATCCAGAAAGTGTGATTTCCTCAAAAGCAGCTTGGTGCAACTTCCTGCCTGCACAGCTCCTGCTGCTGGGGCTCTGGTTCAAGACTTGCACACTCTGCAAGTGGACACTAAGGGGTGTAAATTCATCAACTTCTGCTGAACTTTATATTCACACACGGCTGAAAAGTGAGGGCAGAATAAGACTGCACATTTCATATAGAAGTGCAATTCTATTTTCATGTGCTTGGAAGAGTTGTAGGTAGTTTTTTTTTTGTTTGGGGGGGTTTTTTTGGTTGTTTTGGTTTGGGTTTTTTGCTTGATTTTTGTGTGTGTGTGTGTGTGAGTTGCTGGGTTTTTTTAAAATAAAAATGCAAGGAAGCAGAATTAGGTTTCTTCTCTAAAAAATTAATAGATGTTACTTTTTTTTTTTTTAAGGGAGAGGAGGAGGAGGAGGAATTGATTTATACTTAGGTATCAGACATCTTCCTCTGACTTAACTGAGTCAGGTTTCTCCTGCTCCAATCTTCACATGCCAAATTTTTAGAACAAAGCCTTAGAGCTTTCTCTTTACATCAGCTAGTAAGATATTTTGACCATCCACCTAGTGCTTCCTCTGGGGGTTCAAGATTCATAACAAAAGATTTTGCACATCCATCATTTGGAAAAATGCCTCTATGCCTAAGTTTTCCAATCATCTTTGCCTGATGCTTCTATGCCTTAATATATCTGATGAAAAGTCTATAATATGCTTTCATGGACTTTTTTTTGAGAGATAACTCAGTGCTATAGATCAGAATTTGTGATGATTTAGAACTATTTTCCAAATCAAATTAAGGTTAACAAAGAAATTAGTGTATATCAGTATAATCTTGTTCTGAAGGATGGTATTAGGAAGTGTTAGACTGGAGGTTGCAGCAGCAGAAACTTGTGGAATTCAGAGTTCCCTGGCAAAGCTACACTGGCTGCACTGAGGGCAGGATGGAGATAACAAATACCTGGTAGAGAATGTCTGTGTAAAGGACTTGTGCACTAAATTTCTTATGGTATACACACAACTGACAGGCTTTAGTGCAGATAACATTTCTCCCAAAAAACCTGTAATCCCAGAATATCTGTTTTTAAGCACTCAATAATCAGCATTATTCAGAGCTCTCTGCACCTGAGAGACTCACCAGAACTGGTGCCTTCCCATGCAGCTGTGCACAGCTACAACAGTAAGAGTGAGCTCTTTCATGGTTACAGAAATTACACTTGGACCTTCCTCTGCTCTCATGAGAAAAGCAAGCCTTGGAAGAGAGACCCTCAGAAAGCTTTCCTGGTCAGACACAGCTATTCTTCTTTTCTGAACAGCAGCTATTCTAAAACATCTCATTGTAAGGACAACACTGGAGAGCACATGGCAGCCTTCCAGTACCAACATGCTTTACTAAAGGAAAAAGAACTTTATCAAGTAGTTGGGCTTTCCTGATCTATTAAATGATCGCTTGCAAATCCCTCCCTATTTTCACTGGGGTTTTTAAAGAGGTGTCTTTAAAAGAGAGAAACACAACAGTAGAAGGCCTCTCTGTGGCAAGGCTCCCAGAATGAAGATTTTACACTTCTGTTCCCCAGTAGTCACCTTCAGCCTTGCTCTTACCTAGAAAGTGCTGGAGACCTTTGCTCACACCTCTGAGCACAAGGACGTTCCAGCACCATTTTAAAGGGTGGGAGCTGACAGCAGGCACCACCTCCAGATAGGACTGTTTATGCTGATGCAGGATAAATGGATGGAGATCTCCATTAATTGTAACCAGGGGAGTAAGGCTGGAAGTGTTTCCTTGCACAGAGATAGCAGTGCAGGCGAAGAGCACAGGGGGAGCCGCGCTGTAGCTGCAGCCGGCTCCTTGCAAGGAAGGTTCCTGCTATTAATACCTCGGCTATCACAGCAGATAGCGTTGTAAAAGGCAGCAGCTTGCAGGAAGGCTTAGGTTAGAGTAAACTGAGGAGTACTCTTTGGATTACAGGGTGGGGTAAAGTCCGCAGGGTGTTCTCCTGCCTCTGCAAGCCAAAGAGCGGCGGTGCAGCGGGAGCGTCCCGCGGTTGGTGCTGCGGTGACACCGAGAGGCTGCACTGCCCTGCCCTGGGTGTAAAACAGCAAGAGCCAGGCCTGCGCCCGCCTTAAAGCACGGGGACAAGATAAAGGTCAGAAAATGGGAGAAAAACCCCTGTTTGTTGATCACAATGTGCTGAGACAGATCCTGATCCCTCCAGGGAAGGCAGGTCTCCTGTGACCTACCATGAAAGGTAAACCAGCTCCCCCTGAGAAGACAGTGGCGGTGACTGGGACCAGTTCCACCCATCCCTGGAAGTGCTCATGGTGGCAGAGGGACGTTTTTTGTCTCAGCCAAGCTTTGAACCCTTGGGAGAAGTGCAGCTCTTCTCTTCATGCACCAGTCTTTCCTGATCTGCTTTCAGTTCCTTCCTGCAAAGCTGCCCTGTGCAGCAGGCAAGTCAGGGATGGAGAACTTCCTCCCCTGCTTGAGCCCTTTGGAAATGGCTAATTTACTACAACACAGGGAGAGAAAGGAAGAAGGGTAGTGAAACACAGCCCAGCCTGGGCCTCGGGGCCATCTCAGGTTCAGGAGAAAAGGAAAGGACAAAGAGCTCAGAGACCCCCCAGTCTGGCTTTTTGCAGTACCTCAACATATCAAATTGAAACGGGCCTCTTTTTGCCCCTGGCTGTTCCTATAGTTTAAATGCTTTAACCTTTAAAGGTAGCATTCAGGAACCATGGTACTTAAGTGTTAAAGCTAACTTGGAGGGTATTTTTGCAGAGGGGAAGGAGTTTTACAGGGGCTTTTACCTACCAGACTTGCATTTCATTTCAGCACAGATCATGTGCAGTGCTGGCTCTGAGTATAACCTATGGTCCCTCATCTCACCAGTTTCCTCAGTCTTGTCCTGAGGAGATCAACAGATTAAGAGCAGAGAAAATTTGAGGCTTCTTTCCCAGTGGTGCTGAGTGCCTGCTGCTCCTCACAGTCCTGATAGAAAGGGTGCTCAGCATTGCTGCAGGAGGCAGCAATTCATCTCTATCTGTGCTGCTCTTTGCCCTGGTCTTAAAGATTATTTGAGACACTGGACAAGAAATGAAGAAAAGTGTTTCCCTATCAAAAACCATCTCTCCTCAATTTTGTTGATCCCAGTATCTCTAAACACAGACCCTGTTCATTCTCAGAACAGGCCCCGCACAGCCTTTCTTCCTCTTAGACTTTCTTCTTGTTCTGTGCTTAAGAAAGCCCACATCAGATGTGTCATTTTCTCTTTGCTCATGTAGTTGCTCATCCAGTCCTCTAATTCCCATTTTTCATCTCCTTGTACTTCTCTCTCATTTCATCTACACTATTATTTTCTGTTTCCTTTGTTTGCTCCTCTATGTACAGACATCAGAAAAGGCTCTCTTGACATAATCAGCCTTCTGTCTCTTCCTTCCTGTTGTTTTCTAAACTTTGTTATTTTTCTACATTGAATTGCTTTTCCATTCCTCCCATGTGGCTGGAAATGTGTCCTTTACACAAGCACTATCAGAGGTAGCAGTGGCCTTCTCACAGCCAAGCTAAAAAGGGACCTTTTTCTTCTTACACCTGAAAATCACATCCTCTCTGGATAAAGTCAGTGTTCCTTTTTTTCCAGACATCCTCAACTACTCATTTTGCTGTCTGATGCTCAGGCTTCAGTAATTTATCTTCTGTCCTGCCAGTATCCTGGCAGTACCCATGGAATTCCATCTCCTAAGTTCTATTCTGCAATTTTTTTCTGCATGTTTTAACTAACAACCTCTATCTCTGTAGGTGACACTCCAATTACCCAGCAGCAAGGAAGGAGCTTGTTTTCTGGACAATTCACCCATTAGAATCTGTTTGCTGAGCCCATTGAGAGGACACATTTCCTGGTAAGGACACCTCTACATGAAAAACAACAATCAATGGGTTTGTTTCATGCTCTAATTGTCATTACAGTTCTTAGGTTTGGGGTTTGCAAGTCACGACCTGCATTCTTTGAATAATGTGTATGCAGCAGAATTTCAGCAGCAATCTCCTCAGATAGGAGAAAACAGCCTGCCTTGCATGTGAGGGCAGGCTGGGGAGGTGAACATCTCTGTGTGACATTACAAAACCAGTATGGCACAGCAGCCAACAGCTTCCCCATGTTTCCATGACTGTGTCAACCAACCAAGCCTAACTCCACACACCCAATTTCAGGAAAGCCTCCAAGAGAAAATACATTTCAGGTTCTTAGCTAATTCTTCTCCAGCAGTGGAAAAGAACATGTGATATTTCCACTTGTAATACCACCAGGTACAGCAAGATAAACATACTGCCACCAACACTTCAGCAAAGTGTCTCCTGCTCCTGTCATGCCCCCATGCTTTACTATTTACGACTTCTCAGGGCAGAAGAAGCCAAAGCAAGAGATTAACTATATTAGAAAACAAAGCAGGAATTATTAGGAGGGTGTTAATGGTATGTGGACAGACTGCAGTCAGGTTCCAAAAACCCACAAGACATTCCTCCATTAGTAAGGTGGTGGAGCAGAGGCCACACATCTGCCTCTTCCTCCAACCAAAAAATGCAGGCAGGACTCACAAGTACATACAGGAGTTAAGACACAGGCAAATTACTTCTGGAATAAAAATAAAGATTCACAAACAGATCAACCTTAGAGCAGCCTTAGCCCCAGCCAAGTCCCAGGTTATCCAGTGCCCAGCACTTTTCAGATGCCTCTAGACAGTGCTGGAGTCACCAGGCTCTCAGCAAGAGCAGAGGCTGCCTGAACTCCACACCCTTGGATGCTCCAGTGCTTGAGAGACAAGCAAGCCCCACAGCCTCGGCATCCCAAGAAGACACAGCAGCTGCCCAGAAAGGAGAAAAACCTTAAAAATGCATCAACTGCCTGTAGAGTTGCATTAGATCACTATTAACAAGCCTAAATAGGTTTTCCAATCGAAGGTGGTTGATTGCATTCTGCCTTGGTTTTCCTCCCTTTCTTTTTTTTTTTCTTTATACAGAGGTTTTTAGGAAATAATCTTCATCTTTCCTAAATTCTTGTTTCCCCTCTTTTCCTCTTGTTGGTTAAATCTGGGCTGAGGTTGATTGCTGTAGGACAGAGGTATGTTAGGAAATTTGATGCAAAGGACAAGAAAACAAAAATCAGAGGTATTTGGCCTGAAAAGAGGCTTTGTCCAAGGCATAATTCTTGTGTGTTTAAGGACAGAGTAATAGATTTGGAAGGATAAGTCATATATCTTAGGATTTTCTTCCCTGCCCCCTTTGATTGATTCATTCCAGTCTCTTCAGATCTTTGCCTGTTCCCACAAACCTGGAATCTCAGGATTGTTTGATTAAGTCATGGTTACCATGACAATAAAAGTGCCTCTGGCCAGTTTGACCTTTGACTGGATTCAATTCACTGAGAGAAATGGACAGAGACTATAGAAAAAGCTTCAGCTTCATGTCCACTACTGCATAAAACAGGCTCTCCCGCACTTTGAGAGTGTGAGCTGGCTGCCTTTTAAAAATATAAATTGGGCTGGAATGCTTTGGAAAGTATTTCTAAGGTTTTGGTAACCAATTTCTTGACGAATATCACCTAAATATAAAATGCACACAGTGATATGGTTGGAGACTTATTTTAAAATGTGGTATTTAGCACAACAAAAGCAAAAGCTGAAATCAGACTTTGCATGTCCGATCTATACCCAGAGATTTTAAAAATCATGTCATATCCATATCCATCAAATATTTTATAGGTATTTGCAAATAGCTGGCTCTTTGTAGGTCTGTACATATGTATAAAAGCAGATTTCAGACTTAGAGCTCATTTCCTCTGATCGTAGCCCACCCCACCACTGCAGGCATTGTGCTGCTGTTGCTCATATAGATAATTATTCCTTTTCAAATACTTTCATTGTAAATCCATTTCAGCAAAAATAAGGAGAGGAGGGGGGGAGAAGAGAGATTTCAAAATTAAAGCTGTTATGCGATTTGTAAATGGGGCTGACAGAATGACAGCCGAGTGGCCGTTGCAAGGCAATTCATGCATGCAAGATTGCCAGATCCCTGGTGGGAGAGCACGCCGTGCCCGCGCACGTGTGGGGGCTCTGCTGGAGCTGCTCTCCACCTCCCTGTGCTGGGAGCCCCCTTGTTTTACTGCTTCCTCCTTGCAGAGGAGACAAATATATTCTTTGGTCTAGCTCTGAACAGTAATTAAAGCCAACTAAAAAGAGGGCTTGCTTCTGGAGCCACTGGCTCCACAAAAGGCATGTGGCAGGAGGAATCAACGGCTCGAGCCATTCGGGAAGATTGGGCTTCACTGGGCACACCATGGAGAGAGCAGTGAGCAGCCCTTCCCTGGAACATGCAGCCAAGGTGAATGTTAGCCAACAAAATGGCAGGGAGCCAAGCAGAGGGAAGTAAAATAAATCCAAGCACTGGGAAAACGAGGGAAAAGAGTGTCTGGGCTGGGGCAATAGTTGCGTTGACCTTACCTGGGTAACAGACAATGCTCATTTAAAAGACAGACCCAAGCGGGCAAGCTGGAACTTAGAAATTATTTTTCCCTCTTTTTCTGTTTGATTTGTTGCTCATTTACTGACACAAAGTTCTTCCTTCTTCTCACCTAGTTACCTTGAATTCTGAAGCCATGGGAAATAACTGAAGGGGATTATTTGAGCCCTCCCACACAGGCTCTTGGATGCAGAATCCTTCTGTTTCCATGCTGGCCATCAGGACTGTATCCTGTCAAATCGCACAGTTTCAACGAATTCAGTAGAGAGCTGCCATTGTCACAGGATTTTGGTTCCCAGACCAAGAATTGGAAGACAGATCAGTCTGGGAGGGTTTTGTTCGTCAGTTTTTTCCCTCTTCTTTTTTGGTGAAAGACAACATGGAAAACTTCAAGAAGTGTATACAGGAAAATGATCAATCTGAAGAAATTTGTCCCTACTGGAAAAATAATTTTTGATTCCAAGAGAAGTCAAAGTAAAATTTTGAAAGGCACTTACCTGACTTTCAAGGAATACAAACTTCTAGAGATCCTCTGGCTTTGGAAAAATGTGTCAGAATCTTCCATAGTTCATAAATGAAACTCTTTAATTTGGATGAGGATGATTTCCCCTCTGAAGAAATAGCAGGCACCCACCCCACTGGCTTGTTCACCATCCCTTGCTACAAGATGGGAGAACTCAAATAAGCATAGAATATATGCCTGATCCATCTTGGCCTTTCCCTCTCCTCATTCTTTTGATGCTGAGTGCTTCCAGTTGTGCCAGTCTGTAAACTCTCGGCAGTATTTTGTATTTTCCTTCAGTCTCTCTCTCCCTCTCTGTAAGATTTCACCAGCCTATTAGTGTTAGAATGTGAGTGTTTATTAAATCCAGATATCTATTTATCTATTGCTCTATCTTTATGCAATTCATATACATGTATGTCTGCTGAGGCATGGTCCTGGGTATAATGTTCCATTAGAGTGAAATGTTTACATAAAGGAAACTGAGGAGTTTAGCTATTATAAACCTGGACACTGTCAGTTTACTTACAAGAATGTCACATACAGCCCATGGCCAACCTTAAATTGAGACCCTATCACATCTCTTCTTTCATATGTATGCCTTTATGTCTTCATTTGTAACCCATCACAGACATATTGTGGATTAGATCAGATGCAACAAGAATCTTAGTATCAGTGAGCAGCACCATTATTGGAAACACACTGTGTCTGTGCAGGGTGAATATCAGAGGTTACCTATTCCCATAAACTCAGAAAATTATCACGCAGTCTGTTGCATCTGTCTCTCTCTCAGAAATACCTTTACATACAAGAACTGATTTTTTTTTCCTTATTGAATAAAAAGCTACATGGCAAGCCCCCAGGCTCTATCCATGGAAGGTAAGCAAGGATTTAAGAAGGATTAGAGAAGTAGCAAGGGTTGTTAGACGAGCCAGAGGTACCTACCACACGGAAAGCAATTTTGAAATACCCGCCTTTTCCTACAAGCTGGATTCTCTGCTCTGGGAAAACAGAGTTTATTTTTAGATCCAGTAAATAACACGATGTTGAGTGACCACCAAAGACAGGCACTGCTCTGTTTCAAACCCTGCCAGCTAGCCATACTCATTTCCAGAGTAACTCCTGGCACAATCACAAGCTGGTGTGATTTTAAACATTAGCGCCTGGCTGTGGCCAGCGATGCCTTCAGCTGAGGAGCGGGAAATCCAGCCTTTTTCCCCCGGTCCCCCTGCCGGAGCCTGCTGATCGCACGGTGGCTCTCGCTCCCGGCAGCGATGCTCCTGCCTGCCCACTCCGCAGCCCAGCTCCCTCTTGCCTCACCCCCTGAAAGGCAGCAGAGCTCTGATGACCTCCCATGCACTTACATCTAACAGATACGTTTTTGAAAACAGAATCAGACCTCACACATCTACGACCACTTTAAAAGGCTTCTCACTGCACCTTCTGCTCTCTGTTCTCTACACTCAAGTGGAAGAATGGCACAAAGCCCCCCCTCTCCCCGTCCTTTTCACCCACTTCCTCCTGACAGCAAGAAAATCTTAGGAGAGGGAAAGGAAACCGAAAGAAACAACTCTGGGTCCTGTCTGCTCAGGGAATAATGTCTACATCTGGCTTTTGCTGCTGCTAGAGGGCTGGGTGCAGCTTTACTATCACTTCTCTCCCTCTGTATCCTCTGATTTCCATGGATCCATGTGGATTCTTTTTGTTGGGTCAAGTCAGTCAATGGGAGAATCTTTCCATCATCATTTCCCAAAGACTGTCCTTCTTTCCATCTGATGCTCACCCGCTCATGAAAAGGGGAAACAAAACAAAAAACAAAAACCACCAAACAAACAAACAAAAACCCACAAAAAAAACCCCCAAAAATCACAGAATCAGTCTTGGTTCACTTCTTTCTTTGTTACTCCCACCCATCAGTTTTATGGACTACCTTTTATTGAACAGTGTGGGCTGAGTCATGTAAGGACAAATTTGCAGGGACACATTAGACACACTATGTGTCACAAGAGGTGCATGATCAGAGGCTGAAGACAAAGATGTGCATTGCTAAAGCCTTACTGGGAATGTTCACAATTGCACTGGTTAATATGAATAGTCAAAATTGGGCAAGAGTATAAAAGCTCTTCACGCTAAAATAAACAAAAGCTCCGTGGTAATGAGCCCTGATATCCCACCTTAGGTGGTACATCCTTGTACCATCTCTGTGGCAGAAAACTGCGATGATGTGCTACACCTCTGGACACAGAAAGCAAAGCCAAAAGGGCTACCTCATCCTTAGATAAGTCAGTAATAAAGAAAGAAATTAGTTGGGAGGTTTTAACCATTGATTCAGAAAAGCCATAATCTGATAAAAATCACTGCTTGGATATAAATCCAGTCTGTGAATTCTTAATTGATAACAGTTTGCTAAGGCAGTGCTCGTGTTGAGACATTTTACACCAGATCAGGCATCACCTGTCTGTGCCTTTCCTTGGTGCCATGCCTGGTGTGCAAAGCTAGCAGAGCATCTGCTGGGTGCTCTGTGGAATTCAGTGGGACCACAACCATGTGGCCATGCCCAGAGTCTGGCAGTGCCAGGTGACACTTGAGTTACTGTCCTTTACTTACTCTAATTGCGACTTCTTCAAATAAATAATTCAGTAAGTTATTTTGTGAAAGTGGATCAAAAAGACAGCTACAATCCATTTACACTCAACTAGGAGGGCACAACACACCTTTCTCCATGAGCTCCTCTGCTTTTTTACAACCTCCTGCTTCCCAGCAGTTATGTCCAGGGCTCTCTTAGTCCAGCACCACACCTGAACCCGAATGGGTTCTTGGGAAAGGGTTTCCCTTCCCCAGATGAAGACCTTTGGTACTGGTTGCTTCTTACAAACCTCATCTCTTCCACTAATTATTGCCTTCACTTTCACCTGCCCATTGCTCCTTTTTAGTCATGTCTTCCCTAGTACCTCTTTGGTGACTAGAAGAGAACAGAAGCAGAGGAGATGATTCATACAAACTAAATTGGGCGTTGAACTTTGTTCAGTTCTGCATTTTTTTTCTGAAACAGAGCAGGGGAAACTGCCAGCAGAGCCTCCTCAACCAGTCCATTCCCTCACTGCCACCCCAATGCTACCCCTATTTTTCTGCAAGCCATAAGAGGCACTTAAAAGAAGCTGGTGATTTTTCTGTTATCCGAAGCCCAAAGAAAGTTTCTGGCTTGGCTGCATGCAAGGTGGCAAATTTAATTCTCTTCTCTTAACTGCTTCTTCACTAAATCTATGCTGCCTGCTAATCTCCTGCATCCCTGTAGAAAAGTCACGACTGAAGACTCAAGTTGTCAAAACATCACTTGTCTTTTCCACCAACGCTGGTGGAAGCATGGCTGTGCTGAGCCAGAGCGGAGCTGAGCGAGCTTTGAGAAAGTCCCTGTTTCCAATTTAGCACAGCTCCCAGGAGGTATTACATTTCCTGGTGCAGAGCAGAAAACGCTTTGAGATCCTCAAGCACAAAGCCTTGTTGTTTTATTCGTTTGTTCTTTTGAGCAAATTCTCTTTTCGAGGCTTCCAGTGGGGAAATTTCCTCCAGTTTCTCCATAGCAGAGTCCAGATTAAAGCTACCTTTAGCCTTTTAAGGTCTAGAAAGCATGATTTCTTCAAAGACAGCCTTTATTTCCCATACTCCTGGAAGACCTTTTTAATTGCAAGAAATACTCTCTTCCTAATTACAAAAGCATTTGAGCTTATCCTCTATTCAGTTGTGTTGGCAGAGCCTCTGGAAGAGTTCTCCAACCTGAAACTTCCAAGGAATCTGTTAGGAAACCCATCACAGCTTCCAGATAACATGCTGCCAGCTTTATTAAAAGAGCAATGCTCGAGCAGGCTTGCACTCGCATTGCAGTCATTCTTGGCACTCCTGCCGCCTCCTCCATCCAAGAATTCTGCACCGCTCATTCCACGGGCTGCCTCTTCCTACCATCCCCACAACGAACGTACCAAGCACCTCCCAGCATCACCTGGAGCACGTGATTTTACAGCACCTCAGGAACTGCATTTTCACAAGGACTCTCTGATGTCCTGCCCACTCCTCCCCAGGGAGCTGAGCCAGAGAGGGCTCTGCAGCAGCAGCGTGTGCAGCGCCTTCTCGTGATCCCAGCACAGCCTCCCTGATGTCCCACATGCTTAACACGACTCTGTCCCCAAGCGCTGGGCTACAGTTAACCAACCAGATCCCAAGGTTTTTCTTGAATTTTGCCCAGATTACAACCAGGGCAAGTTTGCTGCTGCTTCAAAACAATGTTTCTCTGATTACAACCTAGGCTGACAATTATAGTGATTTAAACCCTAACTAATTGTGAAGTACTTTGATCATGCTTAGCACAACTTGTGGTTTGTAGGCTGCAAATAGTTGAAAGGAACTCTTGGGTTCACAATTTCCTTGAATATAAATTTTATTTTGATATATAAGGTATGATTCAAATATTAAAATAAAGCTTGTGTTTGTTTTTTCCCTCATCCCATTTCTTCTTTGAATATTATTGCTGGTATAATTTTCTCTCTCTGAGCATAATATTTACCACACAATTTGTTTTAGCTTAACCTACTTTCCTTGTTCATTTGTTTTATTAAGAATAATTTTACAAAGGTGTTGTGGTTTTTGGTTGGTTGGTTTGTGGTTTTTTTTAGCCGTGAAAGTTTCTCTTTTAGGATTTTTTTTGTGTGTTGCTGCTCAGAGAGCATGGCTTGGTGGCAAAAATGGCTTTCTCTGGGGCAGAGAGAAAGTGTCCAGCAGCACTTGACTGGCTCCAGACAAGGTTACTGAGAGGATCTCTGCAGGCTTTGCAAAAGTCCCAGCCACAATTTGCACTGCACCAATTCAGCCCATACAGTCTTTGTTGACATAGTATATGAGCAGTAGTACCTCCTATTTCTCTCTCCTTTCTTTGCATTTTTAAGAGTTTAGGACACTTGTTTTTACAACAGCAATGAGCTGCATCTGTTGGTGGCAGCCAAAGCTTCTCTAAATGCTCCTTGCCAGGATCTGCACATGGATCTGTGCTGCAGGTCACATTTGCTTGCAGCACTCCTCGGATACAACTAAAGAGTGGTGCAGATGCTGATCCTCTTTAGAGAAATTTTATCTTTCCCTCCATTATGTTCTGCTGCTCCTGCCCATTGCTAGCACAAGCCTCCATCCAGGGCAGCCCTGGACCTTTCCCATCTCCAGCCCAGTGTGTGCTTGCCTTCCATGGGGTTGCAGGTATGAGTGGCTGGTTCAAAGGGAGGTGCACATGTTGGCCCCATCCCCGAACTGGCGCCTCTCTGCCTGGGAAACCTGAGAGTTTCTGTCCTTGCTTATGAACCGTGACATCTGCACATTCCTCGGGCGCTGACCCCCGGGGGCCAGAGGTCACCCCAAGGTCAAGCAGTTTCCTCTTTCACCACCAATAGAGACCTTGACTAGAGGTAAATTATGTTGCAGTTTAAGGAAATAATTTGAAACACTCTTGTAATTATAATAAATTTTGCTGTTTACATTTTAATCTTCAACCCTTTCACCCTCTAGTTCTCTTGTTTAAGAAAAAAGAGCAGGGAATTACATATTTAACAGAAAAATTCCTGCCATGGTGGACAGTTGAATAAATAGATGAAGTTCCAATAGCACAACAGCTCCAAGGTCTTTGTCTGCCTTCAGCATGAGCATGCACTTTTTTAAGTGCAAAATCCACTAACTCTTCAGATAAGTATGTTCATGCAGCAAGAATGGAAACATAATATTGTGTCAGGAATGTCACGTGATTCCCAATTCTCCATGTTGAGTAACTGTAAAGTTACTTGAAGAAAAATCTCGAGCACCTTACTCAGGCAAAATTCCAGTTGACGCCAATGAAATTTTACAGTAAAACCTATTTTGACTCATGGCTATAGCAAGAGCAGCTGTTTTCCTGAGCACACGTTGTCATTTGATCATTTTCTCTTGCAGCTCACAAGTGCTGATGGGCTTAGAAAACCTTTCTTTCAGAGGAAAATGATCAAATAATTGCAATAAAGTCCTGTTACTCCTCATCTGGGTACCATTATTCCATCTGATATTTTAAAACAAGACCCTGGACATGTACAACAATTCCTCATTTATCCAATACACACCATCATCTGAAAACTAAATTTAGAGCAACACAAGGAAGAAGCAGAGCAATTACAGCAGTAAGGCCTATGGTGATGCTCAGTGCTGAGAGAATGAACACCTGAGGAAAGCAGAGAATACAGCAAAACTACTCGGAACAAATGAATACAAGGCTTTCCTTACAAGGATATCTGAACTTTGTGCCAATCACTATTCTGAAAGAGACTATACTCGAGTTAAGTCTGTAGATGTGGGCATGTTTGCAGTCCTGCATCACTCCAAGGACCGTGTTTGTGTGCTCCCATGGCATAAGCACAACACAACAAGGCCAAGGAAGCAAACAGAGCAAGTGCAGTTGAGATCTGCACTCCCTAATCTGTGTTCTGTCCCAGATGAGATGTATGTCTGAGGGCAGGCAACTTCACTTCTCTGCTGTAGAAACACCACTTGCAAAGGAGATACAACAATCACTTTCATAAAATGCCTTGAGATTTACAATTGCAAGCTGCTACTCTGAGCAAGATCATCTCTGTGTCTATTATTGCAGAGTCCACGTGGTTTGAGAACCCTGGATAACAACAGCTCACAAAGTGATAAACACTGTGTTTAAGAAAGGAAAAAAAGAAATACAGAGAAATAACACAGGCTGAAGGTACTCACTCACCAGCAAGCAGACAGGAACCTGCAGCAAGGAACAGTCAGAATAAAAAGACCTGGCCTGGACCTGCCAAACTTAAAACATAACCCCCAGTGCAACGAGGCTTTCTGGAAAGGAGTTTCTATAATGGGAGCCTCTGTGCAGCTGGGTAAGTGCTAAGGGGCTTTGCTTGCTGTAATGAATAGCTCACTAACACCAGGTGATCCTAAAGTGCAGGCAAGATAAGGCACAGCACAGCTCACCAGAAAGAGAAAAGGGACTATAAGGAATCCCTGACCGATCAATTTCTTTGATCTTTGCGTACTTGCTCCTGGGCTGGCCTGTGTGAATGGATGGTCTCTGCCACAGGAAGCTCCTGCCTGTCAGTGCAGTTCTCTGCAGAGGCAGGGCCAAGGGGCTGCCTCAGTTTGTCCCCTCCCCAAGCACAGCTCTGACTGCCCCACTGCTGCTCCCTCCCCACACCGAATTCTGCGAGCTGTGCAAGTGATGGACACAAGAGGAGTTGTCTCTCTGTCCTCAAATGAAATAACTTCTGGCCTGAAGGGGGTAACAGTGGCACAGAGCAAGAGTGAACCTCTTCCTCCGCAGGAGGATGAGAGTGTCTCTTCTCTGCTTGAGAGCACAGGGGACAGCAAGACATTGCTCTGAAATGTGGCGCGATTCTGTAGCCAGTGAGTGCCATCTTTGTGTTGGCAAGACATGATCTAAGTCTCTCTATCCTTTCTTTTTCATCCTGGGCTGCCCTTCTTTGGCCACCTGGAACAGGGTATCAACGTCTTGGTCTCTTGTCTTGCCAGAAAAAAAGAATCATCTTGCAGCAAGCACTGAGGATGGTGTTCAAACAGACACTCTCCTTTGAGACACACAGGCAGCCTCCTCAACGGCAACTGTTTTGTCCAAAAGTGCAGTTCCAATCCTCACACTGATCCACATCAATGATTTCAACAGGAGATACTGTTGGCTGGGTAGGAGCTGGGAGCTCTCCAGGCCTCTGTTCCGGACTTTAGTAGAAAATCTGTTTCTTTAGCACTCTGGTCTACGTTTTGTGCTGCAGTGACACAGCCTGACAGTGTAATTCCACCTGCATCCAAAATCAGCAGCTAAAGTCTCACTGCTTTCAGATGGAAACCATTCCAAGCTCTTAATCTTAATTAAGTGTCCAAATTAGAAATTAATCAGTCTTCCATGTTCAAAGAGTTGGAAACAGTGATACTCTGTGTCTTCTTAAAACATGACTAATGAACCGTTTCTGAACACAGGGTATAAAACAAACCTGTACAGAAAGGCGTTGAGCTGGTACACAGGCAGTAAAATAGAAACTCTTCTACACTGGACAGTGCTGCTAAATCTGGTCAGTTCCCAGATCTGGCATTACTGATAGTCTGTGCAGAATATGAGAAATGACACTTGGCTTTGGCAGTCCTCACTCTCCATTCATAATGCCCATCTGTTGCTGAGAGATTTCTGAAAAGCAAACCCTCTCAGTGCATCTTCTCTGGGAGGATGTCCCAGTAATAGCTGAAATATGACTACAGGGACTGAAAGACATTTCCCGATCCTCAGTTTCTATGAGTACATTAAAATAAAACAGTCTCTTGATTTGGGACAAACCTAAGTAGATTACTCTTTTGGTGTACTGTGGTCATGCC
Source organism: Phainopepla nitens (assembly GCA_013400175.1). Classification (NCBI taxonomy): domain Eukaryota; kingdom Metazoa; phylum Chordata; class Aves; order Passeriformes; family Bombycillidae; genus Phainopepla; species Phainopepla nitens. The sequence goes on from VXBQ01000064.1 coordinate 90,743, forward strand.
TAAGTTCCTCTGATGATAGAATATCATAGAAATCATGCAGGAGTTTCCAAGGCTCCTCCCAAGGGGTAGCAAATATCTGTCATTCCTACCAGTAGTACTCAGAAAACTCAGCAGCAGTGCTGATCCAAAGTCCCACTGCACAGATGTTCACCAGTAGAAACAGTATCAGACTCTTCATAAAAATGAAAGGTTTTATTGTTTAACTCCTTATGAGGTTTTGGGAAACAATGTCAAGAAAGAAAAGGCAAGTGAAAACCTGTCAATAGGCTGGACCACATTTTTGTCCAGCCTTGGGCTAAACTCAGGATCCCACAGTTACTTCCCCACAGGAGATGGTGCCTCAGTCAAATTCTAGAGATGTGTTTCTCTGGGAATTCAGCCACAGATCTCCTGTCCTGCATTAGCTGCAAACATGAGACAAAATGATATAAGTGAAATCCAAGAAGCCTGGACTATGGACACATCAGAGTAGGAGAGCATCAGAGTGCTGTGATCATTGGCAATCTCAGCATCAAATGCTAAGAACATGTATTTAAGCAGATCCGCGTTCTGAGGATGCTCTCGTTTATTTTTCTGTTGACCAAGACAGTTTATAAGATTCAAGATCAAAACTTCAGCTCCCTTTCTCATCTTCTCTCCAGAGTGGAGAGCTGAATGCCCCTCGCACAGCTAACCAGCTGGCATGGATGTGTCAAGTAGAGACCAAGATGTTTGCTTTTCCCAGGAATATATAAGTACAGGACAGATCAGGGTAAGAAGTGTCTGAGGTTTTATCCTCCAAGGAGGAAGCAAATGTCCCAGTGACAGACTCACAGAAGCCCAGTATTACTCAGAGTAGTATTTTGGTGGATATTCAAGCAAACTCAAAATTCAGCTGGAGCTTAGGTATTCCTGTGGACCACAGCAGAGCATGGTGTGGAAGGGAATGGAGAGAGCAGCTGATTCATCTTTCTAACTCTCAGGTTTCTGTCAGTGTCTGGTACTCAGAGAGGAAGCTAAACATGCTGCCTGCTCTCAGTGTGCTGTCAGGGCCACCTGCAAAGCAAAACCTGGCTGTGTTGGGATCAACTCCTTGCCTGAGCTTTAAAGAAGTCACAAGAGCGGGAATGGTCGCTCCCAGCCAGCACTCAAAAGAAAACCAGAGCTCAGAGAGAATGCTGTGGCACAGAGCAGCTGAGCTGACACACTTCATGTTCACTTCTGCCTGGCTCCAAATGGACCCTCAGCTGTTCAGCCAAGGCTGCCTGCAGCAGTAAAAGGGCTCTAACCCCTGTGGTGCTTGTACAGGACAAACTTTGCCCACTCCCTGCTTCATCGAAGCAGCTATTGCTCTCCTGAATGAGTGCAAGCTGCTTGGGCTCTGATATTTCTCTCACTTACCCTTCCTGCAAGACACACAGTTCAGGAACCCACTTCTGCTTCTGTTCAGGCAGTGCAGATTATTCATGTCTCTGTTATCTGACTTAACCTTTTTCAGCTCCTGTATCCCCATCAAATGCAGAACTTTTGCTCTGTTGTGTATGTGCTGTTGGGAACTAGCATGTCCTGGTGCACTTGACATCTGGAGGAGGGAACTTCCAATTTTCACTGGAACTGAAAAAAAACACGGTAGAGAAAAGAAGGATTTCAGTCACATCTCATATACAAGGGTTGCCTTACAATGAGCATGTAAAGCACCTGGCAGCAGAAGCCCCCACCCCACATGCTGCTGGGAGGCACGGTGGCAGTGTGGGAACAGTGGAAATCTCACCAGGACAGATATTTATGCGAGTGACCTGTTCAGTCAGTGAAATCATTTTGAACAACAAGACAGCTTTTTTCAGTCTGAAGAAATCGGTATGTTCACCCCAGCCATTATTTATTTTATAAGTGTCCTGCATATAATGAAAGGAACAATCTTTCCTACCATCTGCCTTGCTGAAAGGCACATTTTGTGTGCCGAACAGTTTCAGAGAGCTAATGGCAAAGTGCACATTACTAGCCCAGCAGTGAAAGCATTTGTAAACATCATCATCATCAAAGAGGCCCAGAGCTGCAAAGGCTGTTTTTTGCCTTGTGAGTTTATGTCTGTAAATGACTAATTGGTAAAGTTTTATCTGCAGAAGGTGGTTGGTGGTGGAAGATATTTACAAGAAAGAAAAGCAGGAAATAATTCATCTTGAGAAGCTGAATCTAATCTGGGATGTTCGTGAATTAAAATGAGCTTTAAAAATGGGTCTATTTTCTTTTTAAAAAATATATAAAAATACCATTTTTCTCCTCATGAGTTGAGAAATGGGAATGGACAGCCAGAGGGTGTAAAAAACTGGAAAACAGGTGAGAGTGAGATAATATGTCTCCATCATTTCGATCATGCAGGAGACACCACACAGGAGTGTTTTGGGATGGAGGAGCTGAGCACTTGCACCCACTTGCTGCACTTGCCATTAATTTATTAAAGCCAAAGAAGATACCACACTTTGAGGGAAATAACAGCTTCACTGTGGAAATAACTACTTCGATTTTGTTGCATTTTTTAGTACTACCTCCAAATATTCTTCTTCTTTGAAACAAAACCAAAAATGAATAAAAATGTATTGCAGGCTGGAGAGCAGTATTTTCCTTTAGTTGTTAAAGTCATTTCAGATGAGCTCGGTGTTTAGTCTCCACTGCAGAAAATATTGCTCTACCTGTCTGAAATAGTTCTTATCAGGAAAATAATGCTCACTACCTTTGCTGAAAAATCAAGAGGTGACTCCTTAGAACAGTTATATGACCTCTGAAAGATACCCAAAATAAAGGAACAACAAGGATGCTGGAATCCCCGTTAGCTAAAGGGCCTCCTAGGCTTTCATTGGGTTATGGATGTGTTTAACTAATAGAAAACATTGCCCAGTCTGATTCCTGTCCTAGAAGCAAAATAGGGATAATTTAGTATCAGCAGTGATTAATGTCATTTACTTACCCATTTTGTTATAGCTGTTACTGAATTTAAAATGCTACTCGCAAATTAAATATTTTACAACCATTTTTGCTCCTAATTAGTTGCAGATCACAGATTTCCTTTAAACATAATGGCTGTTTAGGTGGTGGGGTTTGCGATGCACATTGTTTTTTTACAATCACTTCTGACGTCTTGAGAATTTGTTTAATTTTGATTAATTTCAGTTAAACGAGAAGAGAGTGTACAATCTCTTTGGAATGGTCTGTTGTTTCAAAGTGTGGTTTAAGTGCACAACATCCTCTAGCTATTAATTTGCACACTTTGCCATGTACATGTTGGACTTTAAGAGTCTGAATTAATGTAGCTTAAAGAGATGTTATCTTGATTGTTATTTGGATCAGGATAGTTCAACATACCCTTAATAAAAACAAATATCCCGTCACATAATGACCCTAAACGTTTTAGGGATTTCTTTTGATGATATCTTTTAATAAAAAGTTTAATTTGAATGAGAAATAGTGAAGTAGAGAGTGCACATCCTCTATGAGCAGCAGAGAAAAGCAGGTTACTTTTTTCCAGCAGCTAAAGAATAGCAATTTTAGGATGCCAGGGACTTCTGAAGGTTGTGGTGAAGCCAAGGGAGGTCTGCCAAGATGCAGGTAAAAGCAGTAAACAAACTTGATACTCTATTGGAGTCTTCCCCTGTTAGAAAAAAAGTTTATGTGTGTACTTGGAACAAACCTTAATAGTTTGTTTAAAATGTTAGCAAGGTGTTCTTATTTGTGGAGGGTTTTTTTGTTTTGTTTTTCTCTTCTTTTATTTTGTTTTGGTTTAAATCACAGTTGTTCTACACTTTTATTCTCTTAAAAGTTTACATAGCAAAGAGAAAAACTGTCTGAGCTGGACCATAATGATGACTGAAGTTTCCACTGTCAGGTCTTAACAGAGAAAATTTTCTCTTAAATTCTGGACTTATAAAAGGATTTTGGTGGTGTTCAGAGTGCCAAAGTAGTTTCCTTCTAAGCTTAGATCAAAAAAAATGTGCTATCTCTGGTTTCTGCCACAAAGGCACCTCTTCATCAGTGATATTAAATAGAATATTTGGAAGAATTGCTGAGCTGATTCTGCTCTGAGAATCTCTAGTTCCTTGTTAATTTTGCCAAATATTAAAGCTTCCTTGAAGGTAAAAATCAAAGCTTCCTTGAAGGTAGTGCGAATTCCTCCCAGTTTTAATCTGTCTGGTGGAATTGCCCAGTCATGAAACCCTTCAAACCCCCTCTGACCATTTGAGTAGCTGCTGTCCCTTCCTGCCCTCCCTACAGCAGCTCTGCCATGTGACAACCTTTGCCCACCTCAAATCGTGTGTATTGTGCTGCAGCAACTATGCACAGGCTACATTTGCCCCTTCCTTCCCAAATTCAAACATTTGCTCCCTGATCATCCAAATATTGATTTAAACAGTCTTTGATGTCATTTGGGGAAAAGCATTTGAATGTTTTAAATGTGGACTCAGCCCACTACAAGGAATACTCAGAGGATTGAGACAAACAGGGACCCTTTGCACTCTGTTAGCTAATGTCATATTCCCTGCAGCATTTGCTAAAATCATTTAGTCACAAAGATAACAGTGGGGATAAGGAATATTTTGGAATGTTTTGAAAAGACACTGTTATCTGTTTGATCTTAAGAGATGACTTCTACAATCTGAATTCCATCTCCACGATAGAAAAGCCCCTATTCTGTAACAGAGTGTTTATAGAGCACCATATGTATTTGAATTTGTCCTGGGTTTGGTCACAGGCTCTTGACCAGTTCGAGCTCTGATTGACAAATTAGTTGTTATTTTCCAGGTACAGATTTCAATTAGCACGAAGAAGCTCTCATTCTCACATAAATGTTCCCAGTTCCAGACTGGTATATTTAACCAGAACTTCCCAGCTCCTAGGTGTATAAACACCAAATTTCATTGCTATTTTTTCCCCCATTGACATGAAAGGCAAACATAAACATGCTCAAGAGCTAGCAGTGTTGACTGAAATATTTCTAAAGGGTCTTTTACACCTAAAGCACCCTCCACTTTCCTGTGATTAAATGCACAATGTGTGTAAGATATGCAGCAAAGAAATTCTGTAATTACAAAGATAATTTCTCAGGGCTTGTTGATTCATTTATTTTCATTTTTCCTCTTGTGCCAATAAAGTCTTGCTTAACTAATCCAGCATCTTTCATTACAAGTGATGAAGAATACTAAATTATAACGAAAGGTAGGTGCTCTCCTTGGTTAACCAAAGGCGCCTGGAAACTGGGTGTGAACTTATAAGTGATATTTTAAATATAATTGAACCATTAATCCTTGATGTACTTGAATAACTGGCACACAACTTGAGAAAAAATAATTTAGTAAAATGCCAATAATTATTGTTTTGGATTTGTGAGAAGAGCAAACCACACAAGTTGTAAGGGAAGGGGAAATTAATCTTGAAACAAAGTTTTTAATAAACATTGTTTAAAATTAAGCTTCATTGGTGCTAGTGAGGAATACAAAGATTAAATTTAACTTTGGAAGCATTCACTAAGTCTGCAAGCTTAAAACAAAGTTATATTGGTTAACAGCTAAAAGCAATGGAAATGAGTTTTCAATTCAGTTCTGGATTGCAGTTCAGTAGCAAGCCAAGCAAAGCTGTGAACATTTCTATCTGCAGTTTTCTACTTCATTTTGAAAGGACAGTTCAGGAGATAGTCCAAGTGAGATCACAGACACATGCTGACCCCTGTAAAACACCCACATTTAAGCTGAAGCTTCATGAGCCCTTTAAATTAAACTATTTGATAAGCAAACCATAATTTCATTATTCCATTTATATAGATCAGCTCCTTTTAAATATACCAAGTGCATCTTCACAAGTGTTTACTGGTGGGGTTTTAGAGTTAGAAAAGGGGAGGCTGATTTCAAAATTCTGCAGAGAAACAAAAAGCTCCACTAACTCTGCCCAGAGTCTGCTCTGACACCTCAACAAACACAGAAGTATCTTCATGTTTAGCACCTATTTTACAGCTACCAAAGAAAGAGAAAACCTTTATAATTATTCCTTTTCATATTAAATTCTTAACTCAGAAGTGAGATGGGGCTCTCAGATAAATCTCCCATAATACCTCGCTGATTCCTCCCATTTGGTCAGGACCGAGAGAATCATATTAATTGGCAATTCTGCTCGGGGGTGGGAAAGAGGTGGGTTTTTCTTCAGTTACTTTTCTTGAATGTCAAACAGATTAGTGCCCTAAAATGCCTGGGAGATAAATATGCTGCAGTTTTCAAACAAATGAAATTCCAAAATAGTTTGTTAAGGTGAATTCAGTGAATGAAGGAAATAACCACCCTTTTTTTTCATGCTCTCTGAACTGCAAGTCGTTTGCTTTATTTTATTTTAGGTTGGTGTTGAGGGGTTTTTTAACTATTTGGGGGAAAAAAAACCAACAATAACAACTTAAAAACAGACTTGGAAAGGAGGAAAAAACTGAATCCTATGTTCTGCTTCTGATTAAGTTTTGTGGATTGTCTTAATTTAAAAATAAATAAAATAAAATAAAATAAAATAATCTGAATGTTCTCCTTGACACTAAAACAAAGGGAACACTCCTGAAACACTGGGAGTGTAGGTTTTGTAGCTGTAGTGCTCTCCTAAAACAATGCCTCAAATCCGTCACAGCCCAGCTCCCTCCTCGCCCTGCCTGTCTGAAAGCACATTTTAATTGTCTGTAAAGCAAAATGACCTTTTAAATTTTGTTCCCAAAAGAGCTTAAAATACAAACCCACAGAATTTTGGAGATGAGTATGTTCTAGAGATTTTAGAAGGACATTTTATTTTGTAAATATTTTGTTTTAAAATGTACGTACAAAAGCTTGTAGAATGTTGAAAGGATGAACTTCCTGAAATTATCTAATAATGAAAAAGGTTCCTTCTATTTAAAATCTTGCTTGTTTCTAAGAAACATAGGGTTTCCTAAAAAGAAGTCATCCTGGAAAATTTCCTACTGCATGTTCTGGACAAGACAGAACTAAGTGTTGCATATCAGTATTAATTAATACAAAATGTTTGGGCAGTTTGCTGTAATAAAATCATTAAATAAAATTAGTAAGCATTTGAACTAGGATTTAAATAAGAACCTTGGACTAGGATTTTTACAATAAACTGTATGTTAAAACATGCTCTTTAAATCTCATAGTATTAGATTTAAAAATGATTTTAAATACTCTTCATAGGTTTTTTCTCATGTACAGCTCCACTTAAATTATCTCATTCAAAGTAGTGCACTTTTGAACCACTAAACTCATTCTTAAGTTAGTGTTACACTGATAAACTAATTTCAAACAAATGTTACTCAGTGCCAATGCAAAATTTCAACAAGAAGAAGAATTACAACAACAAATACCAAACAAACTATTTGACTGCTTGAGCCTCTGTGAAATCTGAGAAAGGTGGATTTCTCAAACAATTATTATAGGAACTTCGGGGTTGTTTGTTCGTTTGGAGTTTTTTTCTGTTTGATGCAGACCTTTTACTGATGAAACACATTCAAGTTAGGTTTTGGTTTTAAATTCTAGATTAAAATGAAGCTTCAAGGCACAGCTATGAATTTTCTTTTGAATGATGACTCAAAATTACTTGCTTTCTAAGGAGAGAACATAACTATTTGCTTTTATACCCATGCCAAACCTCTGCAGTATTTCTTTGAGCTAACCTTTATCCCCTTTCTGGACTTGTATTGGTCTCTGCTAGAAAGCAAGTCAGCTGTAATTACTTACAGGTGAGTTATTCCATCCTAATGAAATAGCTCTATGAAAACGATGTTATTGAATTGAAATGTAGATGGCAGAAACACATTGATTTATTTTGCATGGATTTTTAAACGCTTAACAATCATTCCCTCTCCCCTCAGTGCTAAAGAAATTAAGATCCAGCAGAGAGAGAAGTGAACATGAAGTTCACTTGTAACTTAAACTGGTATCATTTTCGCACAGTTTGGGGACAGAATGAAAAATAAACTCGGCTTAATAGTTTCCTAATAAAATGTCTCATTTTTTTATTTCAAAAAGCCCAGTGCTGGTCACTGTGAGGCACAACACACTTTCACTCTTACCTTCATTCTGATATTAACTGAAAGATGAGTTTATTTACTCTGTTGTGCTTTTTTAAAAAGTGTGGATAACTCCACCCATAACCCTACAACTTCCCACTCACACAGTCCTTTTTAACCTTTTAAGCACTGCTTCTGACCCTCCATCCTCCCTGCTACTGGAGCAGGCATTTTCAAGTCACATCCATTTTTATGGACCAGAACCACACTGAAACCTCCAGCTCCCATCTGCAGCCCCCTCCGAAAGCGTCCCCAACAGCTGTAAAAATAGGGGCTCTTTCCACACCAGCCTGACACTGCCTCTGCCCTGGTTTGGTAAAAGGAACCAACCGCCCCCTGCATTTGTCTGCAGGGAGGGGTGGCTCTTCTGGGGCTCTTTTCCCCCCTCTCTCTCCCTATATAGGTATATGTGTGTGTGTGTAAATACATAAATATATATAAAATTATTTTCTGTGTGAGGGAGGGACAGGATTTTGTTTTGTTTTTACAGCAGCCATCCAGAGCCCTGGGTATTGATTTTCGGGCACATGAAAGGGATTTTTTACAGGCCTTCCCTGTGGAAAGGAGCAGCAGTAAAAGGTGATACCACCCACTCCGAAGGAATGCTGTGCATGCAATTAGGAGCAAGCTCCCAGCCAGGGGGTTAGAATTCAAAGCAAGGGAAAAGCTCCCCACCTCCCACAAACAACAAATCCATTAAAACTACCAAAACCATCAATACTAATCAATGCATCCAGGGGCCATTAACTATTTCGGTGCTCGGGGTTTTTCCCCCCCTCGCTCCTCCACACGGCTCCGTAGTCGCGGGGGCTGCACCCCTGTGCTGAACCCCCCCCTCACACACACACACAGACACTTTTGGCTCGCTGACGGATGGTTTGACCACTTTTCCCCGCTCCCGGAGCCGTCCGGGCATTGCCGGCGCTGCGGCAGCCTCATTAAATACCATCGAGTGCCGCTGCCTTCAAAGGGCCGGCGAGGAGCGGCGGGAGCGCGGGCCCGGCCCCGGGCGCGGGGGCAGCCGCGGCCCCGCTGGCCCCGGCCCNTGGAGGGAGTGAGAATTAGACTCACTATAAAACCTCCTCGTTCTGATTTACAAAGGAGGGAGGGGGGAGAGATGGGGGACGAGTAAAGAGGGGGGAGAAGAAAATGTGAGCCGAGAAGCACAATGCCCCTCTTTCCTGTAGCGGGGATGTGTGCCGGGCTTTGGGCTGGAGATGGCTTCAACTGCGGGTCCGCAGCCGCGTGGGATCAGGGGGCAAAAGCACATCAGTGTAAAACCGATGGAATTAAACTGATTTTTGCATTAGCTGCGTCCTTTTTTTTTTTTTTTT
>VXBQ01000064.1:124553-134673 GCA_013400175.1 Phainopepla nitens
CCCTCCCCGCTCCCTCCACGCCCCGCTGCGGCGGGCGAGGCTGAATAAAGAGACGCCGATCGTGTCCGGCGGAGAGGAGAGGGATGGGGGCAGAGTGAGCCGTGAGAACAATTTCGCTACGAGAATGAGGGTCTCCTGCCAGCAGCCAAGGATCGCCGTCAGCAGCGGCTGGCACGCAAATACTGGTACCCGGCATCGCGGAAGGCTCCTGTGCGAGAGCATCTTTTCGCTAGACATGAAAGAATATCGGAGGCGGTGGATGCTGAGAAACCCAAATTGCACCGCCAGGCAGACATGCAGGGGGAAAAAAAAAATCTACGTTCTTTTGGCACGTGAACAAAGCCCTCGGCAATAACTGCGCTGGCAGGAAGGGGAGCTGGACCCGCCGCTGGCCGTCCCCACTGAGGACGGCTGGTGGGGCGCGACGTGGGTGACCCACGAAGCCAGCGGGAGCCGCATCCCCGCAGGATGGCTCGGAGAAGCCTCGCAGCGGCTCGCAAACCGATACCGTGCCGGTAAGAGACGGCAGCTCGGCTTTCATCCTCATGCCAAAGGGAATCCTGGCGGATGGCACAGGACCTACTCCAAGGGAAGCGGTCCAGCAAGAGCCGAGGAGAGTCAGGTGAGCTACGTTAGGGATAAAGAGATGTTCCTGTAACTACCAATGACGCGCAGCCTATTCTAGTTAGCAACAGATCGTTTCGTTTTAGCTTTTACTGTCGAGATCTTGCGAAATGCAATGCGGTTTTTTGTACGTGACAGGACAAGGAGATCTCCCTTTTTAACGATCCTTTTGTGCGTTTTCTTCTCCAGCAGAAACCGGTATTTAATTTTACAATACAGATAATTGCCTTACAGGTATACTGTAAGCAAACAGACTTCATCCTTGGCCGCACTTCAACGACTCTAAAGAAAAATAGTAAACAGAAACGCCTGAAGCACCGCTTCAGAGCTTATGCTAATGTTTTAAACTTCCCTTTCGAATAACCGAGCAGTACATGACTTGGCAGAGCGCACCTAAGGAGGCACGGCCGCACGGGCGGTCCTGCAGCAGCTGATCGCCTTAGCAGTGTAGCGCGGGGGAAGCGGATGTTATTTGTTTCCCCTCGAAGAGTACAAATCTGCGGCGATCAAAGCCGCGCTGCTGAAACGCTGCCGGGCAGCCAAAGGCACAGGGCTGGCAGGCAGGCAGCGCCGGGAGCGGCGCGAAGGCGGAGGAGCAGCGCTGACTAGCGGCCGCGGCTCCCGGCTCCAGCGCCGCCACAGCGACACACGCACCCTCCCCTTCTCCTCACAACGGCCCTGCTCTCATCCACCCCAAGCAGGTTTTTATACGGCTCATCCACAGGGCTGCTCCCTAGGCAGCACAGCGTAGCCAGCAGCATTTAAGCGCACAGAAGAGAAACTCGTGTAGGGGCTGTCTGCGGGCACGGGCCAAAGCAGGCAGCCGCGGGAAGGCGGCTGTCAGCCCGACCCTTCCAGGCTGCGGCGGCCGGGCAGGCAGAGAGGGGGCTGTGAGGGCATCGGCAGAAGAAAAATAACAACATCGGGCACCTACTGCGTCTTATGTTCAGCTGTGGTTTGAATTGCACTTAGATTCACCCCACCTACTTCGATTTGCAGCAGAGCACACACTCGTTCTAATAATGAGTACTCCCAGAAAATGAAGCTGAGGTGGATAAATACATAACCATCATGAAAATCAAGCAAAGAGCCATAGATCCGAGCCAAAGCTCGACAGTCCTCCACACAGCCAAAGCCAGCATCCACACGTTATTTTTACTATTTAAAAAAAGGATGTAGGAAGTAATCACAGAGCTTTTCAGCTTGTACACATTCTGATTAATTTGTAATGTGTTTCGTAAGGGTTTGGGACCCTTGAGATGTCATACAGCTTCTAACACTTCTTATCCTAATGAAGCAGGACACCATTTTCCCAAATGACAGGAGACACATGAATCCCTCACAGAACAGCAGCTTGAATCAGTATCAGAGCTATCAAAGAATTTCACTGTGAAGTTTATGCTAATTTAGAATTAGCACAATACCGAATACAGTAAAAAGGTCTTTATAATCAGTTCCATTTGTGCAATTTAAATAGAAAGAAGCACTGAACAGCGTAGCTGCTGAAGTCTTCTTTTCAAGGTGCTCACTATATTCCCTCCTTGCTCATACACACCCAAAATAAACTAGTACTATCCTCAGAGGAATTGGTTGACCATGTCTCAATCAATTCCCACATGTTACTGCAATTACAGGAAGTTTGATTCAGAAAACAGATGAGAAGGAGCCAATGCTGGGTTTCCATCTTTTGCATAGAATGTAAAAAGAAATTATTAGGTGTAAATACCACACACCCTACCAAAGAATTTATAAACTTGGGAGCACTAAGATGCTTAGAATATCCCTGGAAGGAAGAGGTATGAAATCCTTATTCCTTTAGAATCCTAAGGGGTTTTTTTAAATGCTTAATGTTCATTAGTGTTTGTGACTTGCATGCATATTAAACCCTAAGGTAATGTTAAAATTGCCTTGTGTTTCCTATGTAACTCCAGGTTGGTAAGGTTGAACATTTTGTTCTTCCTTGAGGAAGAAAACTATCCCCTGTGCTTCCTACCCCACAGGATAGGACCAAGCACAGTGAAAAGGAAAGCACTTCCTTAGCTTCAAGTATTCCTGTTTAACTTCTTTTTTTGCTTTCTTAAAAAGCTAAATGACACAACCACAAGTGCTGTCTTGTAACCTCAAAAACATGGGTTCCTGAAAGGCAGCTGATGAAACAGCCATGTTATGAAGCAATTAATTATCAAAGATAATTGATTGGTGGCCCAGGGCTGGATTACAGGAGACGTTTTTGAAGAGAAAATTGCAAATCCAAAAGGGCACAGATGCAAACTCAAAACTAGGAAAGAGGAGCATTAGCATCAGACACCCTACTCACACAAATCTCTGATAGGCTCTCAGCTGCCAGCAGGGAATTTAACAAAGAGGCACAAGGATGCCAAGCAGGGGCAGACACCAGCAGGATGCTGCTGCTGGAAGAAGACACTGCTCCAGTTCAGCCTCTGTCTAGGCCAGGTGTGAACTGTGGTGCATCTACAGAGCCAGCTACTGCTGCAGTGCTGGGGGAGGCAGGCAGCAGACAGAGAAGATTCAGCAAAACTAACAGGCTTAAAAAATACTGCTGAGTAAGAGCCCTTGTTACAGGCTTGTTTTCTCTTTAAAAAGAAATGCTAATTTAACCTAATAAGAACAGACCTGTCCAATTAGCATTCCTAAACACAATAAATTAAGTTATGGTTATACCATTTCAATAAAAACACTGGTTTATATTTAGCCTCAACATTCAAAATGAAGAATCAGTGAACAGCACACCCCTTACAGCACATTGGAAGAACTGAACCCGGGTATCATTCATCCTGGCTGAAAAGTCAAAACATGTGGCAAGTGTTCATATGCTAAGCAGTTGTACAGAGCTTTAAAGAGCTTCCAGAAACAGAGTAAAAATATCTGTAGGCACACATTTGCCTCCAAAATTAACACATCTAAGGAACTCTTTGTCATTTCATATTGAACTGGATATATACATATGTGTAAAATGCATTATTTGACAGATTGCTTTCAAGACTGACTAGTCTTTAGCAACTATTCCCACTGAGAACAATTATAAATACAGATCTTTCCCCAAAGCCTTTCTTCTTCTTTAAGGAAGAGTACAAGGCAACACTGGTTCACCTTTTCAGAGACAGGAAAGCACCTGTCAGTTTTTTGAAACAATTATTTCCTGCTAGCATCAGAAGTCAAAATAAACAGGTTTCATTTAACCTTGAAGCATACAGAGAATTTTGAGAGGAGGTATAAAATCTATCACCTTAAAATAAAGGAAAATAAAGAAACAAAACAGCATTCCCAAGTTTTATATCTACATCTCTCAGTATTTCATGTTTTACCCTAGAGCCCAAACAGCTTTAAGCAGACAATAAAATCATATGGAAAACAAACACCACCACACAGCAATACAAAAACAGATTCTCCAAGTCTCTGATCTTCACTTATGGGGGCAGGACTGGAAGGCTGAATTACAAGCAGCCAAAGTAAATAAAAACACCTGAATCACACTCTGAATTCTCAGTACTTGCACAGGAGCACAAGCCACCATTTTTCACAGCTATAATTTTTGCACATCCTACATTAGCATGACTTTTGTAGCCAGAATTCAGCACACTAGGGTACCAATAGTTCTTGAAGTACCATATTAGACCTCTCCAAAGCAAGATGTACTTCAACCAGCCTTATCTGAGAGTCCTTCAGAACAACACTTACCCTAAATGACAAAAATTGGGGGAAAAAATCTTCAACCAAACAAACTCTCCCACCTCCCGACTATTGTGACACATGCCCAAGTGAAATATTAATTTTACACTTTGGTCAGAATCAGAAGTGGAGAAAACTCAATTCACAGGAAGACTGTTGAACTTGTCTTTAAATAAGGCATTCATGAGTATATTTGTGTGTGGCAGCTTGGTTCTTTAGGAACAAAAGGTACAAATATTTTTCAAATCAGAACATATTAGAAAGTAAGCAGTAAGGACTAAAAGTCAGTGTTTTTGCAGCCTCACCAAACCAATTTGGTTCAAACCCAGAACAGAAAGCCAAAGGTCCAGTAAGATCCCACTCAAGCATAATAAATAGACTGAAAACCACCTTTGCTAGGGACAGAAACATCCAGGCACAGACAATCAGTGAGTGGGGACAATACCTGGCTCACAGACCGAGATGAGCCCCACAGCTCTACCCCTCTCAGCCAGTTTAGAATCCCACAGGTGCACAACACTAAGCCCATACGGCGTAGGCACAAAGCATTTAACTCTTAGTGACAGAGAACTCATTGCCAAGACTATTTCTTCCTCCTGTCAAATGCTATCACATTTTCTGTGTTTATGCATATACCACCTTCAAAAGAAAATCTCTCCTTAACAAAGGAAAAGCTTGTTCATGCAGGTTTGGTTTGTTTTTAAATAGTTATCCTTTTATAACTATAACCTCAATACCAATCAGTCAGGAGTATCAGTGAACTTGAAATATTACTCCCATGGAAATATTAATCCCATTAACTTCTAATACAAAACAGCAAAAGCCAGTCTACTTAATCTCAAAAATGCCTGAAATCCTTAAATACACATATGCAACTAAAATCAGTAGAAAAACATTCTTACCTTTTTCTTTGAAGAAATATAGCAAGGTACACAGAAACACTGTTACAGAGGTTCCTTGCTCCATAGGGTTTGGACAGATCTTCTCTAGCAGGAAATCCTTAAAACCTGGAGCCAGCCTGGGCAGCACTCCTGCATGAGGTGCACAGAGCAGCTGCTGGATTTGTAAAGCTGAACTCAACTGCCTGCTGCAACCTCTCAACACAACACCAACACTGCAGCTCCCAACTGGAGCTGTAAGAGCAGCAAATTAGTTTCCTGCTTCTTTAACTGATTGACTAATGAGCACCATAATCAGTAAACTATTTACAAATGGAAACAAGAACACCTGAATGTTCTGACTTTTCTCACTCTGGTGAGCTTTTCAATTTGAAACAGAATTGCAAACATGCGGTATTTTGAATTTTAATCAGTATTTCCAGTAACACCATGTAAAAAAATGCACTGAAGAATTAATTTCTCTTTTCACAGAGAAACACAGAAATTCTTAACTTGTCCAGTGAAGATTCCTTGCTAGCACTCCAAAGCATACCACTCTGTCAGAAATCCATGACCAAACCATTGTCTCAGGTTTTTTTTGCTCTTCTGGACTTACAGAAAAAAAACAAAACAAAACAAAACCCACATAGGTGTAAGCCTCACTATTTATTCACCTGGATTGTCATACTGATCTTGTAGAGTGACACAGAAGCAAGCCAAATTCAACTGTTCCTTTGCACCATAACAAACTTTGTAAAATTCTAATACTAATTAAGCAAGCAGCAGTTTTCTGCACCTGTTCATAGAGCAGAGCAGCCTTACCAATGGACAATCAGCTGTACCACCACTACTAGAACATTTGAATTTCTTGGACAAAGTGAAAATACTAAAATTTTGTCTTCTTACTCCAAAATACACAATATTTTCAAGTCTTCCAATACAATACAGAATGAAACTCTCATAAGACATTTGATGCAATTCTCAAATGGATACTTTTTTTTAACTCAAAGACTGACTGAGTGCAAGTCACACAAAAACCACCATATTTTACAACCATTTTTTCATTTCTAGACTCAATCCATCTCCTCATCAATAACATTCTTTCACTAGGACACAGAAATCAGTTTCCAAATATTCAATTATAGCTGGAAAAAGATTACAAAATACAAAGTTTTATTGTACTTGAGACTAGAGAAAAGTATTACTTTCATTTTTTTCATTTCCTTTGAATTCGAGAAAAAGTGACAAGCAAACAAATGACAACAAAACCTAACAGATGTATGAACTAGTTTCACCAATAAAGCTTGAAAATTCAGAGAAGATTTCACCAAATAAATGTCAATGGCTGAACCTGGCAGAAGCCATTCCCCACAGAAGTGCTGCATTCCTAGAATGAACTAATGCCCTCCAGTAACACAGAAAGTCACTCAGGCAAGGCAGGACTTAGAAGAGACCAAGGATTAGCATCTCCGAATGCTGGAGTCAAACGGAGCGTTTTGGATCCTGTGTCAATTCAGAGCTCATCATGTTTTGCAGGGTCCAGACTGGGTTTGATGAAGACTCCCTCCATGGCTTTCCAATAGTTGTGGTGGTTGGCAGCAGGCATGCCGTGAACTTCCCGCTGGCCCCGGATGGGGTGGCCGTACTGCTCCCCTGTGATGGACAGGAACACCTCCGTCCCCACGTGCCTGAAGCGCACGGCATCCTCCCGCTCCCAGTAAGTCCCACTGCACTGCACCATCCAGAAATCCAGGTCATCTCCTTCGCCATCATCCCCAAAGGCACTTACTTCCTGTTAGAGACACAAGCTTCCTCAAGTGAAACTGTAAGCAAACACCTCCAGGTAGATATCAACCACAGACTCAGCACAGTTCAAAGACAAGGATGGGGATAGAAGTGTTGTTGTTTTGCTTTGTCAACAGTTACCAAAGCCAGAAGCAGCAAGGTTCTACCACTACAATCTGAACACAAAGTGCCAACAAACTCCAACTTGTAATCCGAGCAAAAAGTGGTAAAAAAACCCCTAACAAAACAAAACCCCACAATGACAGCTGAACATTCTCACCTTAATGACAATATGTGAAGTGTCTACACTGACAAATGAAACCCAGGGGAAGGTCTTAGAGTCAATCTTTCCCTTAAGCAATTCTTTTGAAATGTTATTTTTTCCATCACTTCTTTTAATAATCAAGTTATCTAGACACCTTACACAGAGCTGGACCTTATTGTTTTAGCCACTTTACTCATGGTGAAAGAAAAACTTTTCCACAAAGAATCAGATCTTCCAAAGTTAAATGTAACAACCTATCTACACAGCCTGATAGAAGACTGACATGACTAACAACAAAAATCTTCCAACAACTGCATTATATAAGAGAGATTTTCAATCTTGGAGAAGTATTTGTTCAAGGACAAGACTGAGGCTGAATTACAGTTAGAAATTACACTCTTCTAGATATGCACAAAATTATAAATAAATATGATTGCAAGAGCAGATTCAGTTTTTCCTATGGAAGGAGGACAGATAAATAAGAACAGTGAAATGAAATAGGGATAGCAAGAAGACAACTGAGACTAATAGACTGGATTGTGGACATAGGGATGCCTACTGTTACAACACATGATTAGTTGCCTGGCTCTTGAGCAATATTCACAGTGTTGAGGGAGACACTCAATCTCCTGCATCTTGAAAACACCAAACATTTCAGAACAGTCTTCCCAGTAGCAACGGTGCAGAAAAGAAAATGAAACAGATTTGTTAAAAGTACTGTGAAATACCAATACTGGCACATACTAAATATAACCTCTGTCAAGAACTGAAATACATCATTTCAAGATGCAGAAAAGCCTATACTTGAATCTGGATATGCACAGACACACTGCTTCTGGCAGCTGGTACTCAAGCCTGATTCTCCAAAAACCCAGGTAACTGGGTTTATTGTCAATAGCATGCACTACTGATACAAAAGCTTAAGATTTAAACCAACTCACTTGGTTATTGGAGAGTGGTGATGGGAAGTGATGAGTGTGCAGATTTTTCCCGGTGTTAACGTGGGTAAGTCGTATGGCCTGCCCACATTTCACTGGTGTCCCACGCTGGCAACTGCTGTCACTCTTCCCACGGATCCTCCAGTAGCTGTTGGCATCATCTGAAGCTTCAACTCCTGTCACTGACTGCTGCCCACTGCCTGTTCGAATGGAATTAAATGACACAAGACTTACTCCGCTTCCCCAGTTCAAAAAGACATGAGAAAACTACAGAAATTTGCTTTAATGTTGTCATGCCTTCATATTTACGAGATACTTAACTCTCACAGTCCATTTACTGACTGCAAAAGGAATGCAGGTAGCAAATAATCTTTCAGATGGAAGCAGTGAAGCACAGCATGTGTTGGCAGATGCAAACTGTCAAAGTTCATGGCGAATACACAAGAAAAAAATCTGATCCATGACAGGTACTATTCACACCATCTCACCTTTATCAAAAATACTACCAAAATCTTTGTGTTCCCAAACAGACCAACACCTCGTTGCCAGAGCAGACACTGGGACGGTTCCGCTGAGACCCTTGACACTGAGCAGGGCTTACCGCAGGGACAAGGGCAAAGCACCCCTTTCACATCCCGACTCCGGGGCCCCCAGAGCAGGTGACACATCCTCCTGTCCTGCAGGCCTCAGCATCCCCCCGTCCCTGCCGTGTCTCCAGCCCTACACCCCATCCCTGGCCCGCCGCATCTTTCTGCGCCAAGGACACGAACCTCGGCAACTCCGACCTCCTCCACCTTCCCCACCACCCTCACTGCCTGCCCGCCCCCGCCANNNNGCCGCCTCAGCCCGGCCGCCACAGCCGCCCTCAGCGCCCCGCTTCCGCTCCCCGCGCGGGCCCGCCCACCGCCGCGCTCAGCCAATCCGCGCCCGGACCCCGCCCCGCCGCGCGCTCTCATTGGGCTACGCAAACCGCCGAGGAGGGGAGTGACCAATCAGAGCCCTCGGCGTGGCGGCCCCCCGGGGGAGGACGCGAAGGAGAACTGCGGGCGCTGCTCCCTCTCGGGGCCCGGCCGCGGTCGCGCCGCCGGCGGCCTCTTTGGGCCCGGAGCGGTGTCAGCTCCGGCTGCTGGGCACCCCCGGGGCAGCGCTGACACGGCTCTGCAGTTTGCCCTTGCTGAGAACGTAGGGGAGGCCAGCTCTGTCACTGCTGCCCTCTCGTCTAACGTGGTTTGGGCTGCATGAAGAATTACAGCCAGGTCAGGCTGAGGGGTTGTTAAAGGGCCTTGGCGGAAAACGTGCTGTGGGTAGGAGTGTTCGGTTATCATCGGGGCCGGGGAAGGACAAATGTGCTCACAGCGAGAGCAGTGTCGGGGACAAACCGGCCCGGGTCACAGCCCAGGTACGGGCCGTGTTCGGGTGCAGCCCCGCGGAGCCGCAGTCGGCACTGCCAGCGCAGTCGGGCCCTGCTGCTCCATTCAGGGCGCTTCCAGCTCAGAGCTGGCAGGCGGCACAGTTAGGTCTGCTCCTCCCTGCACTTCTGGCTCTTAGAACGGAGTAAATATCTACCCATTTGGAGGATTTACAGAGAAAAGTAACACAGTGTTGAAAAACAAAGGGAATTCATACTTGTGAAGTGACTTGGATGATAATACATCACAGCTCCAGTAATTTCTGGATTATATTAGAGCTTCTAATTATAGGGCATAAACAGTACACAAAGAAGAACTAACAGTGGTTGCTGTAACCTTAAGCTGTAGCAATAATATAACATCTTTGCTTTTGGATCCCAAAATTCACCTTTTGTGCTTCAGTCTCTTGCAAAGTTCTTATAACAAAGAGACTATTAAGCTCTATTCGGTAGAAAAAACCGCCCCCCTACATAAATTAATATACATACTGCCCTTTATTGCACAGTTTTGCAAACTGAAGAAATACCCCCC
>VXBQ01000064.1:141593-172811 GCA_013400175.1 Phainopepla nitens
GGGGCCGGCGGGCCCCACGCGCCCCCGCCGCAGCGGGAAGGCAGGGCCGCGCCTCCGGAGGCCGCTCCGTCCCGGTTCTGCCCGGGAACACGGCCCGCACCCCCTCCGGCCGCGCCCGATGGAGCCGGGAGACGTCACGGCTGCAGGGTTGCCTCAGGTGATCCGCACCCGTGCCACTTCGCTGGGCACCGCGGGCGAGGGTGTACCCGGGAATGGGATTTGACCCTCTGACGCACCCTCGATCGATTAAATCATTCCGCCAAGTCCTTGGGCTTTTGCACGCTCCTCATCGCCAGAGGTACAAAGTGCACGCGAGGGTTTGCCCCTGCAGGGGAGGGCACGGCTGGCACTCTCAGGCAGGAGCAGGCAAGGACGGTGTGAGCCCGGCGGCCAGACGCTAATCCGACCGCTGTGCGAGCTGCGAGACAGCGGCGGGCTGAGGTGGAGCAGGAGGAGTTAGTCAGGGGCTGAGTCACGATTGGGTTCGCCCCCCGGTAAGCCTGTCTTTTCCTGTTTGCCTGTGATCTGCACACTGCCGAGCGTTCTGATTTAACCTCCTTTTACTTTTTCGCCAGGGATGACATCTAAGGATGCTTCAGGTGAAGCTAATAATAACTGGAGATGACTTCGGCTATTGTCCTCGGAGAAACCAAGGCATTGTGGACTGTTTCCTGGCCGGTGCGATATCTAACGTGTCCCTTCTAGTCAACGGAAGTGCTGCAGCAGATGCAGCCGAGCTGGCACGGAGGTAAGTTACTTTAGCTCCCTTGTGGACAGCCTCCACGAAAAACCAACCAAGCCTGGAAAATTTAGTATTTTGTAGCCCCGGAATAAACACTGTATCATAGCTCCGGCTGGTTTTAAAAAAAACTGTATTCAGACACGTTTACTAAGATTTTTCATAGTAAAACTAGTGATCTGCTAACTAATACCGGTAATGGTCTTTCTCTAGTATTAGCCACTGTGCCTTTTCCCCCACTCAGGGCAGGAAGCCATTTCCACTATTTGACTAGTAGAATTTGGGTTTGTCAGACTTTCTCCTTCCAGACTTCTAAAAGATGCATCATCAGAAGGAAAGTGCACATTATATACTCGGACCAATCTCCTAAAACTATAAGAGCATAAAAGCACAAGTCTTTAAATCTCATTTAATTGATCCATTTCACCCAGGCTGAACACAGGGTCAGCCAGGCTTATTGCAGAACCAGGGAAAGGTGTGATTCTGCAAAGGCTTATTTATAAATCTGGGTAGTGAAAAACCTGACTTTTTCCCACCCCATAAACCTATTTTAGAAAGCACATCAATATTTCTATTAACTCTAGGCTTGATAAACACATCTGTAAAAAATGCATACATACAGAAAGGGACAATACCTTGTACCTACCACCTTTACTTCACCAACTTCAGAGGCTGCTGCCACAGTCAGCTCTGCAGCAGATCAAATGCTATGTGGCAGTCTCATGGTCTAGTCCAGCAAATCCTTTAATATGAAGCGTTATTTGTATTTAGGAGGTAAAACCCAGCTAATGCTTCAGCTCTGGTGTGGGCAGGCACTTGGAAGCAGGAGTATGTCCTGAAAGATAGAACATCAGGGTTGAGAAACAATTTAGGAAAGCAGAAAAGGAAAGAAGCTGTACTGCTGCTAAATAAAGAGACCTTAAGCTTCAAATGCAGCTGCTGTGGGGGAAAGCTTCATGAGAGTCCCACTGTCCTTGTTCTCATTGAGCATCTCTCCTCAATTTGCTGTAGTTTGAGGGGTACTTGGAAATTTCTTGTAGCTTATTTAGAGTAGGGTAGTGGAGGAAAGCCTGGGTGCAGTGTTAGTTTACTGGTCTGTAAAAAGGCTAGAGATTCCCCACAAACATCAAAGGAGGAACTGCCTGGGAATGAGAAGGGGAGGGGCATGACACCAGTAAGATTCCTAAAATCCTATTAATAAATGAAACATAAAACACAGAGATAAAGCCAGCACATCTCTCAGACACAGAGTTACTATGAAACCCTTTAAGCCCCTGTGGTCTGGTAATGTTGTCAGCTATTTTAGCCATGGTCTTTAGCAGGTTTTTAAAATAGAATCCACCTGGCCTCATTTCCATAGCCAAGAAGCAGGCCATGTAATCAGGGGTTTAAAAAGCATCTCTGAATCCAGGTCATGACACTGGTGCTGGCAGCTGCTCTGGGTGTGAAAAGCCAGGTTGGAGGGCAGGGGACAGCAGAGGCTGCAGCCTGCTGCTACAATTTGATTTTTTTGGGGGGGGAGGATGGGTATGAGTGGAATGTAATTTTGAATTGTCAATGAATGAAATGGATTTAAATCTATTTCTGAGCATATAAGCAGGGTGACTCTGGGAACATCTGCCAGCTCTGAAGATCAGCAGCCCAGGTTCTACAGTTCCTCACTTGTGTAACTCTCTGCAGGTGTATTCAGCCCTACCCAGGCAAGGGGGGAGCATTAGCAGGTGTGGAGAAGAGGTTTCCTTATGTTGTAATGCAAGCCCAGCTTCAGCTGCTGCTAATTGGCACCTGTGTGTGTGTAAACAAACCCCTGTGTCACCCCTGAGATATTTGTTCATGTTACAAAGGCTGAGGCGAACTCCTCCTGCACAGATGACAAATAGGTCAGACTTGCTAGAAATGTCCTCATCTTGTGCTACAGAAATGGGAAGTGCAGGCTTGCTTGACTGCCTTGACAATTATTCACTCTTTCCCCTGCTTGGTGTCATCTCCCATCCCACTGTAAATATTGAGGTTTTTTATTTTATGGGATGAAAGTCGACCTGTTTTTTTTTCCTCCTCATGTTTGTCTTCCCCCATCCAGCCTTGGCCAGTGGTGTAAACAGGAAGAGTGGATCTATTCCCAGCTGAGAGAAGAGGCTTGAAGCAAGTAGCTTGTCTCTTCCTGGGGCTCATTCCAGTGCTGTGGAACTTGCTCTTTCACACACATGGTGCTAGGATTGTCAGAGTGATGGACTGCTTTTATGGCTTCTTGATAAACTGTCTGTGACATGATTGCTTGTCACTGCAAGTCTTAAGCTCTCACTCCTCACCTTTTTCAATTAATTGGGCACAGGCAGAGCTAATTAATAAGTAGACAACTTTTTCTTCCTAAGCACTTCATGGTGCCCTACAATGTTAGGACTCAGCATCCTTCAGAAAGGAACACAGTTCCTCTGAAATTTCTTTCTTCCTTTCATTTTCACAACAATTCTGTAGTTTCTGGGTATACCATCTGTTGCCCTGAGTCTTGATGAAAAGCCTTGGCAGACATGTGATGTCTGCAGATCTTTGTATCATGTGAAGTCAGCAGATCTTTGTATCAGCTCTAGCACGAGCCAACTGCAGAACAGCAGAACCAAGCAGTAAAAAATACACCTTCCTTAAAATACATCTTCCTTAACATTCAGGCTCATCACCTTGGGCTTCCCTCATCCACTGGGCTGAAAGAAGTGGCACACTAATTTCTGGCAACAGAGAAGTTTCAGCAGGGGCCTCGCCCATCACCAAATAATAAACGTATTGATAGCATTTACCAGAGCAGAACATAACCAGAGCAGCAGGTAGGAGAACAGACTGCTATTGTGGGTTGAAGGTTTTTTTCAGTAACTCAAAACTTTTCTCTTTATGGGGCCTTGACTGACTGTGATTTCCTGCTTATCCACATAATATAATCTCAATTTTCTACTTAACAGGCCCTGCCTTGAAGTCAGCCAGACTTCCTGGTGATTATTCCAGAGCCTTTCCCAGAAACTGGAAGGGTTATTTTATAACCTGAAATGAAGGGATGCCTTAATTTTTCCTTAGAAATACAGACACCTAAGAGTTTGCTGCCATATCCCCCACCCCTCACCTTTACATCAAGCAGCTCAGGTGTCACTGAGCCTTAGGATCTTTTTCCATTTGTTTGTGTCCAAATAGCTTATGAAGAGTGACATATTTTAGAACACAACCTCAGTCTTCCTGGGTGTTTTTTTTTTTTTGCAGTTTAAATGCTGAACATCAGCCGAAGCCCTCACAACATCTGGGTACATTTAACAGAAGAATCTAACAAAGCCACATTTAATTGCTCTCTATGTTTTCACTTCCTTTCCCATCAACACTAATTGCAAAATGCGTGTGTAAGTTGTGACTTAATTCTGACCCTCCCAGTCAACATCTGACTAATTTAGAAATCTCTCATGCTTTCTCATCACCCTTTTATGTGACTGTTAATCACACAGCAGATAGTTCCTCTGCTGAACTGTCTGGATAGGGGTGGGACCCAATCTGAAGCCTTACACTAGAATCCCAGATCATGTTGACTTTACTGGCAACAGCCCATTTTACTGATGTAAGGATACAGGCACAGGAGCTGCACTTGATACAAAGATGTAATTACAACAGAAATTCAGGTCCCTAAGCCATGTTATAGCACCAGCTCTTAACACTGCAGAGGCTTCAGAGCATTTCTGGCACAAGAAATAGGTTTTTAGCAGTAATAGAGCAAGAAAGTATACTATTTGATAAAAGACAGATATCACTGAATGGTGAAAATGTGTGTGAGGAAGTATGCAAATGCCAATATGAGGAAACTAAGATGTGTACATTTTTGCTCAAAGCCTTGCTTCGTCTGGCTTCAGACACTTGAGTGTTCACTGAAGCAAGATGTTTAGATACAGATATTTACACAAGGCTCTGGCTTGGGTCACACTTGGGCTGAAACCTGATGATCAGCAATTTCCTGGATGATAGAAACAGGATGTTGAAGGTGGGATCTGTTTACCCATCAAGGGAAAGGGCAAAGGCCTGTGCTTATGCCAGAGCATGCAGCCTTCAGCAAGGCAATTGGAACAGTGCTTGGCAAATCTCATAATTCCCACAGCCATTGCAACTGCTCCCAGGAATACACAGAGTCCCATGGCATGGCCAGGCAGGACCCAGGACACTGCTACTCATCCACCAGCCTCAGAGTGACTCAGTGCAGGACCCATCTCCAGGGCCCCTTTGCTGCCAAGATGTCAATGGACAGGGATTGCAGCTGCACATTGCCTCAGCAGAGACATTTGTTCAGAGCACTCATGTGGCAAAACAAGCAACTACTTGAAAAAGAAGCAGTTTAAGCAGGTTAACTGATTGTATTTCCTCTCTCTTTGATAACTGTACTGGGCCTGCTGACTCAGAAATCTTTCCAGGGAGAATTCCTTCTCACTGCTTCTAGCACCTGCTGTAAGGATATTTCCTCCTGTGCAAGCCTCTCCTTTTTTCCCCCCACCTCTACAGGGAATGCTGAGAAGAGAACCACAGAGGTAACAGCCAACTTCCAGTGCAAACAGCTCACTAGTACATTAACCTTGGTGGCCTGAACCTCTTCTCCACAAGTTCCCAGGTAGCTCAGTCTAATGCTGCTCCTGCTGTAGCAGCACACACCTGTAGCCAATGTCCTGTGGCTTTATCAGGAGTGAAGTGAACCCCTGTGCCAAATTCTGCTTCACATCTCTGCATTCCCCAGGGCACTGGACAGACTTGCAAACACAGAGGAGCCTCTCCAAACAAACTGGAAAGGTCATTGCAGCTTAAAAGAGTCACCAAAAAAGATTTAGAGACACCAAGTAGATTCTTCACATAATTTTGTTTTGGCAATGGTAGCTGTATGCAGGGCCTGAAGCCCAATGCCAATCCTTTTATTTTGCATCTCATGTAAGCAATTAGCAGTTAATGACCAGCAGTGACCAGCAGGGCTCACCCTGTCCCATCTGGAAAGGGCTTGGGCAGAGGAGTGGGTATGAGGCCAAACCCACAACAGCTGAGCTCTGGTCTCGGGGCAGCATCACATGCTGTGTAAGCTCCTTGAGCTGCTGGTCTCTGCTTCAGTATTTCAGCCAACAAATTAGCTGATATTTTACAGTCTTTTAAAAGATGTGGGCAACTACAAAGTATATTTCTGTAGCAGAAACAGTCATATGCACTCTGAAAAGTGTGCCCTTTCAGGATACTCCTGCACTTGATTTTTCTCCCTCCAAGCTTGCAGTAGATCTCTGCTGTGCCCCCTGAACTGTCTTCCTCCCCATATCCTTACAACCTTCCCAGCATGCCTTCTGTGCACCTCCCACAGATGAATAGTTCTGAACAAGTTTCTTATGTGCAGCATTTTGAGTTTTGCTTTCAGTGCCTGTATCCCAGAGCCATTGAACACGAGCAGTTCCTCTCCAGATGCCTCATATGCTCAGTCTGTCAAACCAGGACTGACTTCACAAGAAAACTATTAAGATATTCAGCTGGTGCTAGGCAAAGCTCTGAAACACGCTCTAATGTTCAGTCAGGGTCTCCTCTTACCCAAGGACAAGGCCAGCTCTCTCTGCACTTCCACATTCTGCACATTCCCCAGCTATGGGGCTGTGTTTGGGGCTGGCCAGGAGCTGCTCTCATGTTCCCCAGTGCAGCCCTTGGCTCCTTGGTGTCCCACACCTGTCAGAGGGACTTGCCTTCTCCTGGAAATAGCCTCCCTCACAGCATTTGAGGCAGTTCATTTGATGCTCCTGGGAGACAACACTGAGAGGCTCAGCTGTTCATTTCTTGCCCTCCCACAACACATGAGAAAGAAAGAACTCAACAGAAAAAGTCCATCTGCTGATTCATGGTAACACAGGAATCCTTTTTTCTTGCAAACAGCACTGGCTGTGGTACAAATAATACTCCAGCTGATGCAGTCAAGAGCTTCCCAGAGACACGATAAAGAATCTGGAGTGGACTTCTAAAAGAAGACCAAAAAACCCCACAGGCTTCCCCTTTGCCTTTGGGCTCATGCAGGGTGCCCAGCAGGTCACAGGATGGAGGGGAAGCCCTCCTGCCACAGCACCCCTTCTGCACTGTAGCTGCCTCCCGTGCTGCCCTGCAGCCTGTCACCCCCAGTGACACACCTTCCACTTCTTGTATTAGCCAGGAGTTGGTGTGCACATGTGCTCAGGTCCCAGCTATGATGAACATTTCTCATCAGTGAAACAGTCGGGCCCTGCTGCACAGAAATCACCAGATCAGAAAAGCCAGAGAGGACCTTTTTCTCCACAAGCTGTTTTGCTCCATTAAACAAACATTCAAGCTCCTTCATCACACAGTTGGACTCATTTTGTTCCACAGAGCTGTTCATACAACTCTGCTCCTAACATTTATGGCTTTGAGAAGTAATATCTAGCAATTGACTGCACCATCTACCTGGATCACAAGATGTAAAAGAGCCAGGAAGAAAGGACTTTCAGTCCTGCAAGACCCAAAGCCTTAGGACCTGAATGAGCTAAATGACTCTGGCTTGGTGCAATCCATCCACAGTCCTGTCTCCAGTGAGCTGGTGCTTCAGCAGTCAGCCTCAGATGTCAGACAGAAGGGGAAAATCTCGGTTTTGCACCCTTTGCCTAAATGGAGATTGTTTTTGTTTTCTCCTTGTGGTATAAGGGCTTTACCAGGGACACACAACACTCTCTTTTAACAGCTCCATGCAAAAGTTCCAAGAAGGATTTAAAGCATCCCAGACTTGTTGCCTTGAAATTCACTCTGCACCATGACTCAGACTGGGCAGCACAGATGGAACATTGCAGTTCTCTCATCCACTCACTGGGTCAGCCAGAGGCCATGGGTTGTCTTGGAAAAAGTTTCAAAGCATCGTTTTGGCTACTGATTCTGAGGATTTCCAGAAATGCTAATGAGACCCAGCATAAATCCAAGCACACACAAGTGTTGTTCTCATTGTAGGGGAATCCACAGCACAGACCAAGAAGGAAACAGCAGCACTCTGCTAAGCCCTGTGCCTGAGCGGAGCTCTGCAGCCTCACCTCCATAGTTTTTTTTTTTTTAGGATGTTACAGAGTGCAACTGGGTAATCAGTCATACCCCTGTGATTCCTTAGCAAGGCTCTACACTTCACTGTGGGCCTTGCACTAATCCTTCTTTGGCTGTGCCAGGGGGATGCTGTTCTGTACAGCTCAGCTTGTCACTCACAGACTGATTGCTCTGGTTAGACAGAGGCCTGGCCACTGCAGGAATTCCAGCTGCAGCCCCTTTATACCCTGCAGGTATTTACACCTGTAGCCTGTGTTGTTGCCGTAACAGCTTCCTTGGGCACTGTTTATATATAAATGACTGGATTCTACTAAAGGGCAGCGTTAGAAGTTGTCGAGTAAAACTCAAATGTCTTTATAAATGTACCACATTTAGCAGGGTGAACAACTCAAAGGGATACCTAGCAAGGGCTAATGAAGAGCTTCAGAAAAAGCTGCAAGATCTGGATTTTTCAGTTGGTTACCAGTGACTGCAGTTACTGGAGTGCAGTTACAGCATTCAGCCCAAGACACCTTGTGCTGTGAGGCAGGGTTTAGGGGCAAGGTTTGGGGACACTCACACACACTGGCCCTGGGCAGAGTGCTCAGGGTGGTTACCTGGAGATGTCCTGCTCTGGTTGGGGTCACTCTGCCATTCTTTCTGGCAAAGATATGCTCCAGTGAGTACTGCAACACCTCTAAGATCAGTCTGGTTCTTACACTTAAACCTCCACCTCTCTGACCACAGTGAGGGAGGTGCAAAGCTTAGCAGATACTCCCCTCTCTTACAGATACAACATCCCAATAGGCCTGCATGCCAACCTCTCCGAGGGCTCCCCTGTATGTGAGGTGCTCAAGAGAAACTCTTCTCTGCTCAACCAAGATGGATTCTTCCATGGAAAAATGGGATTCAGAACAGCTCTATCAAAAGGTCTCCTGAATATGTCAGAGGTAGGAGAAAGCCACATACAGCTGTACAACTTCCCTTCCTGATACAGATCAGCCTGCATTTATCCCAGGACATAACAGCTGAGGACCGTTCCCAGATCCCAGCTGTGAGTAGGCTTAGAGATGAATCCTGCCTGTGCAGCTTGAGCTGGCTTTTAGGTCCTGGGCTTCATCCTGCCAAAGGCTCTGCAGCCTTTGAGAACCCATTCCTCCCTGATTCAGTGCCTGTATACACTGTCAACTATTTATCTGAGGAGGCAGAAAGGGCATTGGAACAGGTATTTACAAAGAACCTAGAGATCAGTAAAGAGTAAATGACAGAAAAGTCCAAAGTAGGCACCAGGCTTTACATCAGCTTGTGAAAGATTTTGGTTCTCTAGGGAGATGGGTTTTGCCCCATGAGCAAGGATGAACATGTTCAGATGATCAAAACTGTATCCATTTTAAACAGAAATGGGTGTTCAAATGTCCTACGTATTAGAACATCCCCATCAGCACCATCCCCATGTACACCCCTGTACAGCCACAGCAGCTGCTGCTTCCCAGAGCCAGGTCCTGACTCCTGGCAGCCCTGTCACTCCCCTGCTCTCGGCCTCTGCCAGGTCTTGCTCTGACCCTTTCTGCTGCACAGGTGAAGCAGGAGCTAAAGGCCCAGGTGGAGCTGTTCCATGAGCTGACAGGTCACCTACCTCCTCACATGGATGGGCACCAGCACGTCCATGTTCTCCCAGGTAAGAAGGAAATCTTCCTCTCAGCACCAGGCAAGTGAGAGAGTCAGCTCAGAGGGGACTCCCCCTGCCCGAGCTCCCTTTATGGGCAATAACTCCCCCAAGAGACATCTGCTGGCAGTTGCAGTTTGAATGTTCCCACCTGACCCCAGAGTCCTGCCCACACCCAAACTCTGCTTGGAGCCCTGGGTATTCCCATAGCAGCACCAGGGCATTGATGGCACAAACGGCCCAGGTTACATCTCTTCCTCCAAGGACCAATAATCCTCCTCAGCATCCTAATTCCATGTTCTCACCCACATTGAAGGAGGCAGACCAAAGCCAGCAGCAGGCTGGCCAGTTTAAACTGGAATGCTGGAGCTTGCAATAGCTGGTGGCTCTTTCAGATGCTACAAGAACTCCATCCTGTCTGTTGTGTTCCCACCCCAGTCCCTGCCTGCAGGTCTCAGCTTTAGAGATGAGCAAGGATGTTTTGTCCTTGTTTTGCAAATAAAGTCATTGTGGTACACAGATGGAAAATGGAGTGAGGAAAGAATCCAGGTTTCCCCACTCCAGTAGTAACTGCCTCTGGATAACATTGCTCTGGCTGTACAAGGACTTGATGAAGAATTCGTTCCTGACAGTGCAGTCACCTCTGGTGCACTCTAAGACCAGAGTCACTCACTTAGAAGGGGGCCTGGACTAAAGGCTCAGTGCTGAAAGGAAGAATGATAAGGCACCTACAGCAAAATTCAGGGAGAAATGTTTCCAGTATAGAAGGTGACTCCCATGCAGATGGATTTCAGCAGGAGATAAACCAAATGGAATTTTATTTTCTTAAACACAGAAAGGAAAGAAGCCTCTGTGCTAAGAGCGTGCAGGGGACAGAAGAAGCTGGTTATCCAACTCCTGACTGCAGTCTCTGGTTTTACTTACAGAGGTCAGGCATGTCTTTGCAGAGGTGTTAGAGGAATATGGGATCAAGTACACACGTGTCCCAATAGAGCCAGGCCTTCATAACTGTGACTGGATTCCACCATCCCTGATGGACTTTTACCTGGGAGTAGAAGAAGATTCTTTTAACACAGTGGATGTGTTTACAAAGCATGGAATAAGGTAAGACAGGTATTACTCATCCTTTTTTGTAGTAAAACATCAAGATTTTATCAGTTCCTGATAGTATCTTTCAAAAATGGAACACCACCTTTCTCCTTCTCTTGGGACTTAGAGAGAGGTTCAAGAGGAGCACAAAAGTGCCAGGGGCACAAGGGTTTAGGAAGTTTTATTTGAACAGAGATGAGTCACTTTCCACTTGAAAAGGAATGTTCTTTTCAGGGTATGCTGCTCAGCCTTTCTAGTAAAGCTGCATCAGCTTGGCATCTGGAATGTCAGAAGAAATACTGCATCAATGTGGGAATTTTAAAAGTATTATATAAGGAAAGTTTTCAAGAACTAAATTTTCCTCTTCCTGTCATAGTAAAGAAAGGGTTTTAAGTAGCAGGAAAGAGACTAATTAGAAGCAGGTATTTGTTAAGGAGAACCAACAAGCTCTGAGAGCTGGCAGTACCACAGCAGGTGATCACTGCTGTAAGCAAAGGGGCCAAACCCTGAAAGCTCAGCTCTTCCCCCAATAAAATCCTTCTCTTAAAAGCTTAGATAGTGTTTTATGGATTAAAGGCCTTTCACTCGAGACCCTTGCAGTCACCTGTCCTTTAGAGCAGATGTCATTACTTCCTCAGTCCACTGGAAACATTATTCTCTGGGATTTTTTTAACACCAGCAGCAGGCTGGCATTTCTCCCTTTTCAACAAGAGTTGAGCTGGGCTCTTCTGTGATCATTCAGGTAAAGAGTCCAGCCTCAATCTCTTCCAAAACATTTTAATTCGCTCCTCACATGCAGTGGCTCAGCTCTCCTGAACTTGTGCAGGCCACACTTAGAACTGACACTTACAGCCAGACTTGAACAAAGAATTGTGTGAAGCTCAGAAACAGAGTGTAGGTGGTGTCCTCTAGGAGTAACATTTTGTCCAGTTTTTATGGCTCTGATATATTCTGGCAGAAGGCTTCTTTAGCTGGGTGGTTGCCATTTTATTTCAGTCACTTCTGTTTTACTTAGCTGAGGGTTATTATTCAGGTTTAAGTAATTTTGATAGTGTGGCATTTCTCAGTTTAGCACTGCTCTTCCCTTTTGGGACAATAAAATGCACCTGTGAGCTCACAGATGCCGAACAGCCCATGTGCCATCACACAGTGCTGGGCTTTGCTGTCCCTGCAGAACTGCTGCTTGAAATAGGATCCTGGTTTCAATCAGGAAAAGTTCTGGGTTTAATTTTGTTTATAGTTACAAGTTTTTAAAAACTCCTCCCCCTTTTCTACCTTAAATTTTAGGTAAATTTTGATTCCTAATCCACTGGACATAACACAATTGTCCACCTACCTCTTCAGCATTAACAGCAGAGTTCCCTCCTCTGGCTGCAGGTGGCCAGACATTTACATAGGCCTGAGCACCATGGGCAGGAACATGTCTGTGAGCAGCATCCGGAGCGCCATCGACAGCGCCGTGCTGCAGCTCCGGGCCAGGCCAGCGCACGGCAGCGCGGTGACGATCGAGCTGATGGTGCACCCGGGCTACCCCAGTGTCCCACCTGTCGGCGGCTGTGGGGAAGGACCAGACGATTTCTCACAGTCCTGGGAACGCCTCCATGAACTCCAGACATTAGTTAAGCCGGAGCTGCAGAGCCATTACAAAAGCAGGAACATTCAGCTGTGTTCATTCAAAGATCTTTAAATGAGCAGACATCCATCCGTCCATCCATCCATCCATCCATCCATCCATCCATCCATCCATCCATCCATCCATCCATCCATCCATCCATCCATCATCCATCATCTTCTGAAGACAGGCAATTGCCTGTGTCCAGAGAAGCCAGATCACTGTTATCAGTGTCACAGGCCCTGGTCCAGCTCACAGGAGCTGTGCACAGCCTGGGAATGGACACCACCACCCCGTGAGCATCTCCAGGCAGTGCCCCACAGCCCCAGCTGCCAGTTTTAATGCCACAACGTCTGCTCAAAATGTGCCAAACTCCTTCTGTGACATGCCCTCCACAGTGCCCCAGCGCAGCACATGCTCCCAGGGCTCAGCTCCTGCCAGCAAAGGAGCAGCACAAGGACAGACTTGGCTTGAGACACTGCAGCACTGCACCCTGAGGGGTCTGATCATTTCTCCTTTCAGACTGATAGCAAAACAAGAACCCTGCTGGGGAGCGGGTGCAGCTTTGGAGCAGCCACTCAGTGTAGGTCACCCACAGGAGGCATGGACTCCTTCAGCATTTGGTTCTCTAAAGCAGCCAGGGCCTGCCCCTCACTCATAGCTGCTCACCAACGCTGAGGGCTGCAGAGACACGTCACCCTCAGAGCCTTGCTCTGGTCGGAGCAGTGGGGTCACACGTGGCCCAGCGGGTCTGCAGCCGCCTCAGCCGGCAGGAATTGTGTCCCTGCCTGCTCACATTGGCTCTTGGCATTACGCCCCCCCAGGAAAGTAACATCAGCCCTTTTGGAGAGGCTTCTTGTTTTCTGGATGACTTTGCAGGAGCAGCAACTGTTGACCCATCTGCTATTTCAGTAACTGCTGTGTATGAGAGCAGCACCACCCACTGCCCCTCAGGACAACCACGAGCTATGCCAGCCACGAACATGGCTGCGAGTGAAAGTCCCTGTATTTGTCCCTTTTCTTCCTGTCACCAGAGCATTCGAACTCCAACATGCCCAGTAGTGCTGATACGTTCTTAACTGCAGCCCTGTCATTCCTGTAAGGACTTTCACATGGGGAAAAATTATTTTAGATTCTTTATGCTCATTCTCTGCACAAGAGTGATCTATTTAACATAACTGGTTTTGTTAACCGTGTTTTTAATATAAAAAATATCAGTATGATCATCATTCTTTTAAATGAAAAATAAACTCAGGCCTTTTCTATTGCAAAGATTCAGGAGGCTTTTGGGTTTAGTTTCATCTGATGAGTGAACTAAACCTACTCACCTGCCTGCTCCCACACCGCTGGAAGGGCCTCCCTTTCTATCACTAATGGGAACTGTCTGATCTTTCCTGTAACACATCTGAGGAAGTGTTTGTCCTGTACAAGTAGGACAAACATCAAGGATGCTGTAGAAAGTACTCTTCCCGACTCCTTCCTATATTACAGAAAATGCCTTAGGTGTGTGAGCCGGGGCCGGGTGAGAGCAGGGCAGGTGTGACCCCGGGGGTGCCCCGGCCCCGACCGCGCCCGCCAGCGCCACCCCGTGCCCGCCGCGCCGCACTGCAGCCCTGCCGGCACCAACTGTCCCCGCGCTCTCACCGATACTGTCCCACCTCCTCATGAACACTGCAACTGCTCCGCGGTCTACGCGCTGCACTGGCTCTGATCGCACCATCAGGACGTTACACACCTGAGCAATTCTGGATGCGTTTCCTGGCAGCTAGCACTGAAGACCTGAGGGCAGCCTTTACCAGAGCGTTGTACTGTGAAAAACAGATTTTGTAAATTCCTTATTTTTAAATGAAGAACAATAAACCCAAATTTCCATTAACTAGAGAAATGAATAATGAACCACTAAAAGACTACTCAATAGGGAGCCTTTCAATTGCATAAAATATAGGGAGATAACGAAATTTCTCAGTGGTCCTGTGAAAGCTTTAAAGACAACCCAAGTTCAAATTAAAATGCTACTACAATCCCAGTTAACTCTTAGACCTCTGTGAAAATAAAACCATGTCACAAAGCCTTTGAGAGCAATTTTTATTAGGGTAGCAGAATGGACTTGCAGAAAGCCTATACCAGTACTCCTGGGTGTAGTTTCACCAGTGCGCTGCTTTCATCGTGGGTGTTCAACTGCACGTTTAGAATTCAGCATGGCTTAGGGAACCAGAGAGAACAAGAGCTTGATTTCCTGAGTTATCCTAGGACTTCGCACTTGGATTTCTTCTCCTCAGCCTTCAGCCACACAGGTGCCGGATCCCTTTGTTCAGAGGCTGCCCCAGACACGTGCCAGCACTTTGTTTACAGGTCTCACAGTTTAGCAGTTGGACTATGAAGAACACACCAAGAGAGCTGATAGCCAGCTCGGTCTCCGTGTGCCGCTGGATGAGCGTGGCTGGCGCGGCGCGGCCGGAGCTCCAGCGATCACTCAGCCCTTCCGTCCCTCCCGCGGCATCCAGCACAGCCAGGCAGACGCAGGCTTTGACCTGAGAGGCTTTACGACCACAGAGTAACTATCGAGTAGCAACGAGGAGAGCAAACTAGTGCTACAGTTTTGTTTCAAATAAAATTTAGAGAATGGTAAGTTTCCATGCCAACAGACATGATCAAAGGTACAGTGACTCAGGTGATGCAGAAGTTACACACTTCGGTTTGACAGATAATTTGGCATTATTTTATTATGAATCCGAGTGAGCGTGAACGAAACAAAATCAGTACCAACTTTCTGCAAATGAAGACACAAAGATGTGAAAATTTGGTAATAGTGCTCTCACAAGCCTGAAAACACTTAGGAAATGCAAGTTTCCGTAAATAAGGTGAATGTGGTTTAACTTTATTTACTTGCCAAAGAATCTGTCTAAGAACACTTAAACATAAAATTTCTTAGCTCCCTAACTTATAAAAAAATTTACTTTCAACAGAGGTGAGGTACTGGGCTGTCATTGTTTACACTAAATTGGAAATGAAAGCCAGAGGAGAAGGACAAATGAGGAAATAGCAAATACACAAGACATTAAAACCAAGAGATCTACTGCTTGACACACTAGTTCTGAAAGGTTGCAAAGGCAGAGGCTGTATTAAACTGATCTTAGGAGTACAGGCAACCACCTAGGTGTCAGGGTTTGTTTGACTCGGCTTCCTGCACATCGAAGTGATATGTGCTCCCAGATACCGATGGATTTCTGGAAATAATCCACTCACTGAGTAGCAGACCCCAGCTGCAGAAGGGGAGACAGCAGGTTGACTGTGTGGCAGTTCGACTGTGGAGCTAGGATCACGCTCTGGGCTGGGGAGGAAAGGCAGCAGAAGCAGCAGAGACACAGCAGAGGATGCTCAGCTCTGAAGGAGAAGGGCTCCCTTTCCTTCAGCATGCGCAGGAGCGCCCCGGGGCAGCCGCAGAACGGCCCTGCCGGGCGGAGCCAAGCTCGACTGGCCCCCAGCACTCCCTCACGCCCCTGCCCTGTGCTGAAGGCAGCAGCGGCAGCGGCCAAGCGCGCTCTGCCACACCGCAGTGCTCAGGCCTGGCCTCGCAGCGGTGCCGGGGCTGGGGCTGGCTCAAGGGCCACCCCTCAAACACAGACGCTCCTGACGCATTCTGAGGGAAAATGCTCAGAGAGGACAGCAATGCTGTCAGATTTAGTTCTTGAATTCAAAATTAACGTTTCCAAAAGAATGATTTTAAACTCAAAAGACAGTTTGTCACTTTGGTACCTCTTGGTCCCCAATTTCTGGAACTCTGCTGGATTGGTTGCAATGTTGTTCTGTGCACGTTTCCCACTACTCTGCATAGGTATTAAAGATAGAAGTGAAGGAAGTTTGCAATCACATTCCACTACTTGTTAGCTACAGAATTTTTTTCCAAAGTTTTCCAAGAGCAGAACATAAGCCATATTCTAATTCAATGACGCACACAAAAACTTGGGTTTCCCCATTTAATAGACATTGGCCAGATTTACATCAGACCCAGACATTATTTCTGATTGGTTTTGTGGGGTTGGATTTTGTTTATTATGTTACAAACTGAAGTTCAGGGGAACTTGCAACAAGTCCCACAAAGCACAGTGCAACATTTAGAAAGAAAAGTAAACGAAACTGCCAAACACTCAATCACTTTCTGCCAGAACTGGGATATTTTTCCTAAGACATCACTTTGAGGAGGGGGTTAAAATTCAATGAATGAACTCAAGATAGTGGGAACTGCAAGGAAAAATAAGAAATGACAGCCACAACCTTTTCAATTTAAGGGCAGAATATAAGTCTAAGATATTTTTGATAAATTCTGACAAGAAAAAGAAAACAGCATACTTTAAAGTATATTGAAGCAGTGATTTTTAAACAAAGAAAGCAGAACTAGAACATCTTAAATTTTAATCCTTTCTTTACAGGTTACCTAGCCCACTTTTGATTAAGAAAACTGTAGAAAGTTAGTAACAGCCACAAGTTTACACCGAAAGGTGGCACTTGTCAATTTTCCATAGAGTCCTGCTTTACGGGGTGTCTCAAATGCACTGCTCCGATCTTCTATCATAGGTTGCTGACAGCACTTGTGTCAGATTTTAGTCCACTGGTCGCTTTTCACCATATTTCTTTGTAAACTCTTCAGCATTCTTACAGAATTTTTTACGGTCCTTAGAGTATTCTTCAGCTAGGTCAGCCCGGAGGGGGTGCTCGGGCTGTGGATCATTCACCAGTGCTATGAGGGACTGGATTACTGTCAAAAGAAGTATAAATACTGTCAGAGACTTAGATGGTTAATTTTTCAATATCAAAAAGTAAGCGAAATTCCCCTGTAAGAGAAGAGCTCTAAGTGCATTTAAATACATCCCCATAAATCTCGGGCCTTTTCAGGCGCAGGCCGTGAGTAAGCTGCAGCGATATGCCAAGATTTAGTTCAATGACCATGAATGAACACCAGAAAATCGTATTTGTAAACAAAATCAACACGAATGGAGACCAAAGTGCGCTACAAATGATTTCCCATGTAATTAGCATCCCATCTAAAATCCTCTCCTATGGCTGAGAATGAATGAAGTTCTCAGACAGGTTCATGGAAAGGATTGGGTAAAGATGGAATTTGCACCAGGAAGCATTTCCCACCACCTGTCACAGTGCCACAGCAGTGACTGACTCTCTTCTGGAAACCCTTTTTTCCAGCTTTATTTCCCTAAGATGCTTACTCCTCCTATGAACAGCAGGCAAGTCTTCCCTTTGCTCACAACTGCCCGTGGCAGCCACAAGTAGAGAGGTACTGGGCAAACAACAGGGTGAGAGTGGCAAGGTGCTCACAGCAATGTCACCAGTGCCCCATCACTTTCCAAAGAAAAGTCATTCTTCAGGAAAAGGAAACCTGACATTTACACAGCGAGCCTCACACCCCACAGTGCCATTTACTGCTACATTTTTCTCACACACCTCCTCACAGCCAGTGGAAGCTCACAAGGATCAGGGGTCCCACTGCCCAGCCACTCAAAGGTATCTGTTCCTGGGCAGGAATGCAGGTTCTCAGAGAGATGATCACTCCAGCAGATACTGGAACACCAGAGTGGCTTCATGTAAAGCACTGATCTCAGTCTTCTCCACCCATGAACAAACCTCAAAACAAACACTCAAAGCCACGCTCAAATCTGACATTTTTCTCTAAACTGCTAAACAGGAACATTTCTAAGCATGAATCAAAGTTAAATGGCAACAAACTATCTAAGGAATGTAGAATTGATATCAGCCTCCTTCACAGCAACTCACCAGTCCTGGCCTTACAACAACTGCCATCACATTGCTGAAACCAGCAGAAAGAGTGAGAGACAACCCCTCCTCACTGACCAAAGCCTGCAAAAACACTACAGAGAAAATGTGTGTTCAATAACCTTAATAACCATAAGCCAGGAGAAACAGGCCTGGCAGAGCAGGAGCTGCCTCAATATCCACAGCGTTTGAAAACTATCCTGTCATAACAGTTGTTTTTAATATTAAGCAAAAATTAACAATAAGCACAGCAGTAAATGCAAATTTAGTATGCAAAAGGTAAGTTAATGATTTATGATGAACTTAATCTCTTCACTTTTTTGACACTTGCGTGAACAAAACAAATCACTTTGATGCTGTACTAAGGATGCCACATTATTTCATTGAGAAAAGCTCACAGTGATTTTTCAGTGCAGAAGAAATCTGAAGAAAAAGGAATAAAAATTTAAGCTGGGTTTTAGTTATACTGTCACAGGTTCATACAACCATGCAGTAACAACAGATGTTGACACTAAAACAACTTCTTGAAGAAAGACTCTTCGAGACAAAAAACCACAACACAGCAGACCATGAGAGATTTGTAATATTTTGATCTCCAGGATCAGTTCCAAATTCTGATTTTAGCACAGCTTTTATTCACTCGCTCAGATAAAAAGGGAATTGCTATTTCTCAGGGAGACACTGACTATTTTCTGCATGCAAACAGTTGTTTCAGTAGTTCCAGCTAATGACAGCTTGTTTTTCAAGCTGGGTAGAGAGATACAAGTCCTTTAGTTAACTAGCAAAGGCTGAGAGCACCAAGATGGCTGCTCTGGTATGGAACAGAACAGAAACCTTCCACATGTTCTTTCCATCTCCTCTCTCCCGAGGATCTTTGTCCTCTATAATCAGGGATAAATCTCCAACAAATCTAAGGTCTTAGCCATCCTATTTCACAGGTTCTTTTTGCTGCCACCTCCATTTTCACCAACATTCAGCTGCTTCATCTCTTCTAAAAACAACCACAGGAATTTTCCTGTTTTGTCTTTGGGCAAGACCACACAACTGGAAGTACTTTCCTTAGCATGCAGGGGTACAGAGAAAAAAGAAATCTTAAGTACAGTATTGTTTCCTATCAGGAACACAGGTCATGTGAAAATAACCCTAAAGAGCCTGGCAGAGAGAAGTACTTTCTGCTATGGAACAAGATACTTCAGTGTCACTGAAGCTCTAGCACTGCCCTAAACTGCTACTCATTTGAATACTCTTAAAAAAATAACAATTTTTTTGCAAGGATGTTTGCTTTGTATATATATAATAATGAAAGCTTAATACCTAACTAATCATTACCTGCCAGACAACACAAAATTCTCACCCCAACAACTCACGCAAGCAACAACAGGAAAAATCTCTACTTAAATTACACTTAAGTCTGTCAGAGAACCTGACAAAACTTTTTTCCTTACAGTATTTAGATTCTTGTCAAAGACACTCTACACAGCAAGCCCAACAGCAATAATCTTTTAAGAACTACAAGTTCATCTGTGACATTATTTCAGATTTTGTCTACGACTCCCATGATATTTCAAGCCATATGTTCAAATCATTGAAACACATGGCAGATTATAAAATATACAAAGCCTTGAGGTTTTAGACCCTTTCTTTCAAACTTCCAGGACTTTACTAAATACCTTTGGATTTTACAGTCACTGTTTAAAAAGAAACACAAAATAACCCCCACACAAACTACTAGCAGAATTTTCAAGTATGCCGAGGACACTTCCTTAATAAACTTGTGGTTTCCTGGAGGTGGAAATGCCACTTCAGTGACAGTACCTCCCATTCCAGTAACAAAAATGAGATTCCACAAGAGTTGTACTCTGTGCTCACCACATGTGATTCACAACACAGATCTTACAATGAATATATCTTCAGAGCACTCAGAAGTTGACAAGTAAAACGTTATTAGCTTTAAATTCAAACACTCTACAAAATTTCTCAATACCCAGTTCTTTCTCCACATGGAGTCCTACCTTGGTCAGTTTTGGTTGCTGGCTTCCAGTTTTCAGCACTAATTACTGGCAGACAAACCTGCCCCTTTTCATCGATGTTAGGATGATAGATTTTTGTTTTAAATGTAATCTTAGGAGGTTTGAATGGATATTCTGCTGGGAAGTTGATTTCAATTCTGAAGGCTCCTTTATCATATGGAGGATTGTCCTGCAACAAGAAGGCAGAATGTCAAGAATGTGGCACATGCTAATGGACACAAGTGAAAACCAGCATGGTAGAGAATTGGATTTCTTTGATCTCTGGAATGACCTTTTTGAAAGGCATTTTCTACCAACACTGCTGCCAGGTTTATGTGTCAGGAAACATCAAATCCCGTGTGAGAGGCAATACAACCTGCAC
Source organism: Phainopepla nitens (assembly GCA_013400175.1). Lineage (NCBI taxonomy): Eukaryota > Metazoa > Chordata > Aves > Passeriformes > Bombycillidae > Phainopepla > Phainopepla nitens. Next base: position 161,925 of record VXBQ01000064.1, read on the forward strand.
ATTTGCATCCACCCTGGAAAAAGCAGGCTGCCATTGTCCTACAGCTGGCTGACATTTCTATGGGTAAGAAAGCATCAAGCTCCATTTACTTCCAACTCAAGGTCCTCTCTAGTAAGTAGTTTTACTCCCAGCTTTGTAATTCAAAAAACATAGTAAACCCTTTCCAAGACACAAACAGCAAGCCTGACATGGGAAATGGGTTTCTGAACAGTTATTTTTTATGTCTCACAACATGGTGGCATGAACAGCAAAGCAATTTGGTTTGTCAGATCTCCCTAAATGTTTCCAGAACGTTTTTGTGCTGACTACACAAAAATCTGCTGAGCGTTCATTGGTACTAAAGATAGATATTCACTGTGTTTGCTGATGAGAACATTCTGAATTTGTATGCAGTTTTAGCACCCACTCTTATCAGATCAGTTTTGAAGGAGCAGGATGAGAGAACTGTGAAGAGAGCAAAGCAGTTCTTCATGCTGGAACAGAAAAAACAATGCCCAGAATTTCACTTAGAAAAACCTGTTAGGCTATTGATACTGATGCTTCAGATATTGCACAAGAGAGGCAGAACAAAAATAAACCACTGCTAGATTTAAAGCCTTAAAAATATCATAGTGCACTAAAACCAGTAACTATGGAATGAAGACTTTCAAACACTTTAAGAATCAAAGGATGAGAGTTTCCAGTTGGTGTAAAGTATAATCACACACATTCTCCTCCCTGCAATCAATTCCACTCCAGAATTTACCAATACTTGGGGGTGGTGAGCGTTCTGTTAAAATGTTTGTCAACAGGAAACATTCAGTCTTAGGCTCATCCATGTGGAGAATCTGGTTGTGTGTTTGTAAGAAACACTGCACAGTTTCTGCCAGGGAGAGAGGCAACTACAGCGGCTTTAAAATCACTTTTTACTCAAGCAATTCTAAAAGCTTTGGAAGTTGAACTAAGAACTTGTGGTGGTGGTGACAACTTAGGCAGTCACTGCCCTTTTCCCCTCACAGCTCAGTTGTTCTTGCCTCTATCACGTGCTGTAATTTGTGAGGATGTTCAACGAACTGACAGGAGAAGTGACCTGTCTTAAAAACATCCATTTTCTTCACTGTACTTCTTACATGGACAAGGAGCCTGGGCTACACAGTCTTGTTCTGATGTTGGAATCAAACAAGTAGTGTACCTTGGCCACCCACAGGACACAAACTACTTCACCCTACAATTTAGAACAGGCAAAGAAGTTGACCAGGTATCTTCATTTTGCTTCTCAATTGAGTGAACACCCTTAAAACTAACATTTGTTCTGAAGAACAAAATTTGTTACAAATAAGAGCTTTTAAAGCTTTACAGCTCACCTTTACACTATCTTTCACAGTAATTCTGTATGAACACTATTAAAAATAATAAGCATTGTCTTTCACACCTTCATTAAGCAGCTAATCAAGAAATGCCCAGTTATAGCATTTAATAATCAGTAACTGGTTAGTCCTACTGAGTATGTGTCTTTAAACACTAAGAACATTTGCTAAAATGGAAACAGCACATGAAGCAAAAACACAGAGAAAGAAGTTTAACTTTCAATAAGCTCATGTATTGCATTTTTAAGCCATCAACTCTGGTACCAAAAATAGCTAAAGAGACAGTAACACTAGAACACCTATAGCATAACCTCAGAATAAAAGCCTCTAGTACTCTTTGAACACAAACACACTTTAAATTACTATAGGAAGTGTAATTTCATTACAAAATTCTCCCTTAACTATACTAACAGTGAATTTGAGGCTATTTCCCACGTAACAGGGGAAATATTACAAACCAAAAGATCTGGAGCACAGTTCACTGCACCAACATTTAAACACTTGTGATGCTGCAAAGCTTTGCAAAACAAACACCACACTCATCCTCTGTGGAGCAGAAACTGTTAAAAATAGCTGCTATACACCACACATTCCTAATCTTAACAGAATAAACAAGTATTTTTGTGTTTGGCTTTATTACTCATATTTACCAACCTTACACTGCTTCAAAGTATCATCAAAGCCCTAAACACATGAACCAAAGTGGCTGATTAAAGCAAGTTGTTCCTCAGCTCTGTCAAACTCCAGTGTCAGATCCTTCTTACTTTGTTTGCAGGAGTAGTGTCAGCCACTCCAAGGAATCACTTGCAGCACACAAGTAAACAGCAAACTTAATGTATTCCACAGCATTTGAAGTGTAAAGGCCCAGCCATTAGCTCAGCCTGTGCCATGTGAGCTCCAGAGCAGCCGTGACTAACGAGGCAGAGGCACTGCTACCGAGATGTCTCAAAGTCTTACTCATAAAACAAAAAGACAGACTTACTCTGGCTGGGGAGGCTTTTTGGCACCACCCACAGAAAACCACAACTGCTGCCCCCATGGCCCATTCCCTATTGCTGCAGAGTAAAAATAGCTCTGAGAACCAAGCCAGCCATTTCCCACTGCTATGGGCCACAGCAGTGGGAAACACAAGAGGTGAAAATCCAAGTGACTTTCAGCCAAGAGACCAACACATCACATTTCCTGCTTTCCCCTTAGTAACAAATCCCTCTCTATTTGACTAATAAAATGGTTATCTACTTGGATTAAATATTCCCTAAGAAAAATGTAGTGCTTTTAAAAAAATTAAGTGGAATAGGTTTATTTTGGCACTAACTAACGCCTAAATAAAGATACAACTTTCTCTTAAAGAGCTCACTTTGGAAAATCCAAACCTTTTCCTTGCATCGAATTTTTCCCAATACTCAGTTTTATCCTAGTAATAAATCTAGTAAATTAAAAAAACACATATTAAGGAGTAAAAGTATTTAATATTTCCTTTCTTTTTCCTATGATCATGTAGATGTTGTACTTTAGGTTTAATGTAAAACCAAACTTTACTTGCTTCCCCCTTCCAATACCTCTCCCAGCAGCCCAGAGCCACCACGGAGCTCCAGCCGTGTGTCAGCCCAGGCCTGCAATAACAAATTATTTCATGGTCACCAGCAGCACTACTGAGCTGTGGATTTATGAGATACAAATGATTCTCATTTTATTTTAAAGCTCAGAAGAAGTAGTCTATACTCACAGGAACAATAAGCCCTTGCCAGGTCAATAAATTAGCTTCATCAACCTGGATATTACGGAAGTTTTTCATTCCACATTTGCGGATTTCTTCAAGCTCCTGAAAAGCAAAGCAAAGTGTTAAGTGTAAGTTAATAACTGTATTAAGCAAGATGCTCACATTTATTTTTCAAAATGCTTAAAGGTCAGTGTGGGTTTCTTTAATTAGTGGTGGCAACCCACACAAATAACAAATAAAATTTTGCACCTGTAAAAAGTAAAATTGTCTGAGACGAGATATTAAACCCCTTATTTTCTTTTATGTGAGGAAAACACAAAAATGTCTTGTGTCTTGTCTATAATGTCATCATTATAGACATAATGAAGCAGAAGTTTTAAAAAACTACATTTAAAAATGTTTTTCTATCTCAAATATAAATCAGTGCCTTTGGCCACAGACTGTTGATAATACTGTGAGGTACAGAAATAAAATGCATCTTAGGACTTGTGTGAAGGAGAACAGTGATTTGGGAGAACCATTTCATAATAGTTTTAAACAGGGATAAAACCACTGAACAGGCCAATTATTTCAACTGAAAATGAACAAATTCCTGCATGAACAGCTTAAATTGATCCAACCTCCCCCCCAAAAAAAAAAAAAAATCAATCTAAGCCAAACAAGCCTTGTTTAGAGCAATAACTTGAAAAGATTCAGCTTTCTCTCTGTTTAGTATCTCAAAGCTCACAGTAAACGTTAGGATTCCTCTCTTTAAAGCTGTATCAGTCTTGAGCAAAGTTATCTTTCTGCACCAGTCAAACTATTTTTAATCAATTAGGAAACCAGGTACCACCAAAACAAATGTTTAATTTTAAATATAAAAATGCTGAAATACAAGTCCTACTGTAGGGACTGTTTCCTGGAGTATTTCATAAGACCTAAAAAGAAACACCTCAAGGTTCCACTTTTATTTCCCCCACAACAATTACAGTCCTTTGTGGTTGAACTCTGCCATTTTATCTTTAAAGAGATTTTAACCAAATATGAATTCAAAAGTCATCATCACAGTGAAACATGAAAGTTTCCCAGTGCTTTCAAAACTGCAGCACATGCCTGGTGGCTGCATAGGTTAGGAAAAATGTTGCTTATCCAGCAGCTCTGGTGTGCTCTAACAGTGCTCAGCTCTGCACTGGGTGCAGGTGTCTTGCAAAATTAGGCTGGATATAATTATTATAAACCCACCAATTACAAGAGCAAAGGCACTGCACAACACAAACAAAAAAAGATCAGTTTTCCTGCTACAAGTGCTGTACTGCCCATGATTTGTTTTCTAAAATAGCTCCATGTTCACCTTGGATCAAACCTTTCTGCACTTGACTGGCAGATTTAATACTTGCAGTAACCTCTTGCATAATTTCAGCACAATGATAAAATTCAAACCCAAAGGGAAAATGAGAATCCCAAATGAATGTGAAACAGAAATCATGAGAGCCACATATCAGCAAATGAACATTTATATTCCTACCCACTGCACCTACTAAAGCAAGAGCATACTCTGAACACACAAGTTAACCTTGGAGGCTTGGACACCGAATCGATGCCTAGCACTATCTTCATGACACTAACACTGGCTTTTTAGTCTAGACCCATGGATTAATCCCCAAATTCCACTGCTGCTCGATTTATGCAATGTCAAAGACAGTTTGGGTGGTTTTTTTCAAGAGCTAAGAGGATTATCCTATTTCCTTAGAGTAAGAAAACATAAACCCCCCAAAAATAATCCCATGAAGCATATTTATAGGCATAGAGAGCAAACCAAAATATTCAAAAGAAAATAACCTTTATGATCACAGCTCCAAGAGGTGCTTTACCATCACTCAGAGTGCAAATCCCCACAGTGCCTTACTTGGAGTGCTCCTGCACAAAGCAGCAGCCCAGGGAGAGCTGAGCTGACTCTGCCCTGACACAGTCGGCAGAGGAACTTGCTCTGAACTGAGCTTTGCTGCTCACTCCCAGCACACACACAACTGTGAAGTCCTGGCAAACTACTACTCCCCAGCACGTAAAAGGAATAAATTCCATTCCACACTAGATGTAACACATCAAACACTGGAAACAAAATAAGCTAATTAAGCAGTAGGTATTTAAGCATGAATAAACGTGCATCATCACAAGGGCCTTCACTGTAAAACCAGGCAAGGAAGATGGGTTTAGACTACTTTCTAGTTACTGTAGTAAAACCATTATGCACATGACAAGTATCTCCCCCATTATGTCAAGTGGGACTGCAGCTTCCATGCAGGAGCTTTTGTCCCAGGTTCAGACAATAGCATTGTACCACTGCTGGCCCAGAGAACAATTGTCCAGATGCAAAAAAGGAAGGACTGTGACTCTACAATGTCTTTGAGCTAATAAAACAAATTAGAAAAGCATAGCTTCACATCTCTGGAAAATCAAACACCTACATTTTATAGTTAGATTCAGGTTAAAAAATTGGATGCTGAATTAAGAAAGGCAAGAATCCCATACAGAGATGATTATAAAATTGTACAGCTTTGTATGCCATCAATGAAACGTTAAAATAAACATGCAAATTATTTCTCACTTCTTCTCAAGTCCACCATATGAGAGAGGGAATGAAACAGTACAGAGACACTGGAGAACTAGACAAAAATTACTCAGGCCATCTTCCTCGTCAAACTGACATGTGAGGCCTTTGCAGGAAACCACTTCCAGAACCGAAGCCGCGGTAAATGACTGGAGTGTGTCAGGCCGCTCCGTGCCCTTCTGCCGCGGGAGGAGCCGACAGCTGCGCGGGCCACAGGCGGGATAAAGGCGGCAGCTCCGGGCCTCACCGCAGCCGGGCCTGCAGAGCTCAGCGACAACCCAGCCACCCTGGCAGGGCACGCACCTCAGCCACGGCCTCAGACAGACTGCAATTCACACGAGAAATCACTTTTCTTATACAACGAGTGTTTCAGACGTCGTACGTCACTCCAGATGAATCAACTCCGTGGCGGAGTTCTTCCCAAACAGCTTTTTCCCCACTCCTGTCCCCACAAGGGCAGTGTAACACCGCACACGCCGTGCTTTCAGGGCTGGGAAGAGCTCCACCATTCACAATTTAAGGGTGTGAGGGGAGGTTGTTTTGTTTTTTTCTTCTGGCAACTGCCAAAACCCATAATAAAGATCTAACTGCCTCAGGGCTAGGGAGGCAGACACAACTGCAGTGTAAAGTACTATTTAAAAAGTGAATGAGCGACTTAATACTTTCAAGCAGCACAGATTAAAAGCTAACAATACGTTTAACATGGGCTTGAGCAATTCCAAAGGGACAAAAACTACTTTGTGAGGTAAAAGGATACAGTCCACATATTTATTTCAAAGTAATACTTACCAGTCTAGGCAGACAGTAAATAGATTAATTCCTTTTCTTGTCCTCCACCCCTTAATTTCGTCAAGTAACATAATTAAAGGAGCAGGAGGAGCGTAACTAAAGGTTAGATGACTGCAGTAAGAATTTCAATCAATCTTCATTCCCCACTCCTTTATCAACCTTGCATGTGACCTTGCTGCATTGGTTTATCCGCTTGAAAAACTGAAATGTCTTAGTTCATGGGGCTCTCTTGAGAGATGATGTTTGTAATTTGGAAATGTTCAGACAAAGTGTTATACACAGCACATGAAAGGGAGAAAACCCTGTTTCAGAGGTGGTACCTGATCTTCAAGCATATAATGCTGAAGGTAGTCATAAAAGTACATACTAGTTCCCATATATAACGATTAAAGGTTTAAAATTGTCATTTTCCATACTGCTTAATAGTTTGTGCTGTTCAAATAAAAAATTAAATGTTTGAAAGTAGAAAGAAAAGTGGCATCAGCTTAAAATCTAGCTAAGTCTTTTAAAACACCTGCAACTGTTTTGTCCATGCATCTGTCAAGTTTTGGGACTTCTCTAAAAACCTAAGCCAGATAGGAAAATGCAGTGAAGGCAAATACTTGTAAAAGTGCAATCCCAGAATATGGGAATAAGTGCAAGAGCTCATACTGACTTCAGTAAGTTCTGCGTCATGCCCAGAATGCTATTAAATTCACAAATAAAACCAAAAGTCTCCTGAAATAACTCTAAACCATTATTACAACTTATGTTTATGAATAAATTCTCTAAAAAATGCCTGTAAGTCAAATAAGCTCCAAAATATTGATGAGGAACTAGTCAATTTCATTTTCTGGATTTACAGTACAGAGAAGTCTTAATAAAACACCTTAAAATCTGATTCTACCACACACACACAAAAAAAATCACATATCCAACCAAAAACAGAAATAGAATTTAGTTCTTTTAAGAATCAGCAGTAAGTTTCCTCTGCAACATTACAACCTTGTATACTCATGTCTTACTGACTGAGCAATTCTACTTTTTTGCAAAGTATTTTCATTTGATTAAAAATCCTTTTGTCAATTCTCAGTTTCAAAAAGGGAAAATGCACTGATATTCTCACTTCCGCCTAAGGACATTGCTCAAAACCATCTTTCCCTTGTTACTAAGAACTGAAGTTTGGATCAAATTAGAATTATTTTTCAAGTATCAGAGTTGTTTAAAACCCCTTTATTTGGGAGCACTACAGTGTTTACAGGACCACAGCATCCTGGAGATTGCAGGCCACCTACCTGGGTGTGGTCCCGTGTTTGTGTTTTATCATGGAGTTCAACAGTTGCATAAATGTTTGACTATGCAACTACGGAAGCAGAGTAAAAACAATTAAATTAAAATAATTGTCCACATATCTCACTTCCTATGTGAAGTGTTATTTACTCTTCTTTCAGTCCGTTTCCAATTGCTATTGGTAAAGGTACTTCTGAACATCTGAAGAGCAGGAGACCAAAGCATGGATCTCACAGACACCTGAGCTGTCCCCGAGGCAGTCACACAGCTGGGGCAGCTCAGCCTCCTGCAAGAGCAGCAGAGTCCCTGTGGGAGGTGCAGCTCAGCAGCACACACCACTGCCCCTGCAAGCACCGGGAGTGCCCAGCACCACAACAGCCTTCCCTGGCACCTCCCACGGCACTTAGCTACAGATGCAGCCTGGGGAATGCTTCTTCCACCTTAGTCGGTGGCAATTGTGCAAAGCCTTTCCTTGGAAGTCTCTGGGAGATCTGTGCTCCCCATCATACAGCCTAGAGACAAATTTCCTTTCTATGAGAAAGGGCCATGAAGCCCAGTACCCTCTTCAAAGAGAAGCCTCAGATCCTTTCCTAAACATAATCACTCCATATTTGCCAGTTTTAACCCTGGGAGACTGTCCACAACACCACATCCGTGACAAAGACTGTTCATTCCCACCATTCACATTTCACAAGCAGTCAGGATTCAACAGCTGGGGCTCTTTGAAGAGGTGTAATGGTGGCTCACAGATCAAACCTCCACCTCAGATGTCACTGGAATATGAGTCACTAGCCATGTTTATTTCACGTTTTTGTTAAGCCGAGTGTGCTCCTGGAAGCGCACACCTCCACGGAGCTGCTGTGAATCAGGGCAGAAGACTTCAGTTAGATGGCACTATTTGATGGGATAAAGCTCAGCAAAGAGAGGCCATAAAGAAGCTCTTTGGCCCAGGGAAGGTGATTTGTTCAAACACACCCCCAGATAACAAGCCATCTTGTTATCTCTGAATTCACATTTAAAACTGAACAGTACAAGTACAATGGCAAAATTTGTAACGCTTGTTTCACACAGGGAAGATGCAAATGGCTTCCCCAACTGGAAAAGGGCATCCAATTCCCACCTGGCCAGTGGACACGACTCCCAGTTTTCTACAGGCAGACAGTGAGTTATTATGGATGTACTGCATCCAGTCTCTTTGAGCCATGGTGATTAATATGAATAACTATGATGCATGACTTGAGCCCAGAAAAAATGCAGTACTTCAAAATGTTGGCAAGACCTTAAGGAAACAGGAATTGCTTAATTTTATATAACTATAAAAGGTTTAAGGTTTAGTCTCATTTATTAAAGACAAGCTTGATTATTTAGCTCAAAGAAAAGACAGTTAATGCTTATCCTAAATTATTTTAAAGATAATTGACTGACACAGTGAAAAACCCTATTTCCTTTAGTTATAATCACTCATCATTCCAAGACCCTGACCCCCAAGACTGTTCCCAATTGCAAAACTTCAACAGTGAAAGGCTTTAAATCAAAGTGGACCTGTGAATGTGGGGCTCTAACAGTGATATCAGGTTCTACACACGAGGCTGGACCTCCACATCATGCTGCAGCAATCCCGATGACATCATCCCTAGGAGAGCTCCACTTTGTTGCTGCCGAGATGAATGGCAGATCCAGAGCCCCGGGCTGCCCTGGCTCCCACAGCAGGAGGGGAGCTGCTGCTGTAACAGCCTCTGCGAGCTGTGGGACAGAGCATCCCACAGCTCGACTGCCTAGAACCCACACACAACACCAACAACCCACGGACACTGGGCAACAAAAACAAAAGTGAAAATACAAGAGGTAAGTTATCAATGTCTCCTTCAATCCCTCTGAGAACAACTGCCACACCAATTTTCTAGAAAATAAGGTCATGTTATCTTAAAACTCCTCTTTAGTGTAAAACTAAAGTACTAACTAATGTTTCAGACGTATAGTGAAAATGAGGAGGGGGACTGAAAAGCAAGAGGCACTGAAAATATTTAGAACAATTTTTCTTGCCTTTCAGATTTTTATTTTCTATTTTAGATTAACAAACAAAATTGAAAATATATATTATTGCTACCACAGTAGTAGTGATGTGCTTTTGAACAATTAATGTATTTTTTCAGAACAGGCAGAAAAGCTGCCTGACAAAAATAGTAAACAACCATTTAATTTTATATCTGAAACTAAGGGAAACCTTACTTGAGTATAAAGCAACAGACATAGTGATTATGATACTAAATCCCTGAGAAAATATAGATCTATCAAAAATGAAATAAAGAATGAATTCCATCTCACCAGGATCCGTAAGGACATCTAAAGGTTCATGCCTACTGATTTTTAATATATATGAATGACACTGCACACAATCTACTATTTAATTTTTAAATGCTCCACGGAATATTTAAACCAAGAAAACAAATCTTATAGAAGCACTGCCAAGCTATTGGTTTCTTCCAAAATACCCAAGTTACAATGTTTATTTATATATCTGCACCATTTATGAAATGCAACTTCAGGACATGCCATGAACATGTCCTGGTGAAATCCCAGCCCTGCTGGGGGTCCATGTCCTTGAGGCCAGCTGCAAACTGGCGTTAAAGGATTAAGTTTAACAGAATCACCCAAGTACCTGGCAAATCCCAGGGCAGGGTTACTCTGCACCCCACAAGGGCAGGTTCTTTAATAAAGCTGAAACATTGCTCAACAGTTATGGGGTCTTTCCCCTCCATTTCCCAGGACTGGCCTGTAAAGTTCATTGATCAAAGGCACTTTGCATGCAAATTTGGGTTCTGCCACAGCATTTTACAGATGAATAAATTTTATGCCACTACGTACATGTGTCCTAGGCAAACCTCACTGCTTACAGTTTGTGATGTTAATTAGTAATTATATACAGCACATAAAACAAATTTGTGTGCTTTGGGGGCAATAGTTACTATTTTGCTTCTAAAAAGTACCTTCCTCCTCAAGAAAAATAACGAGAAACATAATCCCGAGTGATATTTAACCATAAACTATACGTTAAAGCCCAGCTGGGGCCGAGTTTCCATTTCCACGGTTCAGACCAAATCAGAGTGAAGACAAAAACATTACCACGTCCGCAGCGAATGAAGAAACTTCCGAACGCAGATCCACGTTTCTGTGTG
>VXBQ01000064.1:173350-193705 GCA_013400175.1 Phainopepla nitens
TGATTTAAAAGTGTTGCTGTGCCCTTTTCTGTTTACTGTGCATCCCCCAAATTCGTACCATCCTCCTCGGCAGGGAAGAGACAACAAACACCTGCAGTTACAGGCTTTCTCAAACAAGCCCATGTCCTCTTCAGAGCCCTTCATAAGCTTTATTTCTTAGTTTCTTCAAATACTCTGAAGGGAGAGGGAAGGGCGACTTCAGAAGAGGCATCTGACCACAGAAGCATCCTCAGCTCCGCTGGTCTCCGATGAAACCACGTTGGCCTTACCTCACCTTGACGGCCCATCCAGCCTCACCCCCTGCTTCCAGCACCCTGCTGCGGTCTCCGAGCGGAAAGCGCCGTGGGACAGGAGAAGATCCAGTCAGTACTAGTCAAGGCTGCCATTGGCCATGTGCTTTTTAGCTCTTTAGTGGAGCTCTGCCTGTAGCTGCTCCCCAGCTCGGATCCACAGCGTGCAGCCTCAGTGCCCTCAGGTATCCAAGACACAGGGCTGGCAGACAGGAGTCACTACATGGGCATGGGACGTGAGTTACTACATCACATCTAAAATGCCACCAGACATCTGTGTTCAGGTACTTGATGGGCTCCCTAAAGCCTTCTCCATTGACCCAATGTAGTCAGGAATTGCTCCAGGACTGCTGGCCTCGATTCCCCTTTCCCCCACCCTTGTGTAGGTTCATGTCCTCACTTGATCTAACATTTGTTCTACAGAATAAGTCACCAACAAAGTTCTAAGCTCAAAAATAAACTTTACAGACTCATACAACTTGAAAAAGGAAATGTTGTGGTTATTATAACAGGCTTTCAAAAACTTGTAAAAACTCAACAGAAGTTTTTAATTATGAAGCACAGGACCATAATCTTAAAATTAGGCATTGAATAAGCTATTTGCTAATCAATATTTACATTAATACAGTGCTCATTGCTACAAAACTCAATCAGCTCTATTTCATTTGTTAATGAAATAAGCTATACAGCATCTAGAGGAATCTCCGTAAGCCTCACCTACTTCATATGCATATTATGAAATAGTTTGCAAATAGTTATTAAATATATTTGATGATCATGATAACTTTATTCTGTTAGATATGTAAAGATTTTTGCATTCATTTTACTCCAGGAGAATGGAGTCAGAGGAAGCTGAAAGAGGCAGACCCTCGTGGGGAAGTAGTGGAGAGATGCAAAGCGAGCCTGTGCTGACTGGGTGGAGAAGTTACACACGCGCCAGGCAGGCACGGGCTGTGAGAAACCAGAAGCTGCACAGACTCTCTGAGGATTCTTGATGTGCTGCTGAAGTGGGATGCTGGTGATGAAGATTTAAGAATGCTGACATCTGAAAAAAGAGCTAGTTCAGATTCTGTGATTGTGAAATGTAGAAATACCTAAATCTGATACCATGGTCACTTGGAGGAAGAGTTCTTACAACTGATTATCCATCAGATGTCTACAAATATGAAAAACAAGCTGCTTCAGATACCATCTGGGTTTCTTTATTTGCCAAAACTCTATTTATATCTTCAGCTCATCTTTATTTGATTGCACAATTTTCCAAGACTACCATATGTCTTTGCATATTCTCTAAAGATTTTGTTCCCCAAAATACAATTACTCCATCCCTTGTCTATATCTGCATTGAGACACAGAGCCACTGAACACCAGAGAGTGCTAGAAGCGCCACAGGGAATTCAGAAATTACTATCTGTAGTTTTAATCCATGAATTTACAGCTTGTAAGAGAGTGTCAGAAGTAGCTGGGATAATTAGAAGGTAATCCGCATTTCCTTTAACAAGACAAAAATATCACCCACATTGTAACTAACAACAGCCCAGCAGCTCTTATGAAATTGGTGTTGAGTGTAGGTGTTCTCACAAATTGACATTTGATGTTGAAATCATTTATTAGAGCAGTGTTTGACAAGTTTACACAGAGCTGGGCACATCTCACACACCTGCTGCCAGTACCCTGGATCCTTCCAGTGCCTGGGCCAGGCCAGATCCAGAGTAGGGCTGATGGTGCCAACACTCATGTGCATCTTGTGGATGACCAAGGACTGCAGTCATACTCCCAGTGCTGGATCTCACCTGGGTGCCAGTTACTAAGTCAGGACACGCTGTTGTACAATCCTGGAGAAGCAGCAGGAATTTATTTTCAGACAGAATTTTATCAGTTATACCTTGTACTCTTCTGTCAGCAGCAAAATCCAGGCCATTTGTTACATAGCTTGGAAGATGGTTCTGGATTTTTAAATTTGCCTTTTGGTGTGGTTTCTAGGTTGTATCCATTATTTTACTTGACACTTAAGAGTGTCCAGAATACAGGTTTTAGTCTTTATCCTGTAGTATCTTCAAAAGATTGGACACTGTATTTATGCCTGTCCTCTGCCAAAGATAATTTTTTATCACATTTCTACTTTTTAAAGCAACATAACTGTTCCACTTCTAAAAAAGAAATTGTGCAAACAGACTTTGTGAACAAGTGAGCCACAAGAGCCCAACCACTGAAAATTTAGAAAAAATTCTCCTGGCTGCTTTACTGTTACAAAATGGCCATCTGAAAGAAAACTGAAGGGAAGAGGAAAGAATAAGAACAATTTGGTTGCTCTGTGAAAGCTTTGTAGCCCCACATTGTGCTTACGAGAGGGAGACATCACTACAACACAAGAACAGCACAACAGAAACAGAGAAGGTAAAGAGAAGGGCAGAGGTGGTTATCAAGAGAGTGCAACAGTGATTTACTAAGAGAGATTAAAATGGCTGAGGCTCTTCCACCTGCAGGGGAGGAGGCTGAGAAAATATGATCAAGGCTTATGAAATCATAAAGGCAGGGGCTGAGAGGAATATGAAGCTGTTATTTGTCAGATTGGAGTGAAGGTACACATGCAGAGACTGATCAGATGTTACAAACTGTCCATAGATAGGGCCCTTTTCCACAGCAGGGAATTAATGTTTGGAACTCCCTACCACAGGCTGTAATAAAGGCAACAGTCAGCAGGTTCAAAAAGAAACTAGTCAAACTGAGTAACAGGTCTATACATGGATTAAAAAAGGAAATAGGCACAGAATAATCATCTAACATCTCCAATTGATACCTGGTCATAATTATGGGTACTTGGAAGTGTAAGGTGACAGACTGTTGGCTTGCATGGTGGTCCCTAAAGAAACCATCCTCCCCTGCCATGGACAGCGAGATGGGTGGGATAGGTGGACCTCTGTTCTCCTCCAACTGGACACTTCAGGCATTCAGGATTCCTTGGACATGAGGGTTTCCAGAATATTGACAGAATTCAGATTTCAAATGTGTTCCAATACTTTGAAAATACATCAAAGGGACCTGTAATCCACAAGGGCAAAATTAATCTCTCGGAGCAAGGAAAAAGGTAAAAAGATAAGATTAAAAAATAATTAATGCCTTAAATAATTATATGCCTCTGCATTGGTCTCCTCTCTAAAATGGTAAAAAAAAAAAAAAGAAGACATTATTTATTATTCTGTTGACAATCCTCCATCCTTTATGCCTGGCCAACAATTTAAAGTTTTTATGTAGGTTTTCTTGTCTCTTAGATCTCTAATGACAAGCATTTTAAAGCAATTTATTATGTATGATGATTGTCATCTGACATTTGTTCTGTCTAGTAAGTACCCATTATAGAATTATAAAGTCATTGTCTTCCTCCTGCGTTTTGTGTCTCAAGAATGTTATTAAAGTGACACTGTCCTATACAGATGCCTTTCCCCTTGAATACAATATTTCTTAACTTAATAAAAAAATAATGCATTAAGTCCCCTTTGATGCTGGAAACTGGTCTAGAGATGGAGAGGGGAATGGCCAAAGTATTACAACAATAATACCATGAACTTTATGCTCCTTTCTATTCATGCTTCTATCAGCCTGAATCAGAGACAGGGTCCCATGGTGCTAGAAACTCTGAATATCACAGTGAAAAAGACCACTTCTCTCTGAAAAAAGCCCTGAGCAGCTGTGATAGTTGGGGACAATCACACCCAGAGAGACCTAAAGGGCCTGGAGGGACTATGGAGTGTTCTTCAAAATAAGAACTGCCTTGGAGGGTGGGAAGCTCCCTGGAAGCATGGCAGGAGGCAAAGCAGCACAAGGATACTGAACTACTTCTACTGCCCAGCAACAGGAAGAAAGAGACAGGCAGTGACACAAGAGCATTTCTAAGGCAATTAGGTCTTGGCTTCTTTCAGATGCAGCCACTGAGACACAGGAATCAGACAAGTGTTCCTTAACCCTAAAGTCTCCAAGATCATAGGCTGCAAAATTTGGAGTATTCTTAGCTCAACATGGCTATGACCCTTTTGATGGACCTAAGGAGCATCCTGAAGCAGAGCTTCCTCTTAACTACTGGAGAAGTGGCTTACAGCTTTTGAGACTTGGATGAGGATGGTTGATTTGAAGGAGAGCAGGTCCCCTCTAATGTGACAAAAGTTTCAAAGGATGACATTGAGCCTCCATAGCCAAGTGAGCTCTTGCAGAATGCAGATCATGAAGTGAGATTTTGCAGCAGAAGCATGAGCAATGGAGGAAAAAGGGATGGTCTTGACAAAGAAATCTGTGTCATTGTGTTGGCTGATAGACCAGGAGATACAGAGATTCCCCTTAATCATGTGTCAGTACCTTATCCAAGAAATCTCACTCTAGTCAAACAATTTGGAAGAAGTATTGTTCTTGGCTGGGAGCCTTCACTTGTGCTGGCTGTGTAGATATTAAATGTGGTTTCTATACCCAGACAGTCAGCTCAGAGACTCAAGCAGTGATTGAAGTCTTGGATTTTAAAAAGCCAGACCTACCAAATTCTACTTCAAAGTGTAATATAAAAAAGAAATTCCTGTTAGAGGCAACACACCATCCCAGCAGGGAGAGACTTCCAAATAGCTCCAAAATGTTTAACTTAGGAGCATCAACAGAGGCCACTTGGATGCCAAGCAGCCATTATTTACATGCTGTGTACCCTAATGAAAGGTGCATGCCATGAGGCAGAGGTCTACTCGCCTGTGTTCCAAAGCAACCCAGCTCTCAGCAAAGACCAAAAGTGGAAGAGTGACCTCAAGATGTGAAATGACACATTAACCAAGAGCAGCAGGAGCAAAACTCAGCACCAGTGGGGTTTGTTACTCCATCCACACATCATCAGCGAACATTTTGTATGTCAGCTGGTAACAATGCTGGAAGATCTCCAAAGGAATGGTATAGAGGGTGGCTCACAGCTAAATTATATGAGAAGTATTTTAAAATAAATGAACATTAAATTTAAAGTTAAATTTAAATAACATTATTTAATATGATTATTTGTTTGCACCAGTGGAAGGTTTTTAAAGCATTGTTGTTTTTTGTATCTATCTATCTATCTATCTCATTATTTGTTTTGAGATACAAACGTGTTTCTTTTTTGGTTTTTGCAAACATGGATATTGGAGATGGCTTTCTTGTGATACAGACTTACTTAAAGCAACAAATTTGTAGTTTATTAGTATTTGCTTTTAAACCCACTAGTTAATGAAGGATAAACTTGTAAAACCTTATGAGAGTTATCTTACCCTTGCACTGTGTTTAGTTTCACAGTTAACTCAGGAATGAATCTCTTTGATGAGAAGGTGATTTTGCAGATGTAAAGTGCCAAGGTCAAGCATGGGTTGTACTGATTTCTGTCGTGAAGCCAATCTGTCCCTCCCAGAGGTGGGGACACTTGTGTGCCAGTGACATCCTGCACATTCACACTGCCCAGGAGCTGCTCTGGCTTCTGGCCTGCCTGGACGAGTACCTAAAGCTCTACCAGTAATTTAGAAGGTGCTTTTAAAATGTTTTCAAATTGTGAGCCTTAGGCGGTTTTACAGCGAGATACAGAGTACAGGAAACTTCACCGTGCTACTGCCCTTTGTTCTTGCTGCCGGATGTCTCTGACACAGTCCGTGAGCCCCTGTTCATGGAATAAAAGGGGAAAAGGAGCAGTTGCTCGCAGAGCCCCGGCAGGGAGCGGTTTGCAAGGCTGACTCGGGGCTGTGGGGACACCGTTAGGTGGCAGCAGAGCCCGGGGAACGAGAGCCCCGCGTCTCCCGAGTCCGGCCGGGCCCCAAACGTCCCTTCTCTCCTCCATGGCCCCAGTGTCGCCTTCAGCGGATTTTTAAAAGGAACTTTTAAAGCAAAACATTTGCTCTTCATCAGTGTGACATGCTGCAGCTCTTCTTACTGCATATAAACTCTAGAGAGCTTCCAGTCCTTAAAATACGTTGATATTTCCCCTGCTACCAGGATGTCCAACCCGTTGAGAACACAGGTCTGCAAAATGACCAGGGCTGAGTGGCTGTTTCAGACACACGCACAGGACGATCCACAGGGTGGTCCCAAGGTAATCCCAGGAACTGGAGCCCACACACTCGTGCTTGCTCCACTGCGAGAAATGCTCTTTTACACCAAAGCTGACACAGGCTGGATGCACTGATGGGTGTGCCCTTCTCTCCTCTAATCTTAGCTCATTTTGATGGAGAGACCTTGTTCATAATGTAACATTAGCCCAAGTCTAGTTTTATAATTTTATATTTCAAACCCCGTAATGTTGTTCTTACCAAGAAGCAGGAGTGTCATCCCCTGAAGGGGATACACTTTGCTATGACTTCACCCCTGACCTTTCCTGCACAGCACATTTTGTTCCTGTGACCCAAGCACAACTGTTAAGCTGTCACATCCATGCAGAAGGAGGACTTAGAGCTGGCCTTAGCAACTTGCTGCTTATTCATAGACTGTGACAAGAAGACAGATCCACAAAGTAGGATCCAGCCATTCAAGCTGGCAAATTTAGAGCATGCTGGTTGGCAAAAGGATGAATTTGTATTAGTTATTTCTTTTCTTCATGGCGTTCAGTGGATATGCCTTTACTCCTTATTGCCTGTAGGTAGAGATGTCATGAACATGGTTTGGCAGGGAAAGTTTAGATTGGATCTTCTTACAATAAATCACTAAAGAAAATAAATCCTTACGTGACTTATTTCCCCCACACGACCAAAAGCACGTGCCCAGTCAAAATGGCATCCTCCATTCTGTAATGGGTTCACTTCTGGCTACGTGCAAGGGGACAAATGCCTCAGCCCCTGTCTCCATGGTTGCCTGTCCAGTCCCAGGGAGCACATTCTTCCACGTGTTAAAATGAGGGAGTAACATAAATGACAATCAAACCACGAGTGGACCTTTGTCCACATGATTGAGAAAGCATGGAGTGAGTCAGAGGATTTTTTCTGCCACCTTGCATCTGGCTCCCAGTCCAGGATCCTTCACACTTGCTTTACCTAAAGGAACTTTTCCATAACAGGTGGAATAGCAGTGTTTCTCAGGTGTTGACTGTTCCTTCTACATTCCCCAATTCCCCTTCAGAAAAACAGAGGAGTGGCAGAAGAATTGCCAGAGCAAGTCTGACTGTTGACTTCTGCTGCCTCTTCTCATAGTTCCCAGAGATTCTACTATTAAGAATTTAAGAATACTTTACATATTGTCACCTTAATTTCTAGTTCTTCATCACTAAATATTGGCATAATTTTCCTTCAGATCATACCAGTGACTTCAGAAAGCTCCAGCACAACAGTGTCTATAACTGATCTGTGAAACCCCAAGATCAAGTTGATGTTGTTTTTTTATTAATGCTATTCATCTCAAAATAAGAGGACATGAACAAAGTTCTTAATGCTTCAAATAATCAAATCGCAAAGTAGGAAACCATCTAAGTTTTAAATCAAACCCATCAAACACGATCTCTGAAAGGGCTCCCAGGTGACGAGAAACATGGTAAAGACAAAAAAAATTTTCCAGCAGCATTTACATTGTATTCTATATTGCAAAACAGTTCACCAAATTCTAACAGAATTCTCCATTGCTTACCTTACCCTACTAAAGAAAGACAAAGAGCCCAGGGAGAACAGAGCTTCCATGGCTTATGGCTTTTAGAAATTACCTGCTAAGTGTGTAATTTTAAAGTGATTGTCTTCCATTAGAGCTACAATAAACAGCATGGTGGAAAATTCTATCTGATTAGCTTTTCTAATGAGCTGCAGGAGGTTGTGGAGGCCAGAGCTGTAGAATCTTAAACATTTCATCACTGATTACAAACCTGCCTCTGAATTAATCAGATAATGAAGTGCATAGATTTAATGAACCTTATGCTGATCAACAAATTATCAGTGATCTTTGCAGATTTTTGGCAGGCTAAACACCTTTTTATAAGATTTCCTAAAGTAGAAAGTTTATAAAAAGTATTTGCTCTCTATATAGTTTTAATGCAATAACAAGTAGATATAAACTTTTTAATTTACACAATTATTTCATTTACTCACAGTATGTTTAAGTTCCTGTTGGGACTCCAGGGGGCTGTTATTATCACAGATGCAGTTTAATTGAGACAGCAGCAATTAAAGATGAGCTAAATCTTCAGAACTTTTAACTACAATCTCACTGGAACAGGTGGAGCTCTGACTCTGGAAATGAGAGGACAGGTTTTAGGCATTGTCAATATTGGTACTGTGGGCAAGTCCAAGTTCCTAAACCCAAACCATCCCTTTTGGTAGAACTATCCCCCATGCCAGCATCAAACTGCCCCTGCCCTGACCTCCTGGTGTCCACCCTGCCTTTTCCCCCCTCCAGCCATTTCTTTTCCCTTCATGTTTCATTTCTGTTGCTAGAGTTTAATTTACACACTTCCATTTTGCAGAACAACTGCCCAGTTCCCCCAGCCCTTGTCCCTGGCTGGGGCAGGAGAACAAAACAAGTGGATGCCAGGGACACCACACGTTAGCCCTGTGCTGTGCCTGGCCAGCCTGGGGCTGCTCCCTGTGAGACACAGCCAGAAATGGCCCCACCTGCCCTTTCTCCTGAGTTCTGGAATGTTCTGCTCTTGGGATCTCTTTTGATTTTCTACTTAGTCACCAACTTAATACTCACTGAAAGATCAAAGTTATTACTGTTAAAATCTAATAGACTGCTCTTGGCTACTGAGGGGTCTGGGGTATGGACTAGATAGATCTTTGCTCTGATCCAGGATGGCATGTCTTATGTTCCTATTAGCACTTAAAATTTACTTTCCCCAAAGGGATGTGCTTGAAGAAGTCCATCTGTCAAGTGATTCATGAGAAGTGGACATAAAAGAGAACCGAATATGACTAACTGAATACATTAAAAAAATTAAACAAATACCCCTGGTAAATGAATACTTGAAATATCTTAAATAAAAACACTAAGAAGTTGAATTTGTCACCTCTCTAGTCTCTGTTTTGCATTTTAAATGGCTGCACCTTTGATGAAACATTTTTAATGTTATATATTGCCCTTTTCTTATAAAAACATATGTGGCTTTTCCTTTCTATCTCAGTTGTTTTGGATTAAAAGAAGAGGCAATTACAGAAATATCAAAGAAAGAGACAGAAGCAATCGCATGGATCAAATTATTATCTCATTGAAATCCAGGGGCCTGTTATTTGCAAGTTCAGTCAGACCAGGATACATCCTCAGTGCCTGGAACAGTGGCAAATTGGTTTTAATCTCTGCACATTTCTCATCTGTGCCCAATATGATTTATCCTGCAATGCTAGGTTCTTGGTATTTGTCTGGTGGCTTTTGATAAAGATTGAATAAAAAATGCCAAACTTCTTTTGTAAAGTAAATTTTGTAAGAAATTTCATTTTTATTTCAATTCCCAGCTTCAAATGTTCAGAGTCACTGTGAAAGTAGAGCTATTTGATAGAATTTTTGAAAGTACTTTTTACAATGTTTGCTGCTGAGGAGTGGGAATAAGCTCAGTTTTATGACAGTAATAATTTTACACATTATTCCTAATATCAGTGTGTATCTTTCAAGAGGTGCCATGTGTGTTGTAAACAAGGTATCATTGTGATTCTGATAGGGCATAATCAGAATAGATCAGCCAATAGATATGTGAGAGGTGGAATGGCACAACAATGACACTCTCATAAAATAATAGGATAATCTGATTTTTCTGCCAAATGCAGAAAAAATGCATTGCTTACTGTGGGTTTGAGGGTGATATGTGTCCCTAGAATGTCTTTTCCTAAGTATAATTTTGAACATCAATTGTCTCATTGCTTTGGAATTTTCATGAAAGGCTTAATTCATAATGTTAGAAACCAAGACCTTACCAGTTTCAGGACATAAAGATGTATATATGAAAACAGGAGATTGTGTTTATCCTCAGCAAATATCCACGCACTCAGTAATGAAGCCTCACTACTTAACATAGTATTCCTTGCTATAAATTAGCCCACTATCTCTTATCCTGTGTTAGTGTACCTAAGGAGTGATGATTTTAAAATAGAAATATAAAATAGAAGCATCATTTACATTTTGGAGTCTTGCAGGTTCCCTCATTACTTTTCTAAGTTTAATGAAGACAGTTCTTTCAGCCTTTCCTCGCAGGTCATGTTTTCTCAATCTCTTAGGGCTTTAGCTCTCCCTCTCTTTCTCTGCCTCTCCACTTTTGCTCTTTTCAGACTGCAGAGTCCAGATGAGATCCAGCAATCTGGCTCGAGTCTCACAAGTGCTAAATTGAGCAGAGCAGCCACCTCCTATTTCCATATGTGCCTTTTGCAGACACATTCAGTCTGGGATGGATGACCACTCTTCGTGCCATGCAGCTACTAACCAAGAGAAAAATCATTCTTGATTTTCAGCTAATTAAATGGCTGAGAGTTACCAAATCTCCATGTGTGCCAGGGCTGAGCAGGCTCGGTGCCATCCCAGCTGTGGACTATGGTCAGAAGGCAGTCCAGAGAGGTCTGTTTGCTAGAGCATCATGATGGGTCAAAGAAAGTTCTTGGCAGGCAACACAAGCTCTTGGTCAGATGTTATGCAGTCCTGTTTTATGTCTTTTTTTATGTCTTTTATGTATGAAATTCTTGTGAAGTTCTCCAATAACAAAATTCCTTTTGCTCTTCTGCATGTTGTTCCAACATCTGAAAATCTACAGACTGAAAATCTAGGTGCTTTTGTTTATAGATGCTTGAATTCACATATTTGCTATTGAAAGTTATTGCCCATCCATTTAACAAATCTAACACTTCCACATGGCTCCCAAATTCCCGCACCTCAAGGTCCTTCAGGGCACACAGTTAAAATTAGATGGGAGGTCTGTAAATGGTGTAGACAGACACTGCATTTGTCTGTAAATCTTTAAACAATGGAAGATATGCAGAACAATAATGAGTCAATGTATATTTGTTATATGAAGTTGAGAATTCAGGCAAGTCTATAAAGTGGTTTTTCTTCGTAATTTTCTCTAATTTTCCTATGTCTTCATAGAAAGTGTTTTGGGGCTTTCAGTAGACATTCAGAAGCAAAAACTATTGCTATGCAAGTGGATTAGAATGTGAGTGGGGCTTTAAAGAGAATAGAATAGATGATAGAATAAACAGGAATAGAATAGAAAAGAAGAAAAATGGATCAGTTTATAATTATAATACAGGTATGGAGAGAGCTAAATTCACTACTGCCATCAGTTGCTCTAACTCTCTTGATTTAATTAATTTCTGTCCATTTAGTCCAATCTGACCAGATGTGCTGGCCAAGTACGTTTGAAAGCTTCCAGAGTGTCTGGTCACACAACTGAGGACTCTCTAGATTAACTGCCAGTACAGATTTGAGTGACCCAACCACCACACATGCACCAATCACTCAGGCTTGCTGGCACCCTGGACCTGTGGCTGCTTTCTGCGTTGTGCAGAACTGTGAAGGCTGCAAGTCAAATCTGCTTTAGCTGAGCAAAGCACTTGGCATGCCAGTTTTTGAATGTATAGCTCTATAAATCTCAGTATGGCCTTTTGAACTGTATATTACTATAGAACTGTGGGAAATCTCTTTTGGGAGAGAAGTGGCACAGTTGATATTTATCACTACAAAGTCTATTGCAACACACTGTCTCTTTCCTTTGAAATAAAAGCTTTTGAATACAGATGATCAACTATATTCACACCCCAAGCGAAACCTGAATATTTCTGGCATTTTGCCAGTATCGGCTTGGGTGTGAAATATTTGACATTTTGCATTAATTTTTTACAGTAATAAAAGCACTTTCTCAGCTAAAATCTCCTTTGCCATCCAAGAAGTGCCACTGGGCTTGCAGATCCTCCAGACTCCTACTCAGTAAATCTAAGTCCCATGACTGAAGTGAGCTGCAGGCCTGGGCATTGAGCTCCCTGAGCACATACAGATGCCACCATGGTACAATCATTGACAGGTTAGCAAAAAGCAATACTTTGGGATAAATTTTGATAAAGGTAATTGCATTAATCTATGCACATGACCAGTGAAACAAGGCTGCTGTACAGTCTGCGTGCAGTGTGGCTGAGCTAGCACCAACACAGGCATCTTACCTCAGCAGTTCCAAAATCTCTAGCTCTGCAACCTGAATGTAGCACTAACTTATCTTCCTCTCTCATGTATTGACATTTCTTTCCTTTGGGGAAAGAGGCATAAGATTTTAATGAACTGAGAAAGAAGATGTTAACCTTGTAAGAGGGATCAGTCACAGAGTGAGTTCCAAGTTCATTTCTTTCAGAAGTGGTCATTTGAGTATTGCTGCTAACAGGGTCAGCATTCCTCTCACCAGGAGATGAGCAGTCACCCCACTAAACCCCACTTTTGTACAGTTTTGGGAACAGAGGCTGGTCA
This sequence comes from Phainopepla nitens, assembly GCA_013400175.1. NCBI lineage: Eukaryota > Metazoa > Chordata > Aves > Passeriformes > Bombycillidae > Phainopepla > Phainopepla nitens. The sequence continues at coordinate 186,034 of VXBQ01000064.1, forward strand.
GTCTGTGAGGACCCACGGAGTGAAGGCTGGCAGATCTCAGACCATTGAGCTGCCTAGCTCCTGCTGAGATGCAGTGAGGGAACAGATCACACCATCTCTGCAGGACCTTCCTGAGAAAGCAGAGCTGCCAGTCCTACTTCCAATGTCTCAACCAAACTGTCTTAGCTGTAATTAAATAGAAATAGAGAGGAGGAATAAATATTTCTCTCCCTACTTCAACAGTCACTTCTAGCATTCAATTCATCTCCAAGCAGAGATCTGCCACTTACAATTTCACAGGACAGAAAGAATGCTGCTACTTGTGGATATGAATTTTTACAAGCAAACACTTGTAGGTATGAGGTTAAGGCTCTCACTTGTGGCTCATTTAAAGACAGCTATCCTGGGCTTCATTTACAAAGGCATGAAAGCCCCTTATGAGGCAGACAGAAACCCAAGACCCTCGACCCTCTAAAGCCATGATCTGAATGAAAGTTCTGTGCTTAAATTGCTTAGAAGAATTTTTAATCACTTCAGGATTTCTATCCTCTTCCTATAGATGAATCAGGAATGGTTTCATACTTCAAATGCTCTCTTACTTGAAAGGAGTAAATAACTGGGTTTTGCCTCTTAAAACAGGAAAAGTTGCACCATGAGACACAGTCCCATGAGATATCCAATTTTGTGAACTTCTCTTCTGGTCAGTGGACACTGTCAACAGCAGAACTGCAGACTGCAAAAGTTTTGCATTTAAATACTCCCTAACTTCCACCTAACCCTATGCTACAACTATATTTCTACCAAAAATAATTGGAAAAGAGTTTAAAAAGAAAAAGGTCCCTATACCTTAAAGGTGTTTAATTCTATGATAATGGATCTATATAGGCATCTGCTGGCCAGAAGGCTTCCCTGATCATTAATGATGATAAGGTTTGGGATACATGACCTAGTGGGCAGGAAATTAGGCACACACACAACTTACCCCTTTCTGACTCACACAGAAACAGGATAAAGAAAAGCTGGTGGGAGGGAAGAAGATGGAGCAAGAGGGAATGAGAGACAGAACGGCCACAGTTGTTCCAGCTCCTCCTCACATCGTCTGTACCTGTGAGCACCTCCAGCCACGGATGCTTTGCACGGGATGCTTTGGGAGAGCCCTGGCCTGTAGGAATAGCCATGGGCATGTGAGGCTCAAATGAGAACAAAAGGCACTGTGAAACCTGTGTACACTCCATGCTGCCTGAAATACTGAAAGCCACTTTAAGGAGACAATTTACAGAAAAATAAAAAAGTTTACAAACAGGTTTACGAGACAGTTAAATGGTTCTTGAGGGAGGGTCTTTATAATTGAATTATAAGAACAAAAGAAATCTGAGGAGCAGGCACAGGCCTTAAGGCCCAACATGCTTGACCTCATTTGGTTTAATTGCACTGCTGGCTCTCTCACTATAACCTGCACTTGGACAACAGTCTCTGGAAATCATTTAAACTCCTTGCTTCAGTTGCTTTTGCTAGTGATTTAGTCAATAATTTTATTGCCTCTTCGGTAAGATAGCTCTGTGTGCCCCAGTCTTTAATTAGAAACCTCTAAGGTTTGAATCTTTTGGCAATATGAACATATTTATCCAAGATCTTTATCAGAACCTTCTGTAAATTTTATAACTTCCTCCTAAATCATCTTGAGGATGCTGTTTTCATTGTGGATGAACTCAGGTCCCCTTGCACTGTCCCTCTCTCCAGAGCAGGGTGCAGAGCCGAGGGCAGGCTGAGCTCTGCAGAGCTCCTGGAGGAACAGTGAGTGCCAGGGGGAGGGTGGCCAGGGCAGCAGGGACAGCAGGGACAGCAGGGACTGCAGGGACAGCAGGGAAGTGTCTGCAGTTGGGGCTGAATGAGGCCAAGGGAGGTACCACAGCACCGGGAATTCATGTGCCACCCCTACCACCTTTGTTACTCTAGCCAGGGGCTAACAGGGTGCAGATTTTGTCCTCCTCTGTGCTGCTGCTAGTGGCTAGAGCAACATCAATGCCACAGTCCCCAAGACTTTTCCCTTCCTTTGTACATAGCAAGTGTTACATTTGAAACAAGCCCTTCTTGAGAGTCTTAGCTTCAGACTGACTTTTTCATATCTGCCCTCCATTAACTTCTTTATTTTTAATATTTAGGTTATTTCTTTTTAAATCATGTCCTGTTCTTCAGGAGGGTTTCTGTTCAGCCAGTGACCTTCCTGAATCACAAATTCAGTGCAACATGAGTTCAACACCAAGTGATTGGAGGTGAATGCTTACAAAGCTGGAAATAGTCACTCCTCTTCTGAACACGGTTGTAGTGTCCAGTTTTCTGGAAGAAGAGCAGGGGCTAACAATGAAATGGGCACCATTAAGACACTAAGACTCCTGATAAACTGATTCTATCAGGGCTCAGTGCTGCTGTGAGAGGGCTGGGGAGGACAGTTTTCTTGGGAGCATGCTTTGGAAACACTTGGGTCTGATCCTGGCCTTTCTGATGCTCTGAGTCCTTACACAAAGTGTGCCCACTTTGGTCCCTGGCAGGCCTGCTCAGCCCGACTGTAAGGATGGGCTTGGGAAAAATACGAGCAGTGCTGAGTGCCCATGGTCTCCTGTGAGGCCTGCCAAGGGAGCTCAAGCTTCCTTGCCACAATTTACTCAGAGGTGGCACTTTTTTTACCTGTCCACGGTCTTCCAGCCTCCTTCCAGGGCAGGCTCCACCCAGGCAGACCTGAAGAGTATTTCTTGAAGGCTACAGCACCCAGCAGCAGGCTACTCTGGCTCCTCACTGCCTGCAGGCAATGGGAATGCTCAGCAGTTCCCTGTGGAGGTTCTCCAGGGCTGGAGAAACCCTCCTTGCACCTCTGTTCCCACACCAAATTTGAGAACAACCTGCTTCCTACTGTCAGAAGTTCAGCCAGCCCTCTCACAGGGAGGATCCTGAGCACTAGGGCTGGCTGTCACACTGTCCTTCAGCCCCAGGATAAGGCATAACCTTTCTGCCTCAGTTTCCCTTTCTGCAAAATTAGGGTAATTGTGGTGGACACCTCAAGGGGGAGGGAGTTCAGAGAGATTAATGAGCTCTTTGTAAAATGCTTTGAATATGAATATTGCTATGGATAGTAAGTGCTAACTATCAATTATTAAGTAGGAGTCAGGTTTCAGGAGCTTTATATCAGGGAAAGGTTAAGGAAGAGTAATAGCAGAAGATATGTAATGAAGCTCAGTACTGCCCCATAGCACTGGCTATGAAAAGCTAATATCCACAGTAAAATTCCAGCTCTGTAGCCTATGCAGAGTATTTTGCTCTGCTGCTATAATGATGACACTTAGAATTAGACCGACATAACCTAGAGAGCTCTGGGGACTCATCATCTCTGAGATTTCACTTAATTATTGGCAAACTCTGTCATTTAGTATCCCAAGCAGGCTGCACTGTGTATAACCAACACATCTAATTTGATTTCATCTTGAATTGCTCCTATGAGTGGTCTTGAATGGGACCGCATCTGGTATCTTGGCAACGTCCCTTCTTCTCGTGGAGAGAGCTACCCTTGAATCTATAAAATGGATCTCTTACGGCAGGGGGGTGAGTGTGCACATGTGGGGGGAACCCTTGGGGAGCACACAAAGGGAAGCTTGGCTTACATGCACATTTGACACATTTAGGTTTTTAATACTTTTTTTCCAGATAAATAATATCCATGAATCTTGGTGTAAATTTTTTTTTTTTCTGAGCTGCAGCAGTGGATTTAAGAAGCGCTTAGGATACTTGATCCTTAATTGAAGCTTTCAAGAAGGAATTGGTTGCTAGTTTGTATGGACAAAACATTATTGCTTTCCTCTCTGTGATACACAATTAGAAGGGAGGGTGGGGGATCATGTGTACATTTCAAGGAGAAAAGCAAACTAATCACAAAAGTATAGTCAGAAGGTGATTTTTCTGTGTAACTGAATGAGGTTCAGAATTCTGGCCCGTAGGACATAAGGATCACTTGGCTTCCCACTATCTCAGGATTCCTCTGTCCAGCCAGCCCTCCGTCCTGGCAGCTGGCTTGTGAAGAGGAAAAATCACCGCCAATTTTCATGTACAGCACAGAAATGAGAGACAATTCACAACTCATTTCCTTCTTCAGAGTTTTGGATCTTATGGTTTGCATAGGGATAAGCCCAGGTGAAGGAAAGAGTAGTTTCCACAGAGGATGCATATTTTGCTGTGCTCATGGGGGAAATGTTCAGATAGAGAATATACATATATGTGTGTGCCACAGTTTCACTAACTTCTCTCAATTTCTGTTACTCTGTGATAAAATGACATTTTCTGAATTACAGGAACTTTTCTGTGACTTCAGACTTGCTGTTCCCTTTTGCTACAGCAAATTTAAATCACTGCATTATCCTACTGGTCAATAAGCTAATCCTGTAAAGCTGAAAGCACAAGGACTCTTGCTCTATGTTTCCAGAGGAGGAGTATCTTACAACATTTGTGATCTAAACTGCCACAGGGAATACTCCCCCTTTGTGTCATCAGTTGAACATCCTTAGGAGTCATTTTTCAGAAGAAGTATGGTCCTTCCAGCTGTGAAAGACAGAGGCACATCAGGAAGAAGGACTAAAATGAACTAACAGTTCAGGATTCGTTTTATGCTCCGTAACTCAGAAAGTGACACTATTTCAGTTCTTCTCTTGGTCATTCCCAGACTACCCAGTTAAAGTTTCAGTAGGACTAAAATAGAGATTAGAATCATGAACATTACCAGCTACTTGGCAAGTTGGTGAACTACTCGCTTGACAAGCTCACAGAACTTTTTATTTTCCCACAGGAAGATGCAGTCTTTTCCTATTCAAAAGAAAGCTGTGGTCATTTCTTGCTCTAAAGACAGACTTTTACCAGCATCTATGATTGCAGAAACTGCTTATTTGCAATGTTAGTGTCTATTTACTCCTTTATCTTGCTCAGTTCTCTCCAGCAGAGTGAAACCACAGTACCACGTGCACTTGTGAATATACTGTGTTTGAGTGGTTAAAGTGCATTCATCAGCTCTAACAAAGTGCTCAGTGCTTCCTGGATGTACAGGATATGAATCACATAATGTGAAGAAGATGACCACATAGCATCCTCATTACTGAGCTGGGTTAGCGCTCTGCTGCCTGCAGAGCAGCTGTGCTGGTGTGTTACTCTGCACATTTCAACAGACTGAGCAAAGGCAGGGAGATGGATGCAATCCTCTTCTCAGGCACACAGGAGTTAATTATGAAAAGGTGTGATTTTTGATTGGTATTTTCTTGTGTAATTATATCCCTGAGTTAACATGGCTTTGTTCTGACTGTTCCTCCCATAACAGCATGGTTTCAAGTACAGAGTGATAATTGCTAATGATATTTGCACTTCAGGTTTGGTCAGATGGAGGAACTTCTATGACCTTCCAAATAAATATATAAAAAAATGATGCTAACATCGGGATATTTTGGGTGGTTAATAATGGGGGCAATGTTTGGAAACAGGATGGAGTTAGCACTGTTTCTGGGAGATCTCCAAATAACTCCACTGCAGCAGAGTTCCTGCAATCTGAGAGCTACACTGAGTGGGACACTTCCAGTTCATGCACTGGTTCCCCTACACTTCAACAAAGCTGGACTAACTAGCAAAGAAAACATTTATAAGCATCTATGAAAATGAGTGATGTCAGGATAAAACTAATCAGAACAAAGGAATTTGTGCCTATTTTAAAGTATAAGCAGATCTGGCTTTAATTGCTTTTTTGAAAACTTTTGCTCAACGTAGGCCTTTCTTCAATTTAGAGAATAAAATACAATTTTTGGTTGCTTTTAGATCCAAACCATTGCTGGCACTGTACAATGGAACAGTTTTTAAAAAAAAAAATTCCGGGGCAGTCGTTTGATTAAAAAAATTGATGACTGCCAGACCAGACAATCTTTTGGGGTCTCTGCCAGCCTTATGGTTCCAAGATTTGTCATCACTCTGGAAAAGTCTCTGCTCTCATTCCTATCTGTGTAGCTGTACTGTGTTCATTTTACACAAAGAAGAGATGTGGAGAGGCTGAAGTAGCTTGCCAAGAACCAAAAGGGGATTGGTGATCAAATCAAAGCAGAACTCAGCTTCTTGTGTTCCTCTGTATAACCAAAGAGCACGGCTTCTGACAGAACTGCTCAGTTCTTGGAGCTACCTTCTCCACAGACCTTGGTGCCTGACCCTCCCAGTCAAATGCCAATTCCACAAACAACGGTTTTCATTAATTTCTTTAGCATTCCCTCATTCTCCCTCCTCCTTCCCATCTTTTTCCTAATTCTGTCTCTTCACACACCCATTACATCACCTGCACGCCTCCCAGGCCTCCACTGCCACTCTGTTCTCCAGGTCACTATTCCCATCACCTCCTCCCCAAAGGCTTTTGGGATCACAGAAAGAGTGAACACATGTGCAGAGGTGAGAAGAAGAACTGGAGACAGGTTTGATTTGTGGGAAAGGAAAAAAGGCTGAAGAAGAAGACCCAGACTGTGCAGGCCTTACCATAACTTGAAGCTTATGAAAATCTCATGAAAGAATTTAACACAGAATTACCAGGAAATGCCAGGAAGGTTTCAGACTCACTCCTCCCTTTCACCAGCAGGTACAACATGCCAATACATATGACACACTCACAGCCACAAGACTGCAGAGATCCTGTCTTCATTTAAATCAAACCTGCAAAACCCCCTCAGTATTTGGCTTCCAAGAAAAATGAGGACTGTACAGTCATTTTGTCTGTCTGTTCCTTGTCCCAGTAATGTTTCAATTGGATGGCAAATTTCTAGGAAAATGTTTCAAAGCTATTAAGTTCCCACATGTTTCATGGAAGCGAGTATCTGGACAGAAGATGAAAGTCTTTGCCATAAAAAGGTTTTATGCCTCGTAACAAAGATCTAGAAGAGGATGTGTGGTTGCTCATCCTGCTCAGAGTTAGGCTCAAACATCTACATTTTCCTCTGTGAATGATTTTGAGTCTGAATCTATTCTGGAAAGCCTCTAGCAAGGGGATGCCTCATCACCCTCTGACCAACCCAGAACTGCCACCTAAGCTTTTCCTTGACACTGCTGTCACATCAGCTTGGTATGGCAGACAGTTTTAGGAAAATGCAAAAAAAGAAGGAAAATAGGAAAAGGAAAATACTTCTGTGTAACAGTGGCAATGTCAGCTCTGTATCCTGATACAGATAACCACAGCAGCTGTCCATAGAGCCAGATCATTTCAAAATTTAAAAGACTGTTTGGAGAAATCAGTCCCAATAGTCCCATCAGCACAGAACAAAACACAGCAGTGCTGGATGTTGCCAATTTGTTGCTGGTAATGCTTTGTGTCACTACCCTCATTTAAGAACACGAGATGGAAAACACAGTCCTAATACCTCCTTATCTCCAATAGCCTCTGCCCCTTGTTCATTTCATTTTTGTTATAAATCTACTCTACAGGCCATAACCTTTTGTGAGAGCGAGGGACCTGGGGCTAAATGTGTATAAATATCACCGAGGCGCAGCCCTTAGCCTTGAACGCAGGCCGGGCAGCACGGCTCCAGCTGGAAGTGAAGGGAGATAAGAGCACACGGCCAAACCCATCTCCATTGCGGCCCTGCGCAGGGCACGGCGCTGCTGCGCGCCCGCGGCACCGGGGCCGCACACCGAGCCTGCC
>VXBQ01000064.1:202420-219847 GCA_013400175.1 Phainopepla nitens
TGCTCTGCTGTGCTGTGCTGTGCTGTGCTGAGCTGTGCTGTGCTGTGCTGTGCTAGCACTGAGCTGAGCTGCGCTGTGCTGACACTGACCTGAGCTGTGCTGTGCTGACACTGACCTGAGCTGTGCTGTGCTAACACTGGGCTGTGCTGTGCTAACACTGAGCTGTGCTGTGCTTTGCTGTGCTGAGCTTCCCTTTTGCACTGTTGCACTGCTGCCCTGGCAAGGCATTCTGTATTGGGGCCTGGGAGCAGCCTGGAAGCTCCTGGCATAATTTTTTCAGCTCTCCATGCTATTCTGCATCTTTACCATGCCACTCTGCTTCTTGATTAAAGATGTGAGCAAGAAAATGAGGAATTTCTCCTTTTTAATGGCTTTCCCCAAGTCCCTATTTTAAGCTTGCCAACTCCCTTGCTGTATATCTACATGCAGGTTTCTCTCTTACATCTCACTTTACGTGGTTAATTGTGTTTGTATTCTCCACAGGGTTCCTGGCATTTACAGCACACTGCGAGGTCACTGATTTGCCACTGTGTTTTCAGAAACCTGCCTCACCATCCCCATGTAAAACTGAAAACGAGTTGAAAGTGAGAAAGCAGCAGTTTGCAGGAACGCTCATGATGAAAGGGTAAACAAGATCTTACACAGAACTGTGCCTGGGCTTGCATCCAAACACAGTGTGTTGCAGCTTTAATATAAAGGGATGGCTGTAAGATGCATTTCATTCTCGCTGCATGCCCTCTGCTAGTGAATACTCTGATCACCAGACACTAACTGTGTGTTGTGCACAAGTTCTGCAGGAACCTGCTGGTGGAATAAATCCTCTTCCCACAATTATGGTACACCCCTGCGCCAGTTTTTGCATGTCAAACAGCCGGAGCACAGCCATGTGTGTTTCTAAAGCAGCAATGGCAAATCCATGAGGTCCAGTTCCAGCAGGTGCTATGTGGGGTGTACACAATTGCTGGGAAATTTCATCTAATTTAATTCCTTTAAAATATTCCTTCAGGTCCAGTCTGGTTCCTAGTGAATATCTATCTCATGGATTGATAGAGCACTGTCCAAGTGACTCCCATTTTGTTACCACTGTCAGACCAATGCCCAAATGGGGTCCTGCTGCATCCCTCTCCCTTGTCACACTAACACATGGCCACTTACTTGCCTATACTTGCAGAATGAAACTCTTTTATGGAGAAGTAATTTTTCCAAGGGCAAAGTTGCCATACATAAAGGGTATGTGTGGCTGAGATCTGCACAATTCACAAACTAAACTGGAAATTCCAAGGCCCAGTTCTTCATTATTCTTTTCACACCCTTGATTTGGCCAGCTGAATTGGTAATTGATCACTCTCATGTGAAGGTGTAAACAGAAATACAAGTCACTTACATGCAGGGAAGAGTCAGTCTCTTATTTTTCCACACTAGGAACTGTAATGCCCTACATGGAAAGTGCTGCAAAAGCTCAATGGCTTTAGACAACTCCAAGCTTCAGACACTTTCTAGTATATGTTATGCCTGATTTCCCAAACGGTTGCACCTTCCCCCACCAGCCTATCTCCATGGACTTTGGTGAGAGCTGCTAACCTACGCTGCATGCCAGCACCAGTGGTGCCACGACAGGATGAGCCAGGGCCACTGAGAGTCTGGAAACTGCTGTGAAGCTGAGTGTGCTGTGTCTGGCCATCCTTCTGAAACCTGGTGCTCTGCTCAGGGGTCTGGGCAGCAAAGGATTCACTGTTTGTTCAGCACTCCATCACCTGTGCCATATCACCACTTCTCCTTGGGTTACATTTTCAAGGAGTTGTGAAAAGCACATTTTAAAAACTCTGCCATTGTACTGTACTGCTATTAATATATGAAAAATAGCTTTCTGAGTCTCCTTGCTGCTCAGCTCAGCACTGGTCTAGCAGGAGCCCCATCCTGTTCAATACCTTATTTTGCTTCTGTATCCAAGTTCCTGGATACTAAATGGATACAGTGTAGCCCCTCTTGACATTAAGTGGCATCTGCACACCCAGGTCTTAGGTGTTATCCTAAGAGATAAGAAAATCAGAAGATACCAGAAAAAAAAAAAAAATCAACATTGTTAGGGTGATAGCTCTTTTGCCAGAGCAACATCAAGAAATACAACACAGCCCTCAGTGTGTCATGCTCCAGTTTCAAGAAGATTCATTGCCATGGGTGTTAATGCAGAAATTGGTGTCAGATACAAAACACAGGTACCACCATACATGGTGTTTGCACACATTAAACATTGGAATCTTCAGTTTGGAAGTGACTGAAAGTCTTTGTTCCACAGATTTGGAGTTGCTGTTTGAAATGACATGAAATCCACCAAGTTTATGTTCACATTAAAGAAAACAAACGTGGACAGATGGCACCTTGTCTTTCTGGCAGTGTCAGCAGGTTGGACAAGGATTAAGCAGGTAAGAGGAGTGGAACACAGGCTCTGTGGCTGCCACTGATAGAGCTCCCCTGCTAGAACTGACTTGAACAGCATTATGATTCTTTCTGAACAAACCACAGCCCAGTCCTGCCCCCTCCATGCCCACTCTCTCTGTCAGGCCTGCAGCTCGTTGGTGGGGCAGCACGGGATCCCTGCATTGTCACTCTGCATTTGGCACTTTGTAGCTAGAAAACTTCTTCATTCAGCTCTGTCAGCCCAGCGCCCAGCTAGCAAGTCAGTCATGAAAATGAGTTCTTTTGGTAACACGGTGAGGGGATGAGAGGAGGCAGGAGGTTAATGAGTAGTGAACAGTGAATGAAATTGAGGAAGGAAGACGTTCACAGGTAGGATCCCACAACCCTGTAAATCAAGTTCTCTGTCCAACCTGCTACTGTAACTGTGCATTGGTGCTGAGCACTGATGTGTGCGAATGAGCACAAGCTCTGCAGGGCAAGGCTGCAAATCCTGAGCTTCTGTGCAATGGCTCTTACTCTGCATTTGATATCATCGTCAAGTAATCATATTTTAATGAGGGAGTAGAACATGCTAATTGTTTTTCTTCTGCTATTCTACATGGCTGCAAATTAAAGGCACACCAGGAAAGCAAGAATTAGAGCCCTGTGTTTTAGGATGGTGCACACTTGCTCAATACAGCTTGAGTGTTTTGTCACAGCCACTTCATCTGTACAATGTGTTTTGTAGCTTATGGCTCGTAACAAAAAAATAGATGGATTGCTTTTGTCATTGTGGCACTATACTGGTGAGGAAAATACTAATGGATTTGGTAGCTTAAAGTGAGTGTACATCAGGAAGTTATGGCATTTTATCTTAACAGCACATTTCCTGAGACTATCTGGAGAAAAGCTGCTAGATACCAACTACACTCTCATATTTTAAGAAGAATTGCACAAAAGTAGAAATAATTCTAAGAGGAGTTGCTAGTTACAATTCTGGTACATAACTAATGTAAATTTGTCTTCTGTTATAAATTAAATATTTGGTTCTGTAAGTTCTGATCCCTGTTTCAACAGGTCTACAATTAATATTCTGGGACACATTTTAGAATCTTCCAACAAAAACTGCTTGGAGTTTGGTAAATCCTGACAAATAAATTCTTGTACTTCAACTAAGACCTTCCTCCCATGCACTGAGTCCTCAGCACACCTCAGGCACTGCAGTTCTTTCCCATCAGGGCTCTCTGGCAGTTGCAGAGCTCTTAAAAAATGGATTCCAGCTTGAAGCAAAATTTCTGTTGACTGGTGACTGGTATCACCAGCACATGGTGGTGGTACCTTGTCTGAACAGGAAACTGAGGGCTGGCTGCTTGCAGGGCTGCAAGCAAGTTAAAAATAACATTAATTTCTGTGATATTTATTTCTACGTCCAGGATAAGACAAGGGAAAGACCAGGTTTGAAAAAAACTTCCCTATAAATACTGGCCATTATTTAAAAAAAAAAAATTCTTATTACCCAGTAAAACCTAGCTGTAATATATGACACTCAACATTTGAACAAGTGAATTTTCACACTACATAGAATGATTTAGCACTTTCTTACTTTCTGGGAAAGTTTTTTAGCAAAGCCAGCAGGCCGGGGCGGAGGACTGGCATGATGGATCTTTTTAGAAATAACTGTTAAAAGAAACTGTGTTCTGCAAGTCCAACCCTTTCACAGGGGAACAAGGACAGCAATGTGTGAGCACTGCTGCATGCTCTAGTGTGGTTTTGTGCCTCATGTTGGCAGAAAAAACAAGTCGATGGTGGCACAATTTGTAAAGCAATTACTGCTCCTGGAATTGATAGTCTGGCACTGCTAACTGGGGTCTGATGGAATCAGGTGTTTGATGGCAGCACTGCCCAAATTAGGACAGCAAATCAAGTGCTGTCCTGAACAGCAAAGAAAATATGACTTTTTTTTTGCTCTAAATTAGCAACACTGTCATTTTTATTTGTACTTCAAAGGCTTACATAGAGACCAAGGCAATGTGTTCCTCTGCGGTCAGTTCACATTAAAAAAAAAGTAACAATGCTAGATTGAAAAGAAAAGAAAAAGTCACTGAATTTGCTCTTGCATGGAGAAGACCACAAACTCTGGGAGCATGTGCCACTGTGCCATGTGACCGACCTTCCCCTGCCCGTGGACGGTGGATTATCATCAAAGCTATTTGGGCATATGCACATGACCTCACAAAAATGTGCACTAGCAAAAATATACTTTTTCTCAAGCCAAAAAGGGAATAAAATTTTTCATAAAAGAGACCTAAGACTTGCTCTTGTGCTAGTGATTGGATTAGGTAATGACTAATTAGATGAGGTCATCACTTTCTATGCCACATATATATACAGTATTTATGGAGAATTTACTCATTCTAATTAACAGCGTAGAAATAGTTTCTTGACAAACTTCATTTTCCTGAAACTAAGAGCCTTGAATTTGTTCCACTTTTGATCTTTCTTTGGTGGCTATGTTTGCTTTACATTAAAATAACTTCCAACATTCCCATTAAGGATAATCCCTCCAGCAGCCACAGTATGACATTTCTATATTAATCTTTTAAGCATTTTAGAAAAGCAAGGTTTCATGTTTTAATAATCACAGTGATTTTCTCTGAGGAGTTGTAAAAATTTATGGGGCTTTTCTATCCTATTTGATTTCTACATCTTTAGAGTTTGGTGCTAATGGCCCATTCAGCCCGCTTACACTTTGACTTCTTTTTATTTCTTTTTCATCTTCTTACAAAAGAAAAATTGCTTCCGTGCCTTACGCTATTGCAGATGCTGTTCAAGTGGTAAGTAATTTCAATCCAACTGGTTGAAAAAACCCCAGTTCACCCTCATCTCAGAATCAATTGGGGGTCTCCAGTGTAGACATGTGCATACAAACCCTTTACTTCATAATTAAGAACAAAATGTAGCCAGTTGTTTAAAGCAGAAAGAGCAGCAACATCAATATATATACACACATTTTTAACAGTTTATCAGCTCATCTTAAAAAAGTACATTTCCTGCTCTTAATATTTTATTTCATTCTTCCCTTTTTAGCAGAAAAATAAAAGGAATAGATTAACTATGTTTATTATAATTATAAGACGACCACAAAAAAATAGCTCTCCAGTGCCCCTGGAAGCTTTTTGGTCCCATTCTACTCATGCTTTGTTATATTCAGAGCCAGGCAAGACATTGTAACTAATAAAAATCCAGCCAAGCAATCACAGTAACAAAACAAGCAAATTTCTCACTCTGTCACTGAAACCTCTCTCACTGTGTGCTCATGCTTTCACTTCCTGAAAGCCAAAAAATCTGGGCCCTTTTGGACAAAGCAATTTCCAAAGAAGAGAGAAAACATGCCTGCCTTAAGTCAAGATTGCCTCTGGTGATTTCCATTGCTGAAATCCCTGCAGAAAGAGGAGCTGTATCATCTCAGTCAGGCAAGTCTCAAAGCATTTGTGGTGACAGAGAATAAAACAATATTCTCAGTTCCAATGCAAGTGGAGGACACTTAGCGAGGTCAATTTCTTATGAGATGTTTCACTTGATTTGCTGAAGCAGCAAACTGTCAGAAACAGGGGCTTACTCCGTACAGAAGCCACCACTTCTGCTGCCCCATAGAGAACCAACGGGGTCAAAAAGGACGGAGAGGGTAAAGAACAGAGCAGTCATCAGCACATCAGAATGTTTGATAATGAAGGAGACAGGAGTTTCAGGGGCTGGGAACACCCACCGAGGAAAGTGTAGTAACTATAGAGGAGTGGGAAAATGCAGTTTCTATTGCATATTCAAGACAGTAATTGAAGAGATAAGTGCCAAAAGATCTGCAGCATCCAGAAATTGTCAGAGTTGTCTTGCTACAGGTTCCTCAGTGATCTTATCCCGAGTGTTTCATAACAGATGGAAAGACAGCTGGAATGCATGTTTAAGAATAGACAAGTCAAAAGAAACTCTGTTTTGTAGCAGAAGACTGAAGTCCTGTTCAAAAACAGCAAGCAAGGGCATGATGGCAGCTCAGTCACCACCAGCAGCATCAGCCCTGCTCAATGCCCTGGCAGCCAGTAGGCAGATGGGTCTCCTCCCAGCACTGCTCTGTGATTTACTGCATGCACACAAAGCTGGAGTAACTTGAGTGCCTCCTGGATGATTTATAGAAGCGTGGGTTGCTCATCTAAGCAGAAGAGTGGGATGCAGAAATGCTTGTGCTCTAACCAGTTTCTGATGTGGAATCTTGCGGCCCAAGGCACATCAGGTTGTTTCTCAGCCTCTGTGCAAGCTCCCAAATCAAAGTAAAGCCCAAGCCTTTTTAGATGTACTGTTAAAGATTCCAGGAAAATGGAAAGAGCTTGCAGAAGGGCCCAGCTGTTCCAGTCCCTTTCCTCCTATGCATCCAGCTCTCCCCTAATTCAGGCCCTAAGAGTGAGCGAGTACTTGGTATGCACAAAGATGCAGAGATTTCCTTCAGGAGCCTCTGGGAGAGCCAGGGCAGCATATCTGTTGTGCAGGATGCAAAGAGCAGTTGTTGTTGCTCATTGGTTTCACAACCACACAATTCTGCTCCTTCACCACTCCAGAATCTTCCTTCAGCCCTTGTTTGTCTGAGCACATGGAACAAATATTTACTCCTTTGTTTCTTTATTTGTACAATTATGAGTGCAACATTTCTTGCTCTGCATCCTTTTCCAGTGTTTGTAAAGCCACTGAAAAATGCTACATTTTTGCTGACAAGCTAAAGGTATTTTTCAGCAAAAAATGTTGATGATATCTATTGTTTTACTCTCTATGTCAAGGTTGATCTTCAATGCACATTTTGGATGAGTATTACTTGGCAAATGTTACACCAAGGAGTGGGGCCAGCATTACAGTTTAGAACACTGAATTTATCACCAGAAGTTAAGCAAAAGTTGAAAATATTTTTCTTTGATTCAGCCCAGAGTCCTGGGATGTTCTTAGCCTGTGCACACCATATGGGTGGTACTAGGCGGCCACTGTGGCGTCTTTTGTGTTCATAGTCAATGATATCTGCAACTGCCTGTCCCTGCACCATCCTGTCACCCATCACTGGTTAGAGCAGACTAAAAACTGCTGTAAATGATGCACAGGCCCCAGGAATTCTACCTTTGACTGGATTTCTAGTATGTTACTTTTTTACTTGCATTGTACTTAAGCTGAAACAAGTACACTGCTGGAAGTTTGTGCTTCCAAGAGAAACAGAAAAAAACCAATGCAAATACTAAAAAGGGGGAGCAGCAGAGAGTCCCTATTCCCAAGCATAGCCTCTGAACTGGTACTGGAGATCTGCAAGAAAGCACCACTCAGCCCTCAGTGCTGATACAGACAACAATGAAACTAAAGCGCCCCAAACATTCATAACCAGCCCTCTGTCTGCCCCTGAAAAAACCCCAATCTCATGTTCTTTGTCCCCTGAACTATAGTCACCTTGCATTACACGGTAGGAAATGACTGGCCAGGCTTTCCATTGCCGCTGGCACTAATCACAGAAGATGAATATGAACTGACCAATGGTGTTTATAACCTTGTTTAACAATGTCAGGCAGTGGGCTGGAATCTCTCTCTCTTTCACCCATATCATTCCAGTGGCTCCAGTGCAGTAATTTCAGACTTACCCCAGCACCAGTGAAGTCACACTCAAACAGAAAAGTGCTTTTAGGAGAGGAAAAACCAACCACATTTTTGAAGAGTAAAAGAATGAGAAGCATCAGAACCCAGAATCTGAAGTATCAGAAACACTGAATTTCTTTGCTTTGCAGCTCAGGTGTACCCAGGAAAGCAGCACAGTGTACTACAGTGAGAGGGTCTGGCCTCTGAAGTAGATCCCCTTGCCAGCATTAAGCAAAATGTGTTTCACCCCTGTATATTTTCGTGAACACTCAAAAAATCACAGTAAATACAGTTCACATAGGTACCAAACACAAAAATTATCTCTGGTGGTAGAGAAACTTTTATCTTGGGTCACCAGTGCCCTGCTGGCACTGTAACATATTTATTTTTTAGCATTCAGTGACCTTTGATACCAGTAACTACTGTGGCTGCCAAACTGCCCATGGGCTCTTCCATGCCAGTCTTTATCTGCTTTGTACGCTGGGCAGTGTGGAATTGAACTCTGCCTGTTTGTGAAGAGTTGGGCAGGGGAGGGAGCAAACCCTCTGGGGACTCTGCCCTGTCAGTGTGTGTCTGCATGTTCTGTGTGTGCCTGAGTGTGTGACACTGATTCTGAGGCCCCTGATACTCAGCTAATACACACCAATGTCTGTGTGCATATATTCAAGGGTCCTGTAGTTTCTTTCTCTTATACAATATGAAGAGTGGTATTCCCATGGCTGTTGCCTTTAAAAGGCAGCCTTCAGCTGGGATACAACACATCCAGTATTCTGGTGTCCACTTTGGATGGAAAAGAGTCTTTTTGTAGTTCTTGTGATTATCTTCTCTATCACATTAATTAAAAACACTGCTGTGACCTGTCCAAAACCAGAGTGCTCCCTGGGTTTGTACTTTACCCTGGGCAGTGCCAGCTTTTGGGGAGTTTGCACAGCTCAGCTGCTCTACTACAGTTGCATTTTTTTCAGCTAAATTCCCAGGTGGAGAGGCACGTGTCACCCTGATCCAGCTGTCCCAGCAGCAACAGGACATGCCTCATGTTCACCTAGAATATGTTCTCACTCACTGAGAAAATGCCAAGCTAGGGAGGGAAGAAAAGGCACTTTTTAGTTAGACCTCCACCAACTAAATCAAGCTAAAATTATGTCTGCCCTTTGCTTAAGTGCCACTGCTTGAGAAGCAATCTCATTACTTGTGGTAACACGTAAGCTTAAAAGCATTCAGCTAAAACCAATCCTTCTGCTGTCCCCTGGTCACCAACTGGCAACAAAGCTCCACAATGACACCAATCTGGCAACCTGTAGAGTTTGCCCTCTATTACATTTTGCTTCTATAAGCATAGCTATTATTGGAACTGCTTACTTGACCATATTGCATGCTTTACCTCCATCTGACAATAATTCATTCTTCCAGTTTGCAACATTAATTACTTATGCATACCATACACACTGCCTCTCTAAGTACACACACATGAGGAAAGCAAAAAGATTTAATGTACAGCTGAATTTGGTTTTCCTATTATTTTTACCTAATGTGTGGATAAGAAGAGATTTTTATGACTTGAAAGTCATCACCAGAAATACTCAGAAATGCAGCCTATCAATAAATACTGGTGGTTCTGTGGGTTATTACAGAACACACAAAATATACCTCTGTGTTTCTACGCTGCCCACTAAAAAAAAAAAGAAGGAAAACTTCACTTGAATATGCATTTATGGATGGATGAGTGTACACACACACACATGTATGTATATGTGAACAAACAAACAAAATGTGACCAAGAAAAAGCTTGGTTAATGCTTTCCTATCTGTAACATTGGAAAGATAAGACTGGAATACATCCTGGCACCTCAGAAATTCCCAGCCACCACCAGCAGGATATTGTGCATCCCTCACACCCAGGGTCAGTATCTGTAGAGCATAGTTTGCAGCTCTCTCCTCTTGTTGGGAAGCTCAAGTCTCCTATGGAGCTCTCCATGGAGCATCCTGACAGATTGACACCTGTCCTAACAGCTGTGACAAGATCCTGCAACAGCATGATGGTCCAGCAGTGCCCTGTGCCATGCCAGCAGTGCCTTCCCATTGCTGCTGGAAGAATCTTGTCTAGGATCACCTTTGTAATTTCTCTCTCTGCCTCGTGCACTGAGGGTTCACAGTCATCCACTGACAAACTAATACAGAGATTTGTTTTCTTTTTTTAAAATACTGTAGTCAGTTTTCTTCCTTAAATAGAATCTACATTTCTTTATCCTTCTGCATAAAGTCCTGTATAGTTAATAGAGAGGCTGAGATAGCCACACAACAATTCCTCTCATCCTAAATCAAGAACCCAAAAGAGGCAGGATAGACCTCCATTCTCAAGGAATCTGCCTCTTTTCAGTGCCGGCAGAAGCAGCCCTGGACTAGATTAGCTTGAAGAAGATGCTTAATTTTCAATTGTTAATGGTGAAGTGCATCCCAGCTGTACGTTGTGGTATGGAATTGCATCCCATTTCCATCTCTTTCACCATCCTCCAGCTCACCAGCCACAATACTCTGATGCTGTTAATGATGGTGCCTCTTGACTCTTTCACCAGGATATTTCTTTGCCATTCTCCATCTTAAATGACAATAGATCAGTAGAGTGAATATTAAACAAGTTCAATCTTGAATTACTAGAAATCTCTATCCAAATAGCAATCTACTGGCATCTCTCCTTCAGACAACTTCTTACACATTTTACTGCTCTTGTACTAATCCCCATCTTCTCCATCTTAATGAATAACTTCCCATGTGGCATCATATCAAATGCTTGACTAAAATCCCTATAGATTAGATCTACTACATTTCCCCTTGCTTAGACAAACAGTTATCTCTGCAAAGATAAAGTGTCCAGGATACTTGGCAAAATCAGCATTGTGGTTGCATTTTATCCGGTTTATCTTCTCTTGCTGTCCTTTAAAAAATATATATATTAAATATGTTGAATATATTTTTCTTCAAAACTCTCCTGAAAGTCTGAGGTGGTCTCAAAACCAATGAACTCAGTGCTTCTTAGACCACTTTCTAATAATTTTTAAAATAAAAATACTATATCTACTCTTTTCAAATCATGCAAGAGCAACCTCCAACTCAAAAAATTATTCCAAATGGTTGCTATCAATCTGGTACTAGCTCCTTTGGAGTTCTGGGATGAAAATTACTGGACTCCCTCACTTGAAAATGTTAAGATATTTTAGATTTGCTTTCACCTTTATTGTGATAACTTCCATTTTCTTCTCCTCATTCCAACTAATCACGTTGGTTTTGCTCCCTTCTTCAACTCCACTGTTCCTCTTAAAAACTATGGCAAAACTTTATTTAGATCTTGGGTACAGAAGTATTTTTAATCTTTTCCTTGCCCACTCTTCAAAGTAGCACTTGGAAGGAACAGGAACTTCTCTTGTTCCCTGTTTATACATGGCTGAATAAATGTCTCATTTTTGCTTTAATCTCCTTTGACATCTATTTGAGGCTTATTTTCAGCCAATCTCTCTTTTCTCTGAACACTCACAGGTGGTGGGTTTGTTCATCACTTGTTTCCCTCACTCCTATTACTCTCCCACCGCCCAGTGCAGTGATGCTGTTGCACAGACTACATTAACTAGCAGGGTAGACACAGTTTAATACAAATGTTTTGGAAATAGGAACAGAGTGAATATATTTGCAATGAAATTCACAGGCCAACAGAAATCAAAGATCTTGTTATAATGGAAGCAGTGTTTTTATCTGATTAGAGTTGCAAAACCCCTTGCCTCAGCCCTGCCAGAACATCTTGCAAAATGCTTCAGCTTCTAGCAACAAAATCCGTACAAATTTCTTCTCTTCCAAGGAAATGAAAACTTCTATCAGAATGAATAGAGGCAGAAGTGGACAAAATAGTACCTTGTACAAGCACTAAACCACTAACCTAATTTTTCAAACTGCTACCTTCTGATGTGTTGTGGCTTTTTTTTTTATATATATTGAGTTCTAAGCTCATGATTTTGAGCAGAACCCTCACAAGGCAGAACAGTGCAGAGCTGAGGGAACCTGTGACCAGCCATAGCATAAAACTAGCTCTGAAGTGGGGACCTTTGGGGCAATTTTTGATACTAACAATTCAGGCTACATTTACTGTTTCTGATTTTCCTTCATTACAAATTTATTTTCAAAAATATTTATTTCCCTTTTTAGATGTGGAAAAATTACTTCTCAACTTTGTGTTCTATCAAGTTCTGAATTAGTAAAACCAGGAAGAGATATGAGAAATTAAGATATCATTACGCAAAGGTCAAAATGCAATGCCCTGTGCATCATGCACTGACTGCAGTCAAAAGACAAGAAGTAGAAGAGTGGGGAAACCAACTAATCCAGTGAATGATGAAGGAGCTTTACTGAGGATGTACACTCAAGCACAGCACACTTACAGCTAAGAGCAAACCCGTCCTAGCATAAAATTGGAATCTTCTCTGTAGGCACTTCTGAGTCCGTTGGACAAGACCTTCCAGACACAGGCATCTGACTGTAGAGGAATATTTTTATGGAGGGGACAGTGAAAGAACTTCTTCATTTCATGAGCTATGCCCAGCGGTTCTGATACTACTCATGCACAGTTCCCTGGGACATTGCAGTGCCTCACACGATGCCTCTTTCAGTTCCAGACCAACATTCTGGCCCTCAGCATCTTCCATGGAGCTGTCAGGACTACCCCACTGCCGAGACGGTGAGTGCTAACCTCTGTTAAGAAACTTTGTTTCAATTTATTTTCAGACGTAAATCATTATCTATTCTTGAGGAGCAGGCTGGTTACCCCTTGCTTTAACCTTGCTTTCAGACATAAGCTCTAAACTGGCATTCTCTGCCCTCTGTATTTCGCTTGAATTGCAGTTTTTCGCTTTCCATCTGAGCTTTTCTGCCCAGCTTTACCCATCGGTTCGCTACTGTAAACAACTGTTTGCCTGCTAGATGGCACTGGCCATCCACCAGCGCTGGGACTGAAGGCAGGTGGCACTGAAGAGCCGTAAGGGCACATGGCCACCCTTTGGTCGTTATTCTGTTTACTTTCTGCAATGGCATTTTCTTTGCTCAGATTACTTCACTCCTCACCCACAGCACTTGCTGGCCACTACAATAATTCTACCCATGTCCTCTTCCTGTTCTAGGATGAGTATAAACTTGCTGTTAGCACTGCTACAAAGGGCTGGAGCTGCTTCTGAACCATCAGTTTGTTGAAAACCGAAATGAAACCAAAGCTCTGAAATTCCTCTGGATTTCAGTCACTGACTTCAATTTAAGTATTTTGTAAACAATAACTTATTGGGGGGGGAAGATACAATTAATTAAACTTGTCTGCTTGAAAGCAGCATTAGAGAGCTATTGTGAATAGATATTAAGGACTAAAATACAAGAATGGTATGAAATCTGCTTGTTCTTTGAATTCTGTTCTGTATACTTTGTATGTTGTTAGGGCAAAAATGTGTCACAGCTACCTTGGATGTGTTGTATTCAATGTACTCATCAACACATCAAGAAGGAAGTTGAAGTTTCAACTCTATGCAGAGCACCCAGCACAATTCACTGCTGCCATCCTCTTCATGCTCTTCTCAGTACAAGTGCTCAAAAACTCACAGTCAAACAAAACTAGAAAACTAAGTTAATGACAAATGTTCAGCGGGAAATAGAAGAGCCTCTTTCTTCAAAGTATTCACAAGCCCAAACCACCCTCCAGAACATGCCCATTGTGCCACAGTATCTGCAATCAGAGTGCCACCATCACCCTTCTAACCCAGCCTTTTGTCTGAGCATGCTGCTCTCTGCACCTGAGCAACCCGTTTGCTTTTCACACACAGGGGCACGTTTTACCAGTGCCAGATGTGCCCACAGTGGGTGTGATTTCTCAGAACTTGAGGGTGTACCCTCTGTTTGGATGGCAAATTCCCTGGCTGTGGTTGCTTGGAGACATTACAGGTATCATGGTATCTGCCTTGCGAGCCTGTAGATGTTTTCCAGGTAGGTGTGGCCATACTTCAACTTGGCTCATCAGATTCTCCACAGATGTCCCTGGTCCTAGTGACAGTGCCAGGTCTAACTTTCTCATTAGTTCTTTTCCAGCCCCATAATTATCACCTATATATAAAGCTGAATGCAATGCTGTATCATACCATATCATTTCCAGGTGCCAGACACCTAATTTCTAATTTTTTTTGGTCCTCTCTCTACTGCAAATGTGTCCATCTCTCTGTTTCCTCAAGGGATGCTGCAAACTGATCATTCCCAAACCCAGAGAAGATTCAAAAACAAGTAATGCTTTTTAGACTAAAATGGTGGTCACATCTTAGGATGTTTCTGTGCATCTTCCCAACCTT
Source organism: Phainopepla nitens (assembly GCA_013400175.1). Taxonomy (NCBI): domain Eukaryota; kingdom Metazoa; phylum Chordata; class Aves; order Passeriformes; family Bombycillidae; genus Phainopepla; species Phainopepla nitens. The sequence continues at coordinate 216,835 of VXBQ01000064.1, forward strand.
CTTTCTCCCGTTCACTCTCAAAAGTTAACACCTGCCTAGCAAAGTTGGCAGACAGGCTGAAATGCTTGTGCCTCAAGCCATTCCTGTGAAAAAACTGGCACCTTTGTTCAAACGTCTGATGAAAGCAGGTCTGAACAAAAATGTTGGTTTTTGAACTGGCAGGGGCACACAGATTGTGCTGGGGTGGAAAACTTCAGCGGAAGGAAGGAAGATGAAGGAGGATGGTGGCATTGTTGAGGTCTTGAAATGCCATACAAAGATTCACAAAAGTGGGTCTTTCTAAACCCAAATGTCAAAGCTTACCTGAAAAAATATCTATGATGCATTTAGCCCCTGTTTAGTTAGTGCAAGGACTTCTGTGTATTTGCCTACCAATTCCTCTGGCACAGCGTGAAACAAATGGTGTGAAACAACTCCCTGGCTATTTGCAAGGCCACTTAGCTTTAAAATACAGCTCAGAGCAGCACCACCGATCTTAAATTAACTTTCCTGGTGGGGGAAGAGTCTTGAATCGATCCTTATCTACTTCACTGGGTCTTGTGCTGACAGTCAGGTCTGCTGTTCTCACCACTGTTAGTGTTCTGCTCTTTATTGGGTGTACTGTGAACAAACCACCAGTCCAGACCCTTCTGATATGGCTGTTGTGATTTGCCTTATCTTTATTTGCTCCTCAAGCCACTTTGGTAAAGCTGAAGAAACCATGTCCTGCAAAAACTTTGAACTCTGGATGAGCAACTAGAAAATATCTTTATTATCAGGGATGGAGCAGTTAGGCTGCAGCTGGGATCCAGCTGAAGGGCATGCAGACTGCAGGGATCTGCACAGGAAGTGGCTGAGAGAGTCCCTGGCATTGTAGCTATTAGGGAATTATTAGACATGTGTTAAACGTAGGCTTAGCTTCCATAATGAATCGCCTTGCTGAGGCTACAGAGAATTTTGGTTATGAGTGGCTGTGGGGGCACAGAAGGAAAGGAAATATCATCTCATACTTGGAGCTAATGCAGTGATTTCTACACAGGATAGTAGAAATACTCCTGTGCACTATTACAATAAAAATGTTTATGTGCATTTCTCCTGTTGTTATAGATTAATTAACTATGGAAGGGAAAGAGTGCTACAAAGGGGTAATTCAGATTTCTGCACAGTTGTACTTTGTGGCAATGGTCAGTAAGATTAAGATGTAAAATGTTAAGTGAACTTAACATTTTACAAAGTAATAAGTTGAGTTTGCAGGCTGGGCACACTCAGTGTAAACATCTGAGTAGCCCTTCTTACTCAGTGTGATTACTGATGTGCTTTAAGTTAAGCATGCATGGAAATCTTGCAGGACCAGGGATGCATAACACAAATAACTTTTCCCTCCAACATACTTCTGATAGGTAAATAACTAAAAAAGAAATGCACAAAACAAAACTTCAGATTCTGTGGATGCAAAGGCCATGTCTGTATCTGTGCCCTGTGTGAGGCAAAATGCAGTGACAGTCCTTAACACATAGATATGAGTGTCAAAAAGCTAATACACAAATAGTGCTATACGTGATGTTTCCTAAATTTGTGTATAAAAGTAATTTCAGATTCCAATACATGTACAAGCTATAATCTACATAATTTCTCTTAACACGCACTTGAGAGCTCAGCAGTGATGGGAGAAATAATCTTAACAAATGCCTTTTTCATTGCTCAAAACCTGGGAGGGAGCAGCAGTATTTGGGTTGCCGGGAGGCAGTGGTCAGGCTCCGGGCTGGGTTTCGGGGTGTGGGTGGCAGGGAAGAGGGGGCGGCTTGGGGTGGGGGAAGCCCTAGGTCCCTCGGTGGGAATTACTCAGATCCCCGATCCTTTCCCAGCTCCGCCGCGGCAACATTTATTGCAAAAGCAGGAAATTGCTTATTACTAAACTAGCTGGCAAGGGAGCGGAGCCGATGCTGTTCCACACTGGCACAGCACTTGCTTAGCTGCTGCTTTCCCTGCCTCTCCTTGTTCCGCTCTTTCTTCTTCTTCTTTCCCCGCTTTCTCTCCTCTCTCTCTCTCTCTCTCCTCTCCTTTTTTTCATTTTGGCTTCTATTCAAATGTGGGTCAGGGGTGAGCGGCTCCCAACGTCACAAGCTTGCAAGATGGCGCTGGGAGGAAGGCTGTGAGATGAGGAACAGGCTGGTATAAACCGAGAGGACAGGAGAGGGAGAGGAGGAGAGGGGAAGGGGAAGAAAAGCTGCTGCTCCAGATGCAATAAGAAGGTAACGCGGCGCGGGGCGCGGGCGGGGGCACGGGTCCCGCGGGGCGGCCGGGCGCTGCCGGGTTTCGCGGTGCAGCCCAGCCCCGCTCCCCCGCTCTTTATTTGCAGCCCCGGTGATTTGCCCATCTGCACGGGTCCGCTCGGGAGAGTCGCCGGGGTGGCGGGGGTGTCCCCTTGTTCCCTGCCCTGCATCAGCCGTGCCCGGCACCGGCGGTACTTCCATTGAAAAAACCCGAGATGGTTTCTCTGCTCCTGCCCCCCTCTCTCGGTGCCCCGGGCCCCCTCCCCTCGCTCTGCGGGCGCGCTGCCCCGTCGCTTTAGGGGCCGGGGCGTGCATCGGTGTGCTGGCCACCGTGCCTGTCTGGAGCTTGCAAATGTTGGTTATTTGGTTGAAGCGGCTGGAAACTTTCCCCTCCTCCCGTGCCATTTGTGTGTGCGCGGACGGGTGTGCGCTGCCCCTTCCCCGGCGGCAGCGGGGTCGGGGCGGGGGCCGCAGCTGCTGCCCGCCGGGGCCGGCCGGCGTGGGGCTGACCGGCGGGGCGCGCAGGCAGCCGCCCGCTCCCCATCTCCTCTCGTCCTTTCAAGTGAGGCGTATTGTATTTTATTTGATTTTATTTTTCCCCGAAAGGAGGGAGCGGAGCCCCGGGGTGCCGGGGGGCGTGTTTGTGCCGGGGATCTGGCCGCATTGTGGAGGAGAGGGCAGGAAAGGGGCTCCCGGGACTTGCATCGCCTCCTTCCCGCCCCCCGCGGTCCATCCGCCCGGCTGCGAGGCGCCGAGCCAGG
>VXBQ01000064.1:220709-233093 GCA_013400175.1 Phainopepla nitens
GGCTGCGAAATCCGCAACCTTTGAGAACTCGGGTGGCCTGGGCGCTTCCAGAGACGGGTAACTTGGCGTTAGAATCTGCGAGTGGGGTGGGGGTATATACACCTTAGCACAGAATTAATGAATTATATATGGAACCCAGTGTTTTAGCAGACGGTTACTGAAATCACTCAGGGTATTACTTAGCTGTTAGAATAAATCTGAGAGAGCAGCCAGAAACCAGTTAAGAGCATCAGAATTACATTCTGCTAATGAACTGTCCTTTGACCAAAACTGGTTTAAATTTGTTGCGGAATGCTGTTTATATTTGAATAGCTCCCATGTTTTTCCAGAAATTAAGGAGAAAACAATATGCAATAGTCACTTTCATTGGAAAATGTCAGAACTATGAGCAGATGTTTCCTACGCTTGATAAATACATTGTATAAACAACTAATATTTCAAGATGACTTATTGCTCTTTTTTATTACTCAGAACTATTGTATATACTACAGTGGCTGTGGAGAAAAAGCTGTAAATGACTCCTTAGGATTTCACAGCAAATCTACATGGGGAAAATGACATATGGAAAGAAAATTGACTTATTTCCACAACTGCAAATGGCCTCCTTTTTGCGCCTTTTCATTAGCAATCTAATCCTAAAAGCATTAGGAGCAATTATTTGCAGTGGTGCCTGACATTCTAGGTCTAATTATTTAAATCAGTTTAACTTTTGATGGTTGACCCATTAGGTCAAATCTGTGTGCCCTTTGTTATATTTATTTTAAAAAAAAAAAAAAGAGGAGAGGAGGGGGGTCTTCAAACTTGCCACCTGCTACTGACATATCATTTTAGCTCGGAAGGAGATCAGCGTTAAGAATAAGCAGCCTCTTACATTTGTTACTTTCCATTCTAACGTGGGTAAGGACACCCCGTGTAAGTGCCTTGTTCTTTGACATCTAAAATCCATTGCTTAATCACGACAGACTTGCACGGCCACGGGAGCGTAAGCAGGAGGAATGGGAGAGTATGAGGATACGGCAGGTTTTCCTTATGTCATGCTTCCTAATCTATGTGAAATGCAAATGAGACTCACACACATAAAAGGGATGATTTTTCAGTATTTGGGGGGGAAAACCTTCTTTCAAGGATCTGGGAGAGCTCTCAGTCTTTAATGCATAAGGAAATAGCTCATGTTAGTATTCACATACATTTCTGGGTGGAATGACTTATGGATGTGTAGATAGTAATAAGTATTGCAAGATGCTTGAAGCACTTGGTATCACGTGATGTGCTGTAGTGTCAGTGGTGAATTGTTTGGCAGAAGCCGATGTGTGACAAGGGGTGGGGGGGAGAGAGGAGAGAAAGAGAAGGTGAGAGGCCTTGTTCCAGAAGGGTACACACATGTTCAATTTATTTTGATTAGTTGTTTAAAATCACTTGAAAACAACCTAATGCTAAGCAGTTTGGCTGTGTAATGGATTTAAACTCTCTAAAACAGCCACCACAGCCCAAGATTGGTGGTCACAGCATGAAATGTGAAGTTGTGAACAGCAGATCTTGCAATGAGAGTTGTCGTTTTCTAGCATCTTTATAGCCCATAGTAATTAAGAGCTGCCAAAGATAAACTGTATGTTGTGCATTCCTCTGACCTTGCAGAAAATAATATGTGGCTATTCTGTGAGCTCCTGCTGCCTTCTTTGATGATAGATGTAGGGAAATGGAATGATGTTTGAAAACCGAGGTGCATTTGCCTTCCTATCAGAACTCCTGTTTGTGCTGACTGCAGCATTTAACCCTGTCATCCAGTCTGATGAACATATCACAGCTTGACAGCCAGAGGTACTGGTAGGAAGAGGCTGCCATGTTTTCTCTACAGAAAACCAAGTTTCCCATACAGTAATCTGACTGATAAAGTGGATGAACAACACTGCAGCTTCTGCCAACAGCCGGGGAAGAATGTTGCCACAAAGCAGCATTTCAGTGCTGCAGCAAATGTGGTGTTGGAGTGGAAGAAAGCAGAATCACATTTGTGACATAGCCGTTATATTGGCTGTATTGTGACAGGTGACGCTCAATGGGAAGGGACCATTTCAGCATCAGCAGACATGCCTTCCCTGCTGGGCTTGGAGAAAAATTAACAGGGCTCAGCTGTGGCGCTGCAACAACAGTGTCGACCCAACCATAAGCAAGAGAATATATTTAAAAAAAAATAAAGATGACTTCTTTGGTTTGGTGTGGATTGAACACCAGAGACTGAGCCATTAGGCCTTCTTATAACGGTTTTTGTCTTGCTGTACTATCGGGAGCAAGGACAGTGCATTGCCATAGGGATTTCACTCTGCTGTGCAGTAGCTCATTGGCAAAGAAACTGCATTGGTTTGTTCAGGTCTCTCGCAATCAGCAGTGACAGTGTGCTTACTTCTCTCAAAAGCAGCAGGACAATGTTGAAAAGATGTTCCTGAGAGTTGTATTTTCTTGTTCAGTTAGCATCTCCAGGTTCCAATAGGATGCCGGTTGTAAGCTGGTTTCTATCCTTGAAGTGTACATGTATTGTGCTAGCTGTCCAAACTTGTAACTTACTCACGCTTGTTTGTAATTCCTGGAAAGAAAATTCACCCTCCAGTCCTGGCTCCCACAAAACAAGGAAGAAATGAAACAGAGAAGTCAATCCTGAATTTTAAGCTGATACAAAATGAGTTGTTACAATAGGTGTAAATGAGAAGGTTACAAGACAGCAATAGCTGTACCTGCTGTAAGTGACAGGTGGGAGAAATTCTCTTCTTTTTCATCTGTGTTTGGATGACGGCCCAGTGCTGGCCACAAACTGCAATCCAGGATTAATCCTCACATAGTGTTTTCTTTCTATGTATCAGATTTCTCATTTTGTTAATAAGCACAGCCTAGCATGCACTTCAAGTCAGCTGTTCTGGAGTGGAAGCAACAGGGTTTTGCGTTATTGAAATGATGGCTCTCATGCTTTCCTAGAGCCCGTATTGTTTGACCAGGGCAGGGCGGAGGGTGATCCTTGTAATCACAAATCCTGAACAGGGATTCTAGTTACTGATTTTACTTAATGGAAAGGGGTGGGGAATGTAGTTTATCCAGGATTACATATGTATTATATCACATTTTCAGAAGTGCACCCTGCGGATTTGAAGGGGCTAAAGAGTGATCTTTTAAACTGAAAACCTCAAGCAGGCATTTGGAAATGGACCTATTGTAGGAAGCTTCCTTCATTTACTCTCTCTAATGGAGAAAAGACAAACTGAGCTGTCTTGCAGGAAGTGTCAGAAGACATGCACTGACAGCTAAGATGGGAGAAGAAGGGTCTGAGTCTTCAGCTGGCAGTAAGAAGAGTTTAAAGAAATGTAGAGACTGGTTTCCTGCTCAAAATAGTCATCAGGGAACCCTCTCAATAAAAGCATCCCTGAAAACAGGGCAAACTTCTGGCTTCTGTTGCTAGGTGTTCTAAGAGATCTGTGCAGGAGCTACGAACAACCCCCTCTTGTTCTTCTGGCTTTAGATACTGGATGGAAAAATGTGTCAGTGTTGTCCTTGCCCAGGTTCTGGATTGAAGGTAGGAAACATTTCATGTCAGTATGCTGGCCTGAGGCATTTGCTGTCCCTTCAGTCCCCTGGGTAAAGGAAGAGGGGATGGCTTTCCATAATATATCAGTTTGCCTTATCCACTCCCTTCCCCCACTGAACCAAACACTGTGCAAGATAAAATTGTCTTCAGATCAGTCCTTTGCCATGAGTGTAAAAAGAGATACACGATGGAGTGACTGGGGAGAGGCCTCATGGTAAACAGCCTGACTGCTCTTCATGCTGGGCTAGTCCCATTCATTCCTGGACCTGTTTAAGATGACAGGGGTGTACAGCAGATTCCTTCTCCTAAATGTGTGCTCATTTCCTGTTGTATAAAGAGCCATTCAGTGAGGGAATTTGGCTTTCTAGGAGTCATATAAAGACACTGCCATGTAGGACTGCACTTACTGCATTTCCATCTGCTGTCAAGATGCCACCAGCCAGTTTGACAGTTTGGAAATCTTTTCTTCGATAAAGAACAGAATAGAGTAATTTACATTGCCAGTTTTAACTGAGAATTGAGATCAGCCAACAAGAAACCTTTTAAAGCTTTTTTGTTTGTCTATGTGGTAGTTACTCTCCAGCAGAAAGACTGGATGTCGCTGGTCTGTACCTATTAAAACATGTTGATGTGCTTCAAAAATAACTCTAAAGTAAATTTCATGTTAAGCAGAAGGACAGGGTTAACACATTCAGGCTATGATTCAACATGCAAATCAGAAACAAAATTAATTTATTATGTTGTTGTTTCTGAGAAGTGACTCAGGAAACTTCTTATATAACATTAAATTCAATGAAATGTTAAACCTGGAGATTTTGAAGGGTTAAAAATATTTGTAAAATACTGTCTGGTCAAAATACTTTCTCATGACCTCCTGAGGTCTCTTCCTGTGACTTATTCTGTGATTTTTTTCAGCTCCAATTTAAATGCAAAACCAAGGAAATGTTCTTTGTGCAAATGTGAAGTGATTATTTTCTGGTTTTGTTGCTCTTTTCTGAGGTTGGAGCTAGCAGATACTAGTTTCTAACACCTAGTTTTCATCTGGAGGGAAGTCAGCTTTCCTGCCCTTCTGCCCCTCCTCAAATCTCAGTTGCTTTCTGTATCTGAAAGAAGTGGTTATTGAACTAAACTGAAAAAACAGCCTCTCTGTCCCTTTGCACGAGGCTCCTGGTGTGAAGGGTTAGTTAACTGCCCAGAGTGGATGGAGCAGTAAAGTAGTGGCTTTTTCTGTGGAGGGACAAATTTTCCTCAAAACTTCACTAGGAAAGAGATACAATTGAAAAATGCTTTTTAAAAAAACAAGACCTGTTTAAAAGAAGGTTTGAAATTATGACAGGGTATAGTGAGACTTAAATTTGTGCTGTTTTTATTTAATGTTGTTTCCCCTACCCCTGGAAGGGTGAGGTGCTTCGTTATTCCTAGTTTCTGTTTACCCTTATAAAGTATCCAGAACAGTCCTCACGTGGAACTTTTTGCATCAAATTCCTCAAGTCCTTGAAAAAAATCTCTTTGGTCTTTTCTAGGCAGCTCAAATGTTCGTTGATAATGTGATATTAGTGACATGATTATGCCTAGTCTTCAAAGAAAAACATGGATGTCCTTCTAGGCAGGGAAAATATCTACCAAAGTTGTAGATGGCAAGGAATCCATTAAAAATTAAAAATCTGTGTGCACAGCTATGAAGTGTACATAGCCAGAACCATAGTACCAGAATGCTCAATAACCAGAATTTTGGCATGCGAGTGAGAGTTGTCTTGAAATTCTTCAGATGTCAGAAGAGTGATATTTGGCTGAGTGTGTTTTAAAAGTAATATAAATTATGACTTGAAAAGTTTTACCCGGAAAACTTGGTTAAAAGCATTCGCTTTTATGAAGTGATGCAGTGGCTGAATATTTGCCCATATTTAATTCTTCTGGGTGAGCTTGTGGCCCAAGGAACTCTGCTTCCATCCCTCATTTAAACTTTCCGTGCTATGGTCATGAAGGAAGTTAAGCAACTTCAGTTTTCTTCATCTTTAAAGTATGGAGAATATGATGTCCTTGGTTTGTTTTGTGTATTTATCTTATAAAGGCTCATCGTATTTAAAAGTTTGCATAATAGGACCCTGACCTTAGCAACAGCCTGTAAATGCTGTCATCATACACACAATTCTAATAAAGCTTCAAAATGGTAAAGTTGCCAAAGGAGTAACGCTTTAGGATTATGCAAAACCCACGGCAAGGGAGGGAGGCTACAGAAGAAGTCTCTCCAGTCCTTCAGAAATGTTACATTTCTTAGTCTCCACTGTACCTTATCAAACAAGGCTCTCAAAATGGTAATGAAAATTGAAACATGCCAGCTATAAAATTTACTCTTTTTTTGCTACAGCGCTGGAAGTATTAATGAGATATATTCCCCTGCAGTGTGCACTGAGGGTTTTTGGAAGGTCTGTTCTGCACTGTCAGTCTCTTCCTGAAAATAAGTAAATGCCTCTAAATAATCCCCTTCAGGATGCACCAAGCAGCAGCTTGTATTTTTGTGTCTTCCCTCCCCGGGTTGCATGGTGCAATGCCAGCGCAAGCGTGACGCAACAGTCTTGGAAATTCTTGGAAAAGCACTTCCATTTGCTCTAGGTAGAAATTGTGTTGGCAGCAAAACTGACTCTGCTGTTTACAAGTTGGCAGCATTCTTAAATGAACTCCAAGAAAAGCAGTTTAATGTATGCGGTTCTGTGTATCCATCCAAATGCAGAGGTGTTTGAGACCGTTGGCCTGTTATTATGGGTGGTGCCTTGGAGAAGGAATGTCTTGAGTATTTGTCCAAGTGTGGACCTCTTTTTAGCAGCTGCAGTCAGCTGGTTTATTCCAGTCAGGCTGGGTCTCCCAGTTTCTGGTCACCTTGTAAGGTGATGGGTTCAATTGTTGTATTGATATTCCTCAGCTCCTGAGTGAGGGGAAAAAGTGACCTGAGTCCGGAGAGAGGACCATCAGCTTCATTCTGACGATCTCTATTTTGGTGACTAAAACAGAGTTGAGTATGAGAATCTGTTTGCCACTGTTGTTTTAATCTGGAAGAATGTTTTGATGTGTCTGTACCTCTTCACCTCTGCCTGTGTAAGGCCATGGTATTTTGAAGATGGGCTGAATTTCCATAAGCATTTAATGAACAGAAAATAGCAATAGTAGCTGCTATTGTCTAATATTTCACCCTGTTAGTTGTGCAAGAAGATTTCAAGCTGAATGCCATACTCATAATTCAGAGTCTTGTAAGTGGAACCAAATGCAGAGAAAACTAGTATTTTTGATGGAGCTGTAGTACTTGAAATCATTCATGGAGGTGTAACTAACCATAGAGGACAGTCATGGAAGGGAAATATATTTTAAGGGTCCCGCTGAAACACTGATCATTGGACTATGGAATTAAAATATCTGCCTATCCAGAAAAGACATCTTTTCAACTCAAAGATCTCAAAATGCTTTCATAATTAGTAATCTGTGACTTAGAGTTGTGTTTCTGGCATATTCATGTAACCTTTTCTGCGATGTTTATATGGCTTTCTGAAAGCTGCAGCAGGGTTCTTCTTTAACGGAACAGAAGTCATGGCCATAGCCCAACAAGCCAGCTTCCACTCCCATTAGATTCATGGGACTGATAAAGCACCTCAGTTTCTCTGTTTCCCTTGTAATAAATAAAACCTCCCTCTCCTTTCCAAATTTTGAGAGTTCATATGAAGTGGGACCTGGGCTACATGACACCAGCTGTTCCATTTCAAGAGACTTATCAGTTTTCTACCTAATGCCAGAGTATCTAATAGCATATGCCAGAGGCCTGGGATGTTCCCTATCCTTTAACTGGTTGGACAAGAAAGGGGGAAAGGAGTCCAGGTGAGTTCAAGCAAGTTTCCATGTGCATCTACACTGCCATTATTCAGAACATTTGCCTATTTGTGCTTGCTTCCTCTGTGGTTACACACGGACTCCTGCTACCTCTGTGTTTATCTAAAACAGCTTGGGTTGTACCCTCACCAAAAAACTGAAAAACCCAAAGCACCCTCCCTAAAACTTCCTGGAGCAAAAGCAAAGCACATCCCCTTTTGAGGTGGAGAGGAAGCCACTGCATTTCAATGGCTTTGACCATCAAAAGTGGTGAGTGGGAGGGTATCTGACAGAGTTAGTGCTGTAAATTGACTGGCCACATTTTTATAAGTGAGAAGGTAGCAGCTGTCCTTTGAGGCATGCAGGATGCAGCATTTCAGGGGAACTTGCAATTTTTTTCCCATAAGAACTGCACCATGCTGTGCCAGGCTGCTGTCCCCTGCCTCCTCTGTGTCTTGGCAGGGGGAAGGGGCTGGGTGCCCATCAGGAATGCTTCTGATGGCACAGACAAAACAAGTCTGCCTCTGCTAAACTTACACATTACTGGAGACTAACCAGCCAAGTTTGTTGCTTTAATTTTAAGTTCCCTATTTTGTAAATCTTCAGGGAAGGAGGGATGGCAGCATCTCAGGTGAAGTCATTGTAATGGCAGGGTGTGGGATTTCTCTAACTCAGTGTCTGTTGTACTGTATTTTAAGAAAATGCTTGAAATTAGAGAAGTGAAAAGGTAATACGAACATGGTGGTTTTGTAATAAAATAAAAATACAAGCAATGCAAACTGGTTGTTGGTCAGATCACAGTCTTCAGGGGAAAATGTCTTTAATAGATGTCATTGTAAGGCTAATGCTGTACTTGGCACCAAAAATTAGATTTATCGCTATAAATTGAGATAAAGCTCATTGCAGCTGACAATATACTTCCAGACCATGTCCCCAGCAAAAGAGCTTGCAATGCAAGGCCCAAATAGGTGTTGTATAGATAACTGGCTGGGGGGGGTCAGATTCTGCAAATGCTTACTCAGGCACTTTGCTTGAACTCGGTGTGACTGCTGGAGTAAGAGCTTGCACAATCCAGCCCTAGGAGTGGGGCTGGAGCCTTAAAGCTGTTGGGTAAAACAGAACTTCTTGGGGGGTTTATTTATTTTCCAAGTGCCTGGTAAGGCAGGCTCTAAGTAGAAGCCCGCTTCCGACCCTGACTTGCATGCCTGTTTATTTGCTGTAATCACCTGTGACTTAAAATTGCAAAACTCCTGTAGATACACTAATGATGCCTTTGTAAAGTTCTCCTAGCAAAAATTCAACTGGATTTTAAAAGCACAAGCTTCTTTCAAAACACTTAGCTGTAAAGTTCAGTCCTGCTAGCCTGGTGGGCTGAGAACATTTTGGAAAAGGTCAGAGGGCCAGAATTGAATGCTATGGGTCCAATTTCCCAGGTTGATTTGTTGCCTGTGTTCTTTGAAGGGAGTGGAGCACCTGCAAATCTCCTTCTGGGGATTCCCTTAAAATGTGGGGAAGCCTCCAACAGGTGTGTGGAGCTGGCATGGCCTTGGCCCAGGGTGGGAGAGGTGTGGCTGGGACACGTCTGAACCCGTGCTTGGGCTGGAGCAGGGAATCAAAGAGGCTGTAAGTGGTAGCTGTTCTCAGCTCCACTCATTCCCCTGAGCACAGGGAAGGGATGCTAACCTTCACCAGACGGAATTCAGAAGCTGTTCTCCGCGGTTCTGCAGCCTACTAGGAAGGAGCAGTGGGCAAGGGAGTTGCAGCTGCTTGTCCCCCCCTCTGAGAGGCAGCGGGTTGGCTGCCGGGGCAGATGCTGACTAATTGTATCAGGAAAGAAGTGGGAGGTGATATAGCTGATTCAGATCCCTGCTTTAAAAACCCCGAGCCTGGCTGAGTGAATGCCTGATTAATGTATTTTCTTCTCAGATTCATTTGCTTTGAGGTCACAGTTCAGAGGCTCAAGAGAAAATGGGCAAGACATTAGGAGTCTCACTGGATATGTCACACACTCGCTGCCGAAGCGCTCTCCGTGTAAAAGGCTTTGACACAGGGAGGTCCCAGATAGACTGCGGTGTCAGAGAAGGCTCTGGCTGGCAATGGGTAGGGCAATCTTTATTTTCCTTAGGAGGCAGTTCCCTGGGTGGTATTAAGAAGTTATTCCTTCTGATGGACCATTGGATCTTCTTCGTATGATCTTTCTGGCTTATTTTAAACTTAAGGTTAATAAGGCATTTCTTTTGCTTTCATTGAAAAGAGCGAAGCACTTCATCTGAGTAGGAAAGAAAAGCAGGGTTATTCATAGTAAGTCAGTCTCTACAGTGAATAACTGAACAAAAAAGTCCAACTGGAAGAGTACATCAATGCTACTGAGGACAGCAGACTTTAAAATTCTGTTCATCCCCAGAAGTCACAGAGAAAAATATGTTATCTCTGTTCTGCTTCTTGTCAGTGGATTTGTCAGAAAGAAATCTACCTCCTTCCCAATCTAGTTTTTAGAGTGTATTTGCTTTTCAAGAACAAGTCAGCACAGTAATCCTGTTTCACGTTAGCTGTTATGAAATATGGTGTTAACATTTTAGCCCTAGACTGGCAGGAAATGGGATTTAAGATTTTTTTTTTCCCTTGAGTATAAAAGAGTTCAGGAGCAGGATTTAAAAATAAAAGATCCTTACAATCCTCTCTCTGAGTCAATTTTCATAGCTTAATCTTTCAATTCATCTCATTTGCCTATTACGCAATTTGGCTTATGATTTTAACTATGACAGTCTTTAAATGCAAGTTGAGACTTCAGATCCCTATGCTGGCTTCAACTCCTAGTCCATAGTGTCTGCTTATTGCAACTTATACTTTGGTTATCTAACCTCTGGGATTCTTTTCTTCCTCCCCAGTTGTGCACATACTTGCTTTTTCCAACCATTCCTACATATTTGCTGTACTACTGTAATCTCCTTATTCCCTGGGCTGTGTTTATTCCTATCTGTTGTCTCTTTCCACACAAATTTTACACCATGCTTTGGTCTGTCCTTCATAAATACAACAGTAATTTCTTCACTCTAACCTACTGCAGAACTTCAGAGAGCCACCAAATAGTTGCAAGCTACATCCATGCAAGTAAGCGTTGATGTGGCATCTGTTTGTGCACGGAGACTCTCTTTAGAACAGGATCTGTGTTTCAAAACTCTCTGCAAATGCCCTTCCTTATTATAATACTTCAAGGCCACTTGCTACAAAAATTTTTTTTTCTGACTTGCATGAAACTGAAATCCCAGTAAATAAAGTATCACCGCAGATGCATTTAGGAACAGGGAAAATGAGGAATTTCCACTGATAATTTCAGGAAATTCTGGCTGTTCTATTGACAATGGCCTTCAGCTTCCGTTAGTATACTTTTTAATATTTGATTAATTCTTCTGGAGCAGAAGAGTCATATGATAGAGTTTTAAGGAATAATTCAAAGGAGACAGACTTCAATGTATTGCTGCTTTGTCTTGCCAAATACCAGCGGTTAGATTGAAGCCTCTGATTGTACAATTCCCATTTACTCTTGACATCAAACCTCCAGCCTATGTCAAAGTTTTGCTTTCCAGAACTGTATGTCCTTACATCTAGGGAAAACTTGTGACTGATGGAAGCATTGATATCAAATGCTCTTGAATCCCTCTGAAATCAGTAAGCTGAGGGTACTGATTGCTAAGATCAGGCCCAAGATCAAAAATGCAGTTTGGAGATCAGATCCCTCCTGCAGCTATGTCACAGAGCCTTGATGCAGTAGATAGTTTCATTGCCTGCCAGGGACAGTCCTGAGCCCGCTCATTAAATTGTTCATTATTTGTTATACACATATGTGCATTCTTTCTCTGTTCAAAATATACACGTATCATACCAGACATGAGTGTTTCTGTGTGCAGTAGCTGTCAAGTTACACTTGACATTCAGTTACAACAGGAAAAAATGGGTTTTGGTACTTAGTGCTGAATAGCAGGGGCCAACTCATCAAGTTTTTCTATTGCAAAAATGCTAGATCTGAATTTCTTAAACAATGTGTCTCTAATGGCCCAGAGACATGACAGCACACGTGAAGCACATGAAGGGGAAGACACAGGACATGAATTTTTCTACAGGTTTTAACAAAGCCAGAATCTTCCATGCCCTCTCTGCTCTGCCACACAGAACAAAAGCCCCAGGGGTTTTGTTTCTGAAGTAATTTGAGAGCTGCCAGCACAAAATGAAAGCCCCAAGGATTTCTCCAGTCATTGAAGGGGCACCCACCACCTATAAATGTGAAAATGCAACTGAGCTGCACTTTGAAAGTGAGAGGGCAGTGGCCTGGCACAGTCACTGTGGGAGTCACTGAGCTAGCAAGACTGACACAGTGTGGAACTCCTGAACTCATGCTTAAACAAGTAATTTGTTTAAGCAGTATGTGACTTACTGCATGCTGCTGGCTTGTAGGCCCCACATCCTTAATGCTCCCCTCCCACCTCCCCCATATTTGTGTGTAAGTCAGCTCCCCTTTGGGACTCTTGATGTGGCACAAAATCTTCTGGAAAATCCTGAAGTCACACTTCATTTCAGACCTGGGCATGTAAGATGTCTGGCTCTAACAAGAAACGTGAGCTTTCCTCCACTGATTTTTAGGTGGGACTATCACCATGGTGTCTGGAGGTGGGGGCTACCTGGCTCCTGTGAGGGCGGGGCTGGGCCCAGCATGGGCTCCGTGAACAGACGTGCAGGGAGCAGGGAGCAGGGAGCAGTGGCTTTCCTGGACACCTTGGCTGCAGCTCCCCCTAAGGCGTGGCAGGAGCGGGAGGGCAGTGCTGGGGCTCTCAGGGGGGAGTTTGGGCAGTGCAGGGGCTCTCAGGGGGGAGTTTGGGCAGTGCAGGGGCTCTCAGGGGGGAGAAGGGGCAGTGCTGGGGCTCTCAGGGAGGAGAAGGGGCAGTGCTGGGGCTCTCAGGGAGGAG
>VXBQ01000064.1:233184-291149 GCA_013400175.1 Phainopepla nitens
TCAGGGGGGAGAAGGGGCAGTGCTGGGGCTCTCAGGGGGGAGAAGGGGCCGTGCTGGGGCTCTCAGGGGGGAGAAGGGGCAGTGCAGGGGCTCTCAGGGTGGAGAAGGGGCAGTGCAGGGGCTCTCAGAGGGGAGTTTAGGCAGTGCTGGGGCTCTCAGAAGAGCAGCATGGGCAAGCTGGGGCTCTCAGGAGGGCAGCATGGGCAATGCTGGGGTTCTTGCTTCAGCCCTTGGCTGCCTGAATTCCCAGCAGGCAGAGCTGCTGCGTGGCCGCTGTCACGGACAGTTGCACCTGATGTGTGGGAGTTACTTGGCACATGGTGGATGTAGTTTCCCATTGATTTTTGGTGGAATTGATTTATAGAGCTATTTAATGGAATTGATTCTTTTTACAACTTTTTCCCCCTCTTAAAGACCAATTGTTTTTCTTGAGTGATGGCTGCAGATTTGTGTTTATGTATTAGTATGCTGGTGTACCCACTGTCCCAACTCTGTTCTCTCTACTTGAACTGCAAAAGAAGGTCTCAATCTCAAATGCCATCTTAAATTTTAATATTATGTTTGATGTATGACCTGGAATAAATTAAACGTGCTAGAACTTGCAAGATGAAATCCTAGTGGTGGGTATAACCACAAAGCAGTGTTCTATTAAGCCAAGGACTGTCGAGAATGTCTGTTGTGGTTGTGTCTGGGTTACGAGTGGCTCCCTTTGGTTTAGTGTAGGTGGATATTTTTATTCCGCCTGGCTTGTGAACAAGGGGATGAAACTTCAGAAATTACCTACAAGAGGAGTAAGGCTCTGCTGACTTTTCCTTTACAAGCCTGTAAGTTGGAACCACATTTTTATCCTAAACCCACTATTTTTATTGTATTTTAATGCAATTCATTGATTGTTACTCCAAAGTGGTTTGTATTATGGAAACATTATATATTATACCTGGAGAAGTACTATGAGAAAGTGTGAATATCATAATTCTCTGTTACTGTTTGTACTTTGGAGGTCAGTTCTGTCAGTAAGCTTAAGTGGCAAATTTGTGCTGTGGTTTTGGGCTTCTTTCTTATTCCCTTCTTTTCTGTCTTTCCTCTTTCAAGAAGCACTGAAAAAAACATGGGCAGGGTCCTTACTCTGGGTGGGACTCCTGAGCAGATATGCCACCCAGATTTCCAGATCAGAGAGATTTAAATGTGTGTGCTGAAGGCTTAGGGTCCAGCTAACAACTGCCTTTCAGGATACAACAAAATAATCTCTGAACTAGCCAGCACCCAAGTCATACAAGAAATTAGTAATCCAAAATTACTTCCTTGAATGGCAAAGTGAAACAAACATCAACTGTCACAGTTGTTGTGTATGATCCCTCTGTGAAATCTAGCTAAGCAATTTGGCAGCTGTATGTTGCACTAACTGGATCTTCCAAGTGGTCTGATGTTGCTGTGAGCCCAGTACATTTGGGTAATCTAATTATCACCACAGAAGTGAAAGAGATAGAGACAGCAGTAGTCAACATCCTATTTGAATTGAAAAGCTCTGAACTTCATCACTGCTTATGCTTTTATTATGCTTCCACCCATGGCCAGCTGTAATCTGGAGCCATCTAAAAAGTGCTGAGAATCCAGCAGGGCTCACTCCCGTGCATCTACCTTACACTGTGAGTTTAACAGGATGGCCAAGAATAATATCATGAGGATGCTGAGTGTGCAACTGCTGCAGGAGTGGGCTGTCCATGTGAACAAAGCTTAGCAGGAAAACTGTAGATGGTAGATGCATGATGCAGAGCAGATAATAGCAGAGTATCCGGTTGTCTTGTATCTGCAGCTCCAAACACCACGCACCATTAATTCTGGAAAAGGACTCCAAATGTAAGCAAATTGCTTTGACCCAGATTTTAAACTGGTAAAGGGACCTGAATTCACAGGCAAGGCAATATAGGCCCTTTTGCAAAACATGGTATTTAAATGTGGCTTGCTTAGAGAAACTTCCAACAACAATCAGCCTTCACCCTGTGCCCCAGAGGACTGCCAAGACTTTATTCAATGTCATAGTGATCCTAAATGGCAGTCTTTGAGAGGGAAAACTGTATCCTTGCTTTGTAAATGAAACTGCAGTAGTTGAATTACACCGTAGTTTTACAGAGGTGTTTTATATACCACAACCACATTGTAAACTAGATTTTGTTTGCTTGGAATTATCCTAGTGATTTGTAGTCTGTCTCTGGCAGATGTGTCTCTCTCTAAACCATCACATGCCCTAAGCAATTATGCAGAGTTAACAAAACCTAGGGAAGGCAACTGCTCTTATCTGTCTTGCCCCATGCCAAGTCTTTGCCTTCCACTCTCTGCTGGGAAATAGTACAAATTCCAGGCATTCTTTGGAAAGGAGAGGGTTAAATTTAAAGAGAAGGGTATCTGTCTTTCACCACTACTGGGGTGGAAAGATTTTAACTCTGCCTGTTCCCCAGAGGTGCTTTGTGTGATGATATGTCCTTGTGGGATAGGTTGGACATTAAGGATCTGTACTGCCAAGTTTCTTAATTGTCATATGGACAGATTCAGGACATCAGAAGAAGCATTTACATGAGAATACATGATTTCATAGTTGGTGTTATGTAAATTGGACTATGTTTGGCTTAGGGACTGCAGCACCCTGAGGCTGTTGCTGGGCTGTACCAGCACAATCTCTTCCCTGAAGAATGTTCCAGTCTAAATAGTAGATGGTAGTAGATAGTAGATAATAGTAGATAGCAATAGTAATAGTAGATAATAGTAGATAGTAGATAGTAAAGCAAAAGGGAAAAGAGGAAGCAGAGACACAAATAGATGCATTATTTGGCCAAGGTGGTGTGACAGATGTAGAGAACTAGGAGGAGAACCTAAACTCCTTCAGTTACAGTTTACTTTGCTACCAGAATAGACTACTGTTATTATAGCACTCTTTTTTTCATCCTTACTCTTCCAACTAAATTAACTTTCCTTGCCTCAAGGACTGACACAGTCCCTGTACAGTCTTCTGGCTATCTTAGCTATTCCAGAGAACTGGAACAACAAGCACACAAACAAGTCACTGCACATTGACTGATCATTGCTTACTCTCTGTACTTGGGGCTTTAGCTCATGGCAGTGAGAGGTAACCAGTTACAACCCAGGACAAAGCCAGCCACACAAGTAGCAGTTGCTTCTGGATTTGCACAGCTACTCATCAGTCCTGCTTGTTCTAGAGATGCCTACCTTGCATTTTGGTCTGCAGGTTCCTGGTGCCTGCCCACATGGGGTGAGGCCAGGTAGCGCCAACACCACCTCAGGCTGCTCTGGCTCCACTTCAGAGCTTCATGAGCACCTTGCTAGTGTTAAAAATTCCTTGCCAAACTTCTACCTTACAAAGCGTTCGAGGGACTGCATTTCTCTAATGCCTGGATTTGGAAAGCTATGAGATGGAAACAGATATTCTCCAGAAGATGATAAACAGGACTAAACAGTTACTTACCCTTTGTGTGTTGCCTTGGTAAATTTAAAGACTTCTGTGTACTAAATGATGCAATAGCAAATTCCTTACAAAAAATAAAATGTCTGTAATCAGATAATGGTTGCTCTGGTGCTAGTGGTAATATGGCATTGAATATCTCTTGGTTTGGCTTCCACGATTCAGGAGTGAGGGGAACTGGAATGGTGTTTACTGAGCCAATAAACTTCTCACTAAACATAATTCATGAGCTCTCGCTGGCTAATAACCAGGACCTCAATGCTCTAACAGTTGGCCCCATACATATTAAAACAAAGCTTTATTTGAAAAGAAAACTTTTAGAAAAATAAACTTCAGGATTTAGTGGCCTCTAATATTGTCCACCTCCACAGGCCATGAGAGATCTCATAACTAGAGTAGGTTTTAAAATATTTCTATTGCAGTCTCTGACCAGTGCTGAAAGACTGCTTGCTTCAGAGATTGCCTCGGCATAATTTTTTGTTTGCTGTTTTCAAACATAGAGGAATCCATATGCTTAACTTAATATAGCACTGTGTGGGGATTTTTCTTCCCTATTTATGTTAAAAAGAGTTTCTGCTGGCCATTTGAGTGCTCTAGGCTGTCAGCATTCTTCAGCTATATGAAAAAGGTGAAGAGCTGAAAGAAGGTTTAGTTTTTAAGATGGCATTTTAAAAATTACTTCCATAACCATTCTTACAGTCCTAGTTTTTCTCTGGAGAGATCTTCATCTGAACAGGTTTATTTAAACACTTGCTAGATTATGTATCAGGATTTCCCTTCCTCTCCTCATGAATGAAAACCTGTGCTTCTGCAGGTTCACTCAAGGAGTGCTCCTCCTTGGAGCACTACAGAACTTCAGGTCTGGATTGGTTTCAGATCCCCGTCATTTCCCTGTGTGTAGAAGTGTATTCTTGTGTTCTGTGTTTGTTTAGTTTCTCATGAATCACATTTACATTCTTAAAGAGTCCTGAGCAGTTCTCAGAGGGGTGTGGGTGAGTCGTGGCCCTGCCCTCTGGGGCACGTGTAATTTGTACTGGGGCAGAGTAGTTCATTTTTAAGGACTGGGAATCACTTCATTTAGATTTCTGCTAATGGTTTTACCTTCTGGGGAAGCCTTGCCACTCTGTGCTGCAGCTTCTTCCTTGGACAGATGACGAAACAAGGCCTGCCTGCCTCCTGTCAGATGCTTTGAAGTCTGTAGATGAAAGATACCATATGAATGCAAAGTACTCGCCTGTTAATGTCAGCAAGTCATTTTGCTTGTACCTTGATGAAAAAAACTTTATTGTCAGCTTACAATGAAGTGATCTGCATATGCACCAGTAGTTCCTTCCCTTTTACTTAAGTCTTTTGGAAAATTATATTGACTACCTCTCAGAAAGATAGAGGGAGGTTAAATAACAAGCAGTAAAGATTATTGAGAAAATTTCTAGTCATGCGATACCTTAAAGATAATAATATTTTGAAAGGGAAAGAAAATAACAACTATGCACTAGGAGTTTCTGCTAAATACTGTCTCTTTCCCTGTCTTTCAGGGATTGTTTTCGCATGCAGAGCTAAGCCTAGTTCCATCAATGCATAGAGAAGTTCTATTATTATACACTGATTTGATAAGACAATATAATTAGTGTCTTGGTCCATTGATGCAGACCTCTACTGTCCAAAACCAACATTAGGTTATTAAATCAATTCTCGTATTTGTTACAGTAATAAGATAAAATAGCATTATTTAGATACCGCTTGTCTAAACTCAGATAAGTCGTTCAACCATATCTCTGTTTGCTTATCCACATTCTTCTTCTGCTCTTAAAAACCAGCACAAATTCATGAGGTAAGTGCAGGCTTTGGATTTCCTGGTCTTTATTGTTTGGTGTGGCAAAGTCTTGCCTGTCAGTTATTTGTGTCTTGTCTGTGTGGCTCTGCCTCCCCTGCAGCAGATGGGCAGTGAGGAAATGAGGGCTCCAGTGGATAAATGCAGCAGCAGCAGCTGCTTTCAAGAAGGGTGTCCATGAACAGGCCACAAGTGAGATGGTGTCCGGGCAGCTAATCTGGACAGATATCTACTGGCAATTTCTGCTGACACACAGATCAGGAGGCCTGGAATTGATGGCTAAATTGGAACAGAGCCAAAGTCAACAGAGAGGAGAATTTTTAGGTAGAAACACAGGTCTGAGTTCCCCAAATTACAGTTGTACTGAGGGGCTTGGGAGCCTTCTGGCTCCAGAGCAGGAAGAAAGAGGCTTTGCCAAAGGCCCATTTCAAGTATAAACGCTCTCCCAAGCCCCTAGTTCATAAACTGATAGAATTGTTTAATATTCTAGTCAAAGTGGGTTGACTTACTCAAAGTTTGTACAAATATGTTTTGTAGGTAACTTTTGATGAGTTTTGTTTTCTGGTTGGATTTTTTTTTTTTTTTGGCTCTAGAGGCACAGATCCTATAGGACAATGACTGATCCAACCTAAGGGACCATGATGTCTAGTGAGATCTGTGGGTTTTAAATATTGTATTTTGTATTAACTTGTGCTGCAGACCACAATTATGCTCTGTCCCCTTGTTTTGTAACACACTTATTTGAATGGGAACATCCTGCTTCTAGCACATGTGAGGACTTCGAGGATGAAGGCTGAGCCCTGCTCAGCTTTGTTTCCAGATTCTGTGGTGGAACACAGGACTCTTTGGGAGTGCAAAGGGCCAAGCTGTGCTGCTGTGTGCTCCTGGTGTGCTGCTGGCATGACAGTGCAGGGCCAGACAGGGAGGGAAGGCTATTTAATGGGGCCATGTGTTATTGGAACTTGCCATCTAACATTCCTCATTTTCCCCAGTGGGTTCTCCCCCTTCCAGGGTGGAATGCAGTAATTGCCATACCAGAAAGAAGCCATGATCTGTCTGTCTAGCCTGGCATCCTTTATCCAAAACAGGCAAAGACCAGATGCTTGAGGGAAAGGTACAAGAACTCCTAAAACAAATAAATATGGTACAACTTGCACAGAGAGGAAGTTGGTGGTTGGTTTATGCCCTGAGGTGAGGGAGTTCCTAGCCTTTACATGAGTGTGTAGCTGGGTATTCTCTTCATATATGACAGACTTGCACTCAAGCCATTCTCACAGACTCCCTGCCTCTGGAGTTGGGTGCCAAGGAACAGCACAGCTCAGCTGCACCACTGCACTATGCTGGCATGGTCCTCAGTCCACAACTTTTGTAGCAAGGGGTCTGAGCTCCATAGTGTGTTGCTGATATTGTTTGCAGAGGGTGCCATGAGACTGTGTTCTAGGCAGCATTACCAAATGACAGGATTTACCCTGTTCAGTGAAGTTCTGAGTTCTGCCCTGCTCCTGTCTTCTAAACATGAGAGCAGGAGGGTTGGCTCCATTGGTGCTCAATCAAGGCCACCAGTAGGGGACCACTGAACCTCTATCCCGAGTCACAATAAGTGCTGCTATCTGCTTTTGTCCCTCCTGATGTTCTCCAGATCTTTCATCACAAGCTGCACATGCAAACAGTGTGTCCTGCCACACAGGGACCTTAGCAGGAACTGGTGTGAAACAGCCTCCAGCAACTGAAAGCATGAGGGAGAGAGGCCTGGGGAGAAAGGAGAAAGACCTCAAGTGATAGCTTCATTGTCTGGTGCTGATGTAGAAGTCAGTAATATGCAGGACCTGTGTTCACCTCAGGGATGAGGAAGGGGAGAGTGCTCTTTTTAATTATGTATTGCTAATTCCTTCCCAACCAGCCAGCCTGGGATTTCCTTGCATTCTGAGGCAATGCTTTCATCTGTCTCCTGTTTAACAATCTGAACTTGCTTGAGAAGTTATTTTTCTTTCTTGTGGAAGATTGCATTGGAGCCAGAGTGTTGTTTACCTAAGATCTATAATAAAAATTCTTTATCCTTATTTTGCTTCCTCTCCAGCTTGAGAAGGGGTGGCATGGAAAGTAGCACGTATTCCGTAGGGAAGATCTTTTGGGTTCAGCCTATTTAGTAACCACAGTTACCAGACTGCTCTCACTTCAAGCAGTTGCTCAGTCTCCCTTGTGCTACCTGGACTTCTATGGTCCCTGGTTCTGATTTGCTGCAAGCTCTCCCACTGATCTCAGGTAAACTGAAGGGTAAAGAGAGGTTGAGTGTCTTCCCAAATGGCAGCTAGAGATTACCTGTCATTTCTCCTCTGTGATTTTTGCTGAGCCTTTTGATGAAGAAATGTTCTGTCCAAGCCACTATCTGGCTTGTGGTGTTGTAAGACACATGATGATGCTGTAAGAGGTCCATACTACTTATTAAGCTGGAAACATACCTAGTTGCTAACAAACAACATAACAATCTCAGTTCTAAAACTTGAGAATTATCCTCTCTGTTAGGCAGTCAAATCAGTAGCTCATGGAATGGCCTAGATCCAGGTCCATTGGCACACTGCAGCTGATGTGGCTTGGGTCTGGTGTCTGGCTTTTTTTAAGTAATGCCGTGAATATTTCTTATATGCTGTTGTCTTTTCCTGTTTTTTATTATATCAATATTATTTTTTCTTCTGATACTTTAATTTTTAAACAATGCATATGGTCTGATATATTGAAACAAAAGACAGATGCAGAGCCAGAGGCAAGTTTTTCTAAATGCAGCTGTAGATTTGTAGGCATGGTTAATTAGAAAAATAAAATTTATAATTTTAGTTAGCTTATATTTAAGTGAGTGGGAAATGAGCATTTTTTAGCATGGAATTGGGGAGACTTCCTATGCCACATTCAGCTCCAGCATAGCATGTAACTTCACCATTTGTGCAACCCACTAATGTCTGCATGAGTATTCTTAGAATTTAAATGCTCTTTAGTAGAATGAGATAAATGAAATTAAAGTTCCTTTTAATACTGAATGAGAGTGTCTGTACAGAGATACAGTGTGGTTTAGCTAATTCACTTTAAATTCACAACTTTAGTTAATCTGAATTAAGCTTCCCAAGTCCTGCGTGTAAAGACATTTTTATTTAGAAAAAGCTGCTGTTGTGGAAAGAGCAATGAACTCAGCCCTGTCCCGAGGCACTCTGGCATGCAGCTTGCTTATTCTGAGACAGAGAGTTTCTGGGCATTAGCAAATTGTCTACCACATCCTTTTCTTCTCCTCTCAGAATGCCTCTGTGCCACCTCCTAAAATTGTGGTTTCTGAGCCATTACTCTGAGTAACTTGTTCTGGTTGTATTTGCTGTGCAGCTGAGGAAACAATATTTCAGCAACTTGTACCATTTTGGAGCAGGGAAAGTTAAACTTGTCCTGAAACCAGTCATGAACACACCCTTTGATCTGAAGGGCCTGTGCAGTGGATGTTCCCTGCCCAGGCCAGGTACAGAGCAGGGAGCAGGA
The DNA here is from genome assembly GCA_013400175.1 of Phainopepla nitens. Classification (NCBI taxonomy): domain Eukaryota; kingdom Metazoa; phylum Chordata; class Aves; order Passeriformes; family Bombycillidae; genus Phainopepla; species Phainopepla nitens. The sequence goes on from VXBQ01000064.1 coordinate 242,007, forward strand.
TGGAGGATTTCTTGTGCATAGCAAAATAAATCCAGATTTGTGCCGCATATAATTTGGAAGCCAAACCATGAGAACAACTGTCTTTAATGGGTCAGAACTTAGCTGAGAGGCTTGCTCCTGAAAATATTTGCTTTTCTGCTTGGAAATGATCTTGTGGTCATGTTTCATTTTTCTTATGAAAAGAGAAACTGGTCACATGGGTCAAATATAACCATTTAGGACAAACCCCTAAATGAAACTTACTGCCATGTGCAAGGAGTGCTGGACCATGTAATTCTCACTGCAAGTTTCAGCCAGTTCACTTTATAAGACTGTTTTCCAACCCTTGCCCTAACGGGAAATTGTTCTTAGAATTGTTGTCACTATTGTCTAGTGACATATTATACTATCATTGTCTAACGGGCTGCTGGTTTTGGTAGGAGATCAGCTGGAGGGGGATCACTTGGATTTCTCCACATTTTTTCAATTGAAATTTCCAGTGTGTTGATCATAGATGTTATGAATAATGGGTAGGAGATAATGGAGTACAAATTATTTTACTGCACTCCATCTTTGAGTTGGGGTACATAGATCGACACAGTGAGGAGGAGGAGGAGGTGGTTTTCCATGGGCCAGCTGATGAATTCATATTTGTTCCACCTGGCAAAGTTCTGCCTGACACGCTGAAGTCTCCAGAAGCCCTGACAGCATCATGCACTGTGCGTGTGTACTATAAATAAACTTTTAAAAACATAATTTAAAAACACCTCTGGCAAAACACATGCTTCACTGAAACTTGTCTGGTCAAGGTTGACTCAGTGGTATAGGAAGAAGATGGAGAAAGAGCGAGTGGGAGCAAAAAAATGAAACTTGCTGTCAGAGAAAAGCCACTTTTTTGTCATTTTCAGGCTGTCCAAGCTCTTGGCATGTGAGCTTTGGGAGATGCCTAGCGACTTTCTGGATATATGCCCCTGGCATGCATGTTTGTGAGTAATCTGATATTTCATTAACAAAACTGCACGAACAAAGTTAGTTAACCTGTTAGAAAAAGATCAGATGTCTGGGAATCATAGTTGATTCTCCAGTTCTAAGAAACCAAATAGATCTGGCTGAAGGTCTCCAATCATTTAGACAAAATAAATTCAAGAAGACCTCTTAATGAATTTTTATGTGTTCCACCCACAGTTTGGATAGCTGCATCCCTTTATTTTAAATGGACAATTCTTTTGATCTGCACAGAACCAGAGGAGGTCTGGAGAGATGAAACTCTCTGAGGGTAAATTGTTCTGATAGTATCTGTGGAGGTATATAATCTATCTAATGTGCACTGCTGCTGTCGCAAAGCAGGTCTGACTTAGCTGTTTGTTTTTTAAGTTGTATGAAAACATGATGCATCTTCAAGCAGAAAAAAGAAATCTAAATTAAGGCTGCTTTAGGTGGGGCACTAAGGGGTTAAAGGCATTGCCCAGTCCCGAGGAAGCCTGTTTCAAGGCAGGCATCCCCTGGAATAGGGTTTTGCTGCAGACACAGGCTGATGTGCTTGCAGCGAGGATTGCAGCCCTATCAGTAAAGATAAACATGCAAAGACTTCCAAACCCCTGTGTCCCTGCCACTTGTTTGGGATTCTTTTCCAGAGACCAAGAGAAAATACAAGATCTTCACCAAGATAGATGCTCCTTCCCAAGGGGGCAGCCAGCAGACTTTGTAGACAGAGACCATGTATTACTCTGTGGTTTGGAACAGGTACAGGAGATATTAGTTTACCTGATTCAAAATAGTACTTGAGACCTGGCAGTGTCATGTGGGGTTGGCCCTTTCCCCTCACCCATCAGTCTTTTGCTGAGTGTCCGAATGCTGGACAACACTGGGTTTTGTTGCCCTCACTGAGTTACTTGCCATAGCTAACTGCTGCTGCCAAGCAACCTCCAGGCTTTACAACCCATTTCTTTGCCATTTCCCACAAATACTTTGAATATTACTTTATTTAAATCCTGGTGCTGAGAGGAGGGGAATGGAGATAGTGTTTCTGCTAAAAATGCACAGGATCAGCTACAGAATTTTTGGGCACAGAACAGACCACTTGAGTTGCCTGCAAAAACAGTCACTATAGTAACATTAGCTGTAATTAAGGTGTAGCCTTGTAAATAATACACTTTTCTTATTTCTCTCTCCTCCTGTTCTGTCACGAAACACAGCAAAGCAGGAGATGCAGAAATCAAGCACCTGGCTTCTTGAGGTCAAATTCCAAAAGTCTGCTTTGAAAAATGCAGAAATTATTCCAGATGGTGAGAACTGGCACTCTTTTTCTGTCCTGGAAAGTGTGTGCCATTCTGCAGGCTCAGCCTGGGTCCCTCTGTTTTGCCACTGAGCCTGATTGACACTTACATGTGTGTGGCCTTTTTACACAGTGGTGGACTTAAGTTTGAAAATCCAGACATTTTTGGATTGTGACAACAGTTGGTATGGTGTTTCAATCTGTATTTTATTTTTTAAAAATTATATATACTATTTTAAAAGGGAGTGTGTCAACTTATTGCAAAAATCAGAGAGGAGAACAGTTTACAAAAACAATTTAAAAGTTGCTCCCAGTTGAGTGAGTCTTTGAATGTGGAAAAAAGACTTATTTCAAAAATTTCTCTTAAACTTGCAGTGTGATAGATAAAGCTAGTTCTGAGAACGTAAAAATGTGGGCTCCATGTGCTAAAGCTATTTGAAAAGAGGTGTGAGTGAAGGGGCTGAGGTTGGTGTGAACGTCAGACTTCCTGCCTTCTGCACTTTCTGTGTTGCAGCTGTAGCACGTTCATAGTGTGGCACTTCTTTTAAAAGGGACTCTGAACTAGCCCGGCCTTTCAGGGGAAGACAAGCTGCAGCCAGAAATTCTGGCCCATCGAAGGATGACAAGAGGAAGAGCTTTGTTACTAGCTTGTGTTTGATCTTAGCTTCTTTTTTTCTGCTCTCAGTAGCATGCTAATGATACCTGTGGGAGGTGAAAAATGGGTGAATTCCTGCTAGGGTGCGGACAAGTTCGCAGTTTAGTTCTTGTCCTCTTCTTCCCCTCTGGTAAAAATTTTGGGGGCTGTCCCAGATACATAAAAAGGAACTTTTCCCTAGAATAATTTCTGTCCTATATCTGCTGAGGAGTCTGAATCAGAAAGGCAGTAAGCAGTTGACTCAGTTTGTTTTGTCTCCTCTCCCCCTTTCTTATGTTTGAAATTATGAGTATTTATGGGAAATGACTGGCTTAAAAGTCTAGGACAAGTTTGAGCTGCCCATAAGCCATTTCTTTTCTACAGTTGAGTTTTGCCTTGTTTATTTTAAACTTTACAGCTGAAATGCCAAGTGGGTCCTAAATCCCCTTTTGTGTCAAATGCCAGAGTTCAGAGTTACCAGTTTCCCATTTCTTACTCCTGATTCTCTACATATTATGTCCCTCTTGGTATCAGAGGACCCAGCGGGGTGGGCAGGCTGCACCCTGGGTCAGAAGAACAGGGAGATGGTGAAACAGAAGAGTGCCAAACCTGGAAGCAAATACACCCCAGTTTCTGCTGCTGCCCAGGGAGAGGGTCTGTGAGTCTGTGATAAGGGATGGAAGCAGACCAAGAGGGATGGGTGGGCCCCCAAAGGCAGTGATCTGGATGCCAACATATCTTGCTCCAGCTTTGCAAGGAGCAGCATGCAAGTGCTTCAGAGGGAGGGCTAGTTGTGGTCTGTGGTTTAGGGAGTTGACACAAATAGTCTCTGAACCCTTTTTTTATGGGCCTGCAAAGGAGTGCCCTCTCTGGGGAACTGGAGCCAGTCCTTGGTGTAATCCTTTCTTGCTTAGCAGGTTCGAGGCTGTGCTCAGAGCAAGCAGCCATGGCTGGCTGACAGAAAGGGGGGTTTAGCATCCTACACAGTTTGTGCTCTGTTAGATTAGAATGAGCATGTTGGTAATTAAACACTTGGTCTGGGTTCTGGTCCTAAACTACTGCTGTACATCAGCAATTGAGTTCTGTGGCAGGCAACCTTTGACAATATTTCTGTGCCCAAGAACCATGTGGGCTAGGCTATTTTTAAACCTCTTTCAGTGAGTGCACTGTGTAACATTTTTGTGGACAGAAAATACAGAACAGTGTGTTGACCTTCATTGCTGAGCAAACTTCAGTTGCACCCAGATAGAACTGATAGCAGGTCTTACCTGCATTTGCCTTCTGTCAGTGCATCTAGGTGGTCACATGGAGGAGAATGAAATACTTCCATAATATATATCACAAATATCTGTATGGAATAAGAAGAAATAAGAATAAAGTATATCAGAGGGGAAAATGAATCGCAAATCTTTCAACTTCAATGAGGAAACATTCCCATAGTTCAGATATTTTATTCTACATGAAGGCTGATGCTGAACCTAATAAAAATCATCCAGATGGAGAGAGACCACTACCTAGTACTAAAATATCAGCACTCCTGTCGGTGTGCACTGTGCTCCTTGTACCTGGGAAAGCACTGGTTACACTGATGACCCAGCCTGCTTCCCTTCCAATTGGGAGTTCTACAGGGATGACCAGAGGGAATCTTAGTGATACTATAAAAAAGCCTGATTGCTTAAGAGGGCATATGTACATCTTTTAACAATCTGGTTGTGTATCGTCTTTGTGGGAGGATCCCTGACCTTATACAGAGAGGGACAAGTGGTAATTAACTTACTTCTGGGAACAGGAGGTGGTATGACCTTTTCCAAAGTGATTCTTTTGGGCTAGAGTTTACAGAGAGGTATTAGCTAGGAGTGATGCCTGGGTTTGCTATGAAAACATTATTCATACAGAGGTATAAAATTGCCTGGTGTGGCCGGGGAAGAAATTAATCTCCCAATCTCTCTGGTTAGAGTTCATGGTTCCTTGTCTAAAAATTGTTGGCATGGTGTCCAGATTTATGTTATTTGGTATCCAAACACAGTTATGTTTTCTATCATATCTTTTAGCACTGAGCACAGCAAGTAGATCCAAGTTATTATTAGACCATTGTTTTGGACACCACTCACTGGGTTGTGAACACCCCATCTTTCATTGGCAACGCAGGAGGAAATTAATTTCTGGGGAATTTTTTTTCTGAACTGTCAAGGTGTCATTTATTCTGAGCATCTTCCAAATTTCAACCTCTTTTGCCAAAGAAGTGGTAAGGCCTCTTAATGCCATCTCTTTGCTGTGCTACCTCTGAGAAGCTCAGGAACACCATTACAAGCACTGAGTGTGCCTACACCATCCAATTTTTGTTCTTGCTACTAGCACTAAGCCATCAGTCCCAGTTGCTCCAGTGTAGACAAAACCAGAGGCAGCCACAGCACTGCCTTAGCAGCAACTGCAGAGAGCAGAGCTTATGGAAATGCGCCTGAGGTGAGCAGGACAGAGGGCCATTGGTCTGACTCCACTGAGGAAATGAAATGCAGCCCCAGACTGGAGGCAAGTTGCTGTAGACCCCCTGGCTGGCCACGTGTCAGGCTCACAAAGCATTTAGGAAGCCTGGCTGCAGAGAAGTAGGCATGAAAGCTGGCCATGGTGTCATACATCTGGAGAAGGGTAGGAAGGCAGCTGATAAAACTGAATTTTCCTCAGGCAAAGAAATATCTTTGCCCCCTGCTCCCTATTGTTTTCTAATGTATTTTTAAAAACCCCAACAAGGCAAATCTTCATCATTCCCCACCACCACCCCCAACAACAAAAAAAGCACAGGCTTGCTGGACCCTAAGAGAAACAAACGTAAGCACCTCTTTGGAAAACAGTGCCGAGGCCTGCGGCCATCCCGCATTCCTGAGGAGGCTGCGAGCCTCCTCCCCGGCGTGCCTGGCCAGCAGGGCAGCGGCTCGGCGGGCCGCGCTGCCGCTGCTCCCTCGCTGCACCAACATGCCCGCGCACAGCCCCCGCAGGGGCTCGCACCCATCCCCGCCGTGGCCGTAGCCACGTCTTGTGCTGCCCCTGCTCAGGGAACAGAAGCAGCACCTTCACCGGGCGGCATTTTCCGCCATATTCATTCAAAGGACAGCTCCGTGTCTGAAGTGCTGCCAGACTGAGCTACGAGCACCGCGAAGCAAACAGCTGCCACATCCTCATCCTACTTCTTGTCACAGCATTGCAGTGGAGCTGGAAATTTTTCAGCAATGTAACTAGGTAAGGGGTATTTATTTTGATGAAAATGAAGGTAAAATCCCTATTTCCCAGTTGGTTTGACCCTATTTACAAAGATCTAGTAATGCATGTATATAGAAGAAATATCTACATGAGTGAAAATGTGCCCGGCTAATATTAAAAGGTGCGCGGTGGAATTTTGCCTAAGGATAAAATGTCATTTTAATTGAAAGCTGCTGTAACTTGATAGGGCATATCCACAACAGTCTTGAGGATCTACTTTAAAATACAGTTAAAGACAGAGACTACTCCCACCACTCTGTCTCTTAGAGCTACATGTCCTCTTTGATCCATCCACGGTGCTTACGATTCCTAAGAGACACGCATACTGCCAGTAGTCTGAGCTCATTAATATTTATATGATACCTTTAATCTGAAGATGTGTGCTTTGCAATTATTAATTAAAAACAATTTCACAAAACCCTAAAATTTAGCTCCATTTCGTAGCTTACAAAACAAAGATCCAGAAAGTTTGTGTGTCCTTTGCATGAGACAAAGCAAGATTAGGAATGTGGAAGCTTGTCTGCATGGACTTCTACTGTGCTGTATTGCTTTATCTTTCTTTTGCCAGTAACTTTAGACAAGGCAGCACAGGTTTCCTTCGACAATAAGATGCACCATGAGCCTGTACTATCTAGGCAATACTGAGAAGATGAGTGAAGGGAGCCTTCTCTTTCATTCTGGTTCTTCACACAGTGCTTGCTGGCTTTTTAGAAAGCTTCTTTAAAAATACAACCTGGAAATGCTTTGTCAGCCCTGATGACCACATCCCGAGTGAATATTTACTTGAACATGTTAAACCCTTCCCTTGCACACTGTATTTTAGTTCTCATGTTAGAGTACATAGAAGGGATGGTGGGTTATAACCAGACGTGGGCCCTCTCCTCTTAGTCCTCCCTGGTGCTTATGGAAGGAAGGAGCTTGGCTCAGTGTGAGACTGATAACGGGAGGGAGGGCTTGCCATGCGATTAGACCAGTTCACTGTAAACACCTAAGTTGCACAAGTGGCTCAAACTTTGATCTTTTTGTTGTGGAAAAGAAATCTGAGACTCTGAAACTTGCCCTCAGTCACAAACAAGGAGGTGGACATTACTCAGGCCCAACTATGGAAATGTAAATACAGTTAAATGTGATCAAAAATGGAAAAAGCCTTCTTTCTTCCTCATCCCCTGCTCTCTGGTGTACTGCCTATTTTTACCAGAGGCTCCTACTCTGACTTGCCTAGCTGTGTTTGTGAATGCAGGCCCCAGTCTCACACCTGAAACACCCAAATCCAAATGCTCCCAAGTGCTGTCTGGGATAAGGTTTAAGCCACAGGTGCAATTAAGCTTTTAAGTGGTAAGCCTATTTGGTTAGGGGCACACCTAGAGCCCACAAGCTGGGAGAAAAAACGATCAGTCTTTCAAACTGACAGGTGGTTCCTGAAATACTGCTGGAAGGGTTCAGAAGAAGGTACAGCATTTAAGATTCTCCTGGTATTTAGTGTAACAACTCTCAGAACAAGTGGATACATCTGACTGTCCTAGTGAGGTGGGATTTGATTTTACTTACAAATCTGATAATGGATTATCAAAATGATGGTTTTGCTGAAGATTTGGGCACACTCTTCATAGTCCTGTCTTCTTTTTCTCTCATGCCCTCCTTCCAAAATCTGCCTGTGCAAACACTGGAGCAAAAGGATAAGTTTTGTAGGACTGTAGGCTGTTAGCCTGTGGTCTCTTTTACTATTGGCATTTAGGCCTTTGATTAGATTTTAAGAGGAAAAATGTCATAGTAGGTTGTCTGGTAAAATGCTGGTGAATATTTTAAGATGAAAATATTCCCAGGTATTCAATGAGCACAAGAAAAATGGAGGATGTGAGACTTCAGCAATTCCTCGCCATTCTGATTTTTTTGCGCTGTGTCATAGCTTTGCTTTTACAGTCATTAGAACAGCATCAGAGACCTTTGCTTTGCATAGCCTTGAGTTCTTCGGCCAGGATTTAAACATGGAACATTAAGACATGTTAGTGAACATGTCCTAATTAGTCTCTTCCTTGGCTACCACATCCTCCAAGGCCATGAGCTTTACCTACACTATACCTCTCAAACATCTTCAACAGTATAGCATTTTATCCTAGTCTAGACAAAGTCTTAAGGGTTATGTTGTCTAGTCAACTAATGACTCCTTTTAGTGGGAAAACTGCTTTTCCTTTAGGATTATTTCTCTGTTTTTCCTCCTTGCTGTCTCTTTTTTCCTCCTTCCCTCTGCATACCTTCCCTGCAGCAACTCTTGTTCCATCTGCTGTAATGGAAGCATTAACTATTTAATTGCTGATTAGGAAAATCTCATCACGTGGCCTTTGCAACAATACTGGAGTGGGAGGCAAGAGGAAGGAGATGTGTGAGTTCCCAGTTCTCTATCACAGGCTGACCTGGAAGGGCATGAGTCATTCTCGACGCCATGAGGGTGTTTAACATCCCTTCAGTCTAAGGGGTACAAGAGTTGAATGGGATTTGGATGTATCTGAGCCCTTGTCATCTCTTGCTGCTGAACTTGCTATTTGACCTCGAGCAAGCTAGGCTGGGCCTTTCGTCCCTTAAGTGAATAGAGGGCAAGTACTGCAGCTAAGTGCTTTTTGATTCTTAAATGCAGAAAACATATTCATGCAATGGACTAGTTGCTTTTCTTGTATAGTAAGAAGTACTGTGAGGTTTTGAAATCTTTTCTGTATGCTTCTGAACCAAGTTGCAGAGAGGGAGATGAGAAGCTGGAGGAGATCTGCAGTTCTCCAAGCAGTGAAAGCCCTTTTAGCTCTGCATTTCCAAGCAGCCATATGGGGCTTTTGCCCAACTGACTTATTTCCTTGTGTGATGCAAATTCAGCTGGTGGCCCCCTTCTCTCCCCCTGGCATCTGCTATTTTAAGCATTTGCGTGGGTTATCAGCATTTCAGCTCCTCTTTGCACTTCCAGCGCCCAGTTGCCACAGTCAGGTGTAGTCTGTAGTACAATACTTGTGAAAACTCGGCAGACTCGAGGGGACTGTGGGCGATGGGGTAAGAAAAGGTGTGCAGGTGGACTCTGCAACCCACATAGTCAGTCTCTGCCCTGAGGGCTTTTCCATGGCTCTTAGTAATTGCCAGTTTCTCACTTGTTTTGCAGGACTCTGAAAGTTGCATTGGAGATGGGAATTGGACCTTTTACATTCTGTTGTGAAAGAGAAAGGACTGAAATATTGGCATAACTGGGAAACTAATGAAATTGCCATTGTAAAAGACAAGAAAATGGTATTAGCAATTAGCAAGGGAAAGCATTTCAGTCAGACTGAAACTATATTCTCATTTGTTTGGGGAGTTTATTGTTAGCAGATGTTTAATTTCCATAAGCAATTAATATTTGGAAAGCTTAAAATTATTTTTATATATGTAAAAACCTCTTGTATTTTACTTCAGTGATGGAGTACCCACTCACACAATGTCTCCTCTAAGATCCCACAAAGGCCAAAACTGGTCTTCTTGATTCTTTCAAAGAAAACATAGGTGTATGTGTAGGAGAGTGCAGAGGGGAGGGTAACTGTATGTATGGGCACAGGATGAAAATACCTTTGAGGAAAGGGACAAAACATGCCAAAATACTTCTCATGCTGTCTACCTCTATCACTAAAAACCCCTACTTCCTCTCCCCCAACCCCACCTCAAAAAAAGAATTCCATTTAGAAAACATCCTTGCAGATCACGTGGCAGCTGGCAAAGGCTGCTGCCTCTTCTGCCAGAGGCAGTTTAGACTCTTGAAACAAAGCAAACTGGGTTGAAATTCTAGGCATTAAAAAACTAAAGCAGCTGCTTCCCTGACATCCTGGGTTGGACTCTGATTTCAGTTTCGCTTCTGCTAGATCTTGGTTAATGTCATTGCTACGGTGTAACTGAAATGAGAACTGGGGCTGCTAATCTTGACATTGGGTCACCCAGTGGTAATCCATTTGTTATCTCTGTTACATTTGTGAGAGCACACACACCCACTCCCTTTAGACCGCAGTAATTTATTTTGCCTATTTTATGTCTGATGGTCACTTGAAACTGTACCTCTTGCCTGTCAGCAGCTGTAGTTGTTTTGCTAAGTGACAATCTAAAGTGAGACTTCCTTGTGCAAATGTGTATTTTAGACACTGTCACCAGAAATCCAGTGGCTCTCCTCTCTCCCAACCCCTCTCTCTCTGTCCCCTTCAGCTGTTTAGATTTCAGGACACATGGCTTAAATGAACGTATGCTTGGAGTTTGCAAAATGGCTTAAATGACAGGAGAAATCGGATCACACAATGAGAGTTCAGAACCCAGCCACCAATTGGTACAGCAGGAGTCTGCAGCTCTCTTACGCTCATTATTGTCTCGGCATAACATCCAGCACTGTGCGTTTCTCACGTCCCCTCTGAAAATGGCAGCGCAATGGAAAGGAGCGGGCGGAGGAATGTCCCCTCCCTGAGAGCAGGGCTGGCAGCCTCTGCTTTCTGTGCTACCCCCAAGGCCTGTGGGGAGCGGGGTGGAGAAGGGCCTGCACACCTCATTGTGCCTTCTTTGCTTACGCTGGAGAATCTCCAGCTTATCCTGCCAGTGCAGTGACTGCATGTGGAGGAGGGGGAGAGGTTGTGTTGCAAGCTCTGAGAAAATTAGTTGTCTCTATTTTATCTTTTGCAGCTGCAGCACTTTTTTTTTTTTTCCCCCTCATCATTCCCCCCTCCCCATGCGAGTGGTATGTCTGAACCATATCCTTCAAAACCAGTTTTCTAAGCAGATTAGATGGGCAGCAGAGACAGCTATGCAATCAGGCAAAAATGTGCACTCAAGCCTTCATTTCATGCAGTGGCCAGAGCAGTAAGTGTCTACCACCTGCATTTTTTTTTCCTTCTTCATTCTCTTCCTCTGCTGTTATTCTATATTGCTGTTGTCTGTCACTGTTGTAGACTGAAACAAAATGCTCATTCTGATCCCTAATTATATAAAAATTAGGGAGGGGAAGGAAGTTGGGTTCCACACTAATATTCATTACCATGCAACATAGAGCATGCTCCCGAGCTGGCATGTTCACCATGCAAAGTGACATTTGCTCCCTGTGAGCGTGGGGAAGGGTAATCTGGGGATTACCCTCAGGTCCTCTCATGCCAATCCTCCCCTGACCAGTCTGGAAAACCAGTGTCTTTAAGTTTACTGCTCCTTTGAATTCAGTATACTCCACTGGACTGCTGCTGCAAGTGAATTTGGTCTCTTGCTACCCCATATCTTTCAGTGCTCCTTATCAGCCTTGTTGCATGCTAGGAATCTGAAAATAATGGTCTTCACCTGCTCTGAGATATCATGTGAACTCTTAAGCATTGGTGTTGGTTTCATGTCTGGTCTCTTATAGGACAATGAGCTGAATTTGGGACTCAGCTCTCCAGACAAGTTTGGAAACCTTATGTCTCGTTCAGTGTGGGTGGAAAATGGGGATAGGTTAGTGGGCTGAGTGGCAGACCTGAGGAAGAGAGAATTGGGTAAGCCTTGGCTGTCCTCCAAGAGAGGAAACAGAGCAAGGTGTCCCAGGAGCCAAGGTGTCCTCTGGAGGAGAGGCAGGAACCCAGAGCAAGGTGATCAAATAATGCTTCTTACTGTAAGTCTGGAGAAGTAATAAAGAGAAATTGTATGATAAAACTAGAAAAGAGAAATTAGGAGTTGAGGTTGGGGGGGGAGACGGAAAGAGAGAAGGAGAGAAAATAAACCTTTTATTTTCTATAGAGGGTATGAAGAAAGAAAGAAAGAGAAACTAAACTGAAGACTTTGGTGTGCTTTGTAGGGTAAGAGACTCTACTATAAGCCCAGAGAAACAATGTTGTATTTGAAATACTGGTAGAAAATTGTACTTTAACTTGTTGGTATGATGGCACTTAATTATCTTTTGCTGATCCCTCAAAAGTAAAAAATTACTTTGAGAAGAGTTAAAAATTGCAAACGAGAGACTCAGTCTTGCTGGCAAAAAGGGGCTGAAAAAGTGGGTGGATAGCTGGTTGAATGTGTCAACCACAAAAGTGGTGAGATATGGTTGTAGAGAATTCAGGTTTTAAAACACAGGGAAATTGTGCAGAGATATTTCTCACACTGACATGTAAATAGCATCTTTGGGTGTGCAGCATTGCCAAATTTACCCTTGTTACAGGAGCAACTTACAGTAAGTTCCCACCAAAGCCATACACCATCTGTTTGAATTGCTTAGAGGAAAGGTTCGTCTCCTTATTCCCCTTCTATTAGATGTGACAGATTAATGTCTTTGAGGGCAGATCACTGTTAGGCTAAATCTTTCTCTGGTTATGATTCCTTATAACTATAAAACAGTCACAAGGTTAGGGGGTTTAAAAAGAGAGGTTTATTGCAGTTTCCAACACTGAAACTACAGGCTAAGTGTCTCTCCTTTTCCTTTTTTTCTAAGAGTAAATCAAATTCATCCATACACACACACTCAGATAAATAGACCTGGGGGAAGAACACACACTACAAGAGCTGCATTATAGAGTCTACAGGAGAACTACTGAAATAGCTTTCTGTGAATGCATACTAATCTTCCCTTCTGAGTCCTCTCCGCTTGTTTTAAGAACTCAGCCTAAGAACTCATTGCTGAGCATGAGCTGGTGGCACCTCTAACGTTTGAGGCAGAACCCAGAGCCTTGAGCAGCTCCACCAGCAGCTGTTTCTGTGCAACTCTCATAAAAGCTGTGCTTGTGCCTTGGCTTGAAGCAGCAAGGTATCGACCGTTCAGACATCTGTTGCAAACCCTTGGTTCAATACTTGTCAGACTCTAAACTAGTCGTTAAACTCAACTGATGATCTAAATCCTACAGTCCTTAGGTCATGCCAGGAGCTGTGCAGGAGGCAGAAGGGTGCTGATATTGCTATAATTTAAGTTCCCTGCTGAGGAAGTTTCTGCAGGAGTGAGATTTGTTCATTATTTTTAAGCCAGTTTGTAAGAATGCTGCAGTGGTCAGTGGGAGACTGATCTGACTCCTTGGAGTGGCTTTTTCAGGGAACAGGGTCGTCTCTTTAAAATGGAAACATTGTTTTTCTCCTAGAAAAGCCCAATGCTAGATTTCTGATCACCCATACAATTAATAAACTAGCTTTTACCAGAAATGTTACGTTGACCTGTCTATGCTGCCTGAATGGGAATACCTCTTTGCTTTGCTTTTCTCTAACTGATCTAAAAGGCTTCACTTGGGATTGGTTCAAAACATTGCATTGGATTCCAGGTCATCCCTGACTGTTCAGAGAGCTGTTGACTGAGGTACCTGTTCAGGACTCCAAGGGCCCTGGCCTTGCCATATGGCAGCACAGATCTCCCAGGGGCCATGCTGTGCCACAGGAGACCCCAGTGTGTGCTTTGGGAGCTGCCTTCCAGCACCGGAGTCTCAGCCAGAAGTGGGGCCAGGGTTACCAGGCTGCCAAGCTGCAGACTGAGGCAGTGCAACGCTGTGGGAAGAAAAGCAGCTCAACATTGTACTGACTCAGAACAAAAGTTCTCAGGTCAGGTCACCAAACCAAAATGAACTAACTTTGGTTTCAGTAATGTAAAATATTCCATTTCAAATAACACAAAATGCACCGGTGTTAACAAATGGGTTTCCTTTTTTTTTGTTTCTCTCTTTTTAAACTTGTGAACTTCCATTCTACATAGCCTCTAATTTCAGTTTTTCTGCCCGAATTGGGATGAGAGCAAATGTTGAAATACTGGAATTTCTTCCTTTCTGGGGAGGAGGCAGCTGGTGAGTAAGAGCAGCCAGTTTCAGGGTTGGGACAGCTGACTGTGAAGCCCTGTACACTGGAGCAGAGCAGGCGATGGAGGGGCAGATAGGCCATGGAGGGGAAGGGAACACACTGGCAGAAGGAAGGAAGTAGGAGACAGGAATGAGAAGCAGCAATGAGGGCTAGAACAAAAGATCGGGGGAGAGAGCAGAAGTTTCTGCGTGGCTTCCTGGGCTGTAGAACAGTTCTGGTTTTGTGCTATCACACTGCTGGCTGTGCCAGGCTCAGCACCCTGTGCTTGGCTGAGTGTCCAGCAGATGTGTGGGAAGGTACCACACCGAGAGCTCCTGTCCCAGAGTGCAGGAGGAGCTCCTTGGAGAGGTCAGGGGCTGGGTGAGGTGGAGCTGGGGGGGTCACACCAGTGCACGAGCAGGCAGCGCTGCAGGGTTTCACTTCTGCTCGCAGAGCAGTTGAGTCCTTCTGTGCAAATGGAACGGGGGATGAATGCAGGATCAAAAGCTGAGCACTTCTGAGTTCTCATCCCAACTCTGAGCAGGGCACTGCAGCCCTTGTGAGTTACAGACTCTCTGCCACTGAGTGTTTTTCTGCAAAGTAGAAAGAACGGGAATACTCTTCTCTGGTGGGACTGGGAAGGAGCACTAGTGACTGTTCCTAACACTGCAGAGTGTTTATTACATTGATGCTTTTATTATTTAGCAAGTTTATTGACTTTTTAAAATAAATATACCAAATTGATACACTCCATCCATCAGCAGTGCCCTCAAGGAATGAGTAGCTAATTAGAGAGCAAGACTTGTGAAAAGACAAACCTGGGTTATGCACAGAACAGGTTTCTCCAGTATTTATTGCCTACGTTACTGGCCAAGCTTCCTTGTAAGTAATAGTCAAATAATCGGCCTGGGTCCTTTTGTGAATGGCTTGAGTCTGTGTGGTCCCTCCTTTGTTAGAGCAACTCATGGCTTCTGAAAGCTTCTGCACCCCCTGTTCTGAACAGCAGAGCCTGGTGGCACCAGCTGCTTCTGCCTGGAACAAACATTTGCATGTGACATTAAAAAGAAAAAAGCTAGTTTCAAAATGTATTTTCTTTTCCTTATCCCCTCATTTTTTAGCCCTCGTTCAAACTCTGGAAATATTTAAAAGATTAATATATTTAGCTTTTGCTACAAGCATCTTTTAAACAAGTAAAGCTTGAAGAGGAAAGAGAAATCTTTCCTTCAGAAATAAAACAGCAGCCAGTGTTTGGAAATATTTTAACAATAGACCATATGGGAGTCCCAAACTATTAAGCTTTATTATTCAGAAGGCGGAAAATGTGGTTTGATATTCAATTGATATACAGCATAAATGAGAGCCGCAAACTCGGCTCCCTTGAGCTGGGATTCAGATGTTCTCTTGAATATAATAACCAATGCTTTGGCCTAGTTCCACAGAATGCATCCAGCCTGCTGATCACAAGCCAAGAAACTGTAGGCTTTTTTTCCCCTTCCCCTCTCTTCTCCAAAGCACTTTCCTCTCCTGCCAGCATGAGCTTTTGGCCTGAATATAAATCTCCTGATACTGGATGTGTATAGAAAGTGGGGAGGATGCTAATGGTGCACAGCAGTGGAGCTGTGTGTGCATGTGTGTGTTTGTTTTTCTTCTGCTTTCATGATAAGGTTTTCCCCTTGCAATGTGCTCTCAGGGGATTACATTGGTCATCCTAGGTGGGAGCTTCTTTGTTCATATTTTACTGTTTGTTTCTTAGTGCTGTGGGAGCAGGTGAACATCTTTTGGGGTTACTGTGAAGTGGTGCCAGAGACCATGAGAGTGTGGAATTTATTGGAGGGAGAAACTGGAAGTGGTTTCAGTTTCTTTTCCTTTTTTTTTCCTGGTTTGATTTGCATACACTTATATTTTCCCTTAACCCTTTCTATCATGTCTCTCTTAACTTTCTGTCCTATGGAGAAAAGAACACATAAAAGCTGCTTATCAAATATTACATACGTGGACTAAGATTGCCTGTATGCAAAAGGAGGCTGAAAGATTGATACTATGATCAAGTTATGGCAGACTGGATCACCTATTTTTTCTGACACACGATCCTTTTGGTACCAGCATCCTCAGCTGTGTTGGATGCTATCTTTTCCATCCTCTCAGAATCTCTGTGGTTTGTGATTTCCCCTGAGCAGGCAGGAGACACCAGCATTAAGGTATCTTGCATTTTTCTCTAGAAGTATGGTGAGCCCAAGAAAAAAGACTCCCACTTTACGTGTGAGTCCAAGAATGCCTCTCATGTTGAACACGGGAGAGAATATAAATTATGCATGCTGAACGTGAAGTTTAGTTTTGGCTTCTGTCTTTTCTCCATTTCTCTTTTCAGTTGTTCATGATAGCTTAAATTTTCCGTGTTTCTGTCTCAACCCACAGTCAAATTTTTTCCTTTGGGGAAAACTGGAGCAAAATCAATTTTACTGCAATTTTTCAAGCCTCCTTGACTTGAACTTACATCTGTTTGGTGTGGGGGAGTGGAATTTTATCATAAAACGTTTGATTTATTTAATGTATTCAATAAGCACCGAAGATGTGCCAGGTACTTTCTCAGCCCTTTTGGATGAGAAATCTTGCAAGCTAAGACCTTAATAAACAAAGAAGTTCCAGAACTCAAAATTTCCCTGCTGTTAAGGTCTCCATATATCTAAGGAATAAAAACCAAGTTCGAACAAAGCAGATCCCAAGACTTGTAAAGTACAAAATGTCACAGGCAGTACTGATGAGATCTGTGATTGAAACAAATATATTTTTAAATCTGTTTCCTGATCCTGTTATCTGCCCAGCTTAAAACAAACTCAGCTGAGGTGTGCCCATGCAGCAGCTCTATTTTCATTGCAACTGTGGGTCTATTTCTGTTGGTGAAGCTGCTGTTATGGGTGTGTGATGCTGTACCAAGGGCTCATCTAAACAGGGTCATTGATTGAGACCAAGGTAAGTTACAAATTGAACGGAAGAGCTATTCTCAGTTACTTCATCACCCTAATGAAGAGGCAATTTGGAATAGCTAATAAGGAATAGCTGGAATAATCCCTTTTTAAGACAAACCCTCACTGTTTCTATAATTGCATTCCAGGAAGCTATTCTGTTCTGAATCAGCATGGGATAGAGTGCCTAGAAGACGTTCAGACCAAGCACAGCTAGCGGTGAGTGGGCAATACACACCGGGATGCCCTATTGCAACCATTCCAAGTGAGAGCAGAATAGCCAGACTGGTTGTCTGTACATCTGTCTAAAAGGCAACTGAAAGTAAATATGAAAATCATGGTACAAAGGCCTCTGTCTTAGCAGGGATGAAGTCTGAGCTGCCTGTTACTGTCTGAGCATTAGCCTGGTGTGATGGACAGAATGCATGTCTCAACCCGTAACTGATCACCATTTGATTAGATGTTGGGGTGTGGAAAGGACTTGTGTGCTTTTTCCCAATGTGTATATTTACATCATTATGTGGGAGCAATCAATTTATCAAACCTATCTGATTATTCAATAGTGGGGAAAGACAATTGGTTGGAAGAAAATGTGTATTGTTTTTAAGGTGGCTAGAAAATTGGTTTAAAAGAAATTCACACAATCCTTTTCTTTTGAGGAGAACCTACACTAACAAATTAATCAAGGTAAGGGAAATCCAGTAATTTATAATTGCCAGTAATTTAAAATGCCATTAAAATTTTCCTGTGGCATAAAATTTTGTGCTTGTCCTTGCCAAGGCCAATGGGCTGGAGCAGAGGTGGTGCTCTTGTGCTTCAGTACATTGTAGTTGTGATATAGCTGCTGTTAATTCATAGTTGTCTTGGCTTTTGGAATTCATCCATTCCCTTAAAAGGGAAGGTGGCAGCCTGGAGTGGAGAAGCTCCAACTGCAGCCCTCTGGATGTTAATCCACCCCGACTTTCTTAAGCCTCCTACTTAAATCATTATCTTAATGAATCACCATTGCTGCTATCTTCAGTGCTACACAGGAACATGCAAATTTTAAACAGCCTGGGGGAAAGCCCTTTTTGTCTGTAAAGTGCTCTGATACTTGCATTTAGATGTTACCATGATAGGTACCTTGGATACTACTTTCTGCCTAGCAGTGGATAGATCCTGGGGTGTAGTTCTCCCCAGGGCCTGCTGGGCAGCTCTGGGCTCCCTGAGAAGGGTTGGATGTGATGATTCTGCTACTGACTGGGAGCAGCAGTTTGAGCTTAGGTGGTTGAAGCCAGATCATTCCATCATTGTCCTTCAGCTGAGGGCCTCTTGCCTGTGCTTTCCTGTAGCTGCAGAATGGCAAGGAGATAGGGGAGTGAGGATGGCAGTCCCTCCTTAGCTCTGCAATTGCCATTTTCAATTTGGACAAATTTCTTTGTCTCTTCACGTAATTTTTTTCACAGCTTAAGTAAGCCATGTTCATGGATCAACTAAATTTTCTCCCAAGTAGGTATCACAGAATTTGATACAATAGGAAAATTACCAGCTTGCTAGAAAAACATTTGTTTAAGGAAAAACTGAACATAGTGAAGCCACTGCAAACTGTCTCCAAGGCTTTCAATATTGTGTTGTCCAAATTTTTCCTTGATGATTCAATTTGGCTACACATTGAGCTCTGCCCACTTCAGCTCTCCCAGCTGATCTCTGGGGAAATCTTTATTTGTAAATGGTGGATATGGAGAGAGAGCCATGTATAGCTGCTTCAGATGGCAAATCTTTGTGGTTGTTTACAACATGTATTGAAAGATTTGATTCCTTTACTCATTAAACCAAGAGCTGGAGAAGCTGTTTCATGCAAATGTCCTAGATGATAAGAAGTACCCTTCTGAAATTGCAAAGTCAGTTCTTCCATTGTCCCTCTTCTGAGGCTTACAAGTAGAGTCCATTCCCTTACTATGGGTGACTTCTCCTCACTAGTAGTAGTTCTGCTTCTGGAGCAGTGGCAGGATAAATGTGGAAGATACCAGGTGAAGAGGGATCCTTTACTTTCAACTAGGAGAGGACCTTTTTAACAGAACTGAGCTTAAATGCATTTTCTGTGATAGCATTATCAGTTGTCAATTCCTGCTGGGAGAGTTATGCCCGCAAGAGGCCAGAATATTTATCTCAAGGAGGGCATCCTCATTCCCTCATTCTTCTCAGTCAGATCTTCTCTGAAACAAGTTGAACTGGAACTGGATACTTTCATGCTAAGAAGAATGCAGCTTCTCAGTTGGTTACCCAAGAAAGGAGATATGAACAAACAGTACACGCTGACTTTTTGCAGCTCAAAACTCAACAGGTGTCCAAATATAAGGCAGGAGGGATTATCTGCTTCCTCACCTGCTTGTGCACTCCTTTCTGGAGAACAGCTAAGAACTAGCTCTGTGACTTAAGTGATTCAAACTTTTTTCCCTGCTTGGTGTAGCTCTGAACAGACTGCCACTTTCTTGTCATAGTGTTTAAGGCACTCTTTGAAAACTGCTTTATAGTGATAACTTTTCTGCTTATTTTGAGAAGACTATCATGTTCTCTGTGTTCAAACTCCTGGCTGGTTCTGATCCCTCATGGGATGGCAGCATTTTATAATACAGGGGGTAAATTAACTGGGGAACCATCTATTAGATTCAGCACCATGAGAAGTGCCAGAGTAGGGATTTCGGAAGAAATATCAGAAGGGAGTTGTACATGTGTGTGTATATTGTGTATATATTTTGAAAGAGAAAACAGAGGTGTCTGACATTTGAAGCTGAGTGCAAAACTTAAACACAACTTTTTCTCATTTCAGTCTTGGAAAGTCATGGTGATGGGTGTGGGCAGGTCTCTGGCTGACTTTCTGAACTGCATTTATGTCAGAACTCCAACAAGGGATTTGGTGGAATTTCTCATCCTGTTGAGTAAAAGGGATGTTCTATCCCATGTAGTTTCCGTAGGAAACTGAAGGAAAGGGATTCTTCTTCACGGGTCTTAACATATCCAGTGTATTTTTGCAGGCCTTGTGTGCAAAATATTCAGTAAATGAGATATCCAAAAGGAATGTTTCAATCTGCTGAACTGGATTACTTTATTCCCCCAGCTTTTGCACACTGTCTTATGCTCGTGGGCAGTTGTAGATTTTTTGTCAATGTACAAAGGTTGTTATTTCTATAGTTACCTCATTCAAATGCAGAGGTTTGTAACTATGGAAGTAAAATGTGGCTGTGCTATTATTTTGTTAATCTGTCTTGTGCTACTTTTGTTAAATGTGTGTTCATAAGAGTCTGTGTTTCACTAATTACCTGCTCGGTTTTCTGGTCAGGTATGCTCAGATTCAGTGTTTCAGTTTATAACTTTGGTTTTGTTATTTTTCTCCTGATGTGTTACAACTGCCTGCCAGAAATTCTGAAACTGTGGTCAAACAAACTGCTCTGATGTTTCCTCCCAGTGTTTGCTAATTCAGCAGCACTTGAGCTGCTTATAAGAAGCACAGAGAAACCACAGCTGATGACTGTGAATGGCAGTGCTGTGTGAACTAGAGATGCACACAGCACTACACAGGTAGAGGGGTTTTAATCTGCAAGCATATCTGTCAATAATTTTAAGGCCTTTAGGAACCTTGGTAGCTCAGCTAAGAGAGGGGAGATAAGCCAAGCAATTATATGGAGCAGCTCTGTTTGGTGAAGCACATCTTTTGGGATTAGCAGGGGCTCATGAGGCAGGGTAGTGAGGTGTGCATCACACTGCCAAGTCTGCCTGATCCTTCAGGACAGTCAGTTATGTGGGGCCTCCTGGGAAATTTCTTAAGACTGGGATATTGGCTGAGACAAGACTGAGAAAGTTTCCTTGGTTTGTCAGTATAGATTTCAATGCAATAATGCTCCCCCTACTTGCAGGGGAGAGCCATGTCCTTTCTCCTTCTCTGCTTTGTGAACTTTATTGCTGGGTGTACAGGTGAAAGAAAGTAGCCATGAGCGTTGAGTGACTGCAACTGCTGTGCTTTTGGGAAGACTTTGAAAAATGGCAGGGATTTGAAAGCTGGGATTTTGACTGACTTGACTTGGGTAAAAAAAATTGAGAGAACTGTGGCAGCAGTTGTTGGGAGAAGAAAAATGTCACCTGTTACCTCAGTAGACTACCTAAGAGCACTCTGAAGTGAGTCCCCAGAAAAGTCTTGCAGAGAGATGAATGGGCAGCTGGGAGGAAATGCTGTACTCCATGAAGAAACAACAAACTCTGGATGTTTACCCAAGCTGGTAAACCAAACAGAAACCATCAGTGTGCTGCTGGGTAAATCCATGGTGTGCCAGTGTCTTAGGCACTGTGCAATTCTAATCACCACCTTCAAAGGCAGTGGAAGGCTAGGGAAGGTCCAGAGAAAAGTCAGTCCCTGTGATTTCTCTCTGCCATAGAGAAGAGATTACTTACTACAGAAATTGCAGATGTGTTGTATTGTCATGAATGGGCAGGGGAGTAGGGAGTGATCCTTCACAGTTCCTGTGTTTGTTAAATTGATTCAAAGCAGGCAGAGGGGAGGCACTCTGTCAAGTAGCAGTTACCGTGTGAAACTCATTGCCAGAGGGTGTTATGGATAGCAGAAGTCTAAACAGATTGAAAAATCGATGAAGGACAGATAAGTTCTTATTAAAAGTGATGGCCTGGATGCAACCTCTGGATCAGGATATCTTTAACAATTGCACAGGGTGTAAGAAGGAAAAAGACTGCCTGTATTCTATGGCATTGCTTTTCCTCCCTCTCTGCCATCCCTCACTTGTTTTTTTTCTTTTTGGCCCTATTCTGGCTGCTGTTGAAAAATAGAGAGAGATAGAGCTTTGCTCTTATAACATGGCTATTTTTATAGTTCAAAACTAGAAAGGCAACCAGCTACCGTGCAGGGCGAGGAACTAGTTTTGCCTTGTAGCCCACAGGTAATGTAAAGCACACTGAAATGAAGATAATTAGGAGTCAAATGCCTAAAAATGTATATGTGTTATAAAATGCCTCTGTAGCTGGCATATGTTTTTAAATTTTGAGTTAACAGGAAGCTGAGCTTTTTAATGAAGCTGTAAGTAACTACAGTGTTTCCAGTTACTTTTCGCACTTCTCTAGGTGCTGCAGTCACTGATAATGCACCTTATGAGCTGACTCGGGCATTTTTAACTCGAGTAGCAGTTACACCTTGGGGTGGAAGCTGAGGATGGCTGCCCTTCACAGAAAGGACTGGGGGGAGCATGACAGGGAGGGAGGAAGCAGAAAGGTGGGAAGAAGGCTGAAGAGAAGATACTAAAATCCCTTGTATGCACACAAAAGCAGGAAAGTGTAACACGGAGGAGGGCTTGTAGCTGTGACTGCAGCAGCAGCAGTCAGCTGATATTTGGGAGGTGGAAGAATCAGTTTTACATTTTGCTAGATGACTGTACTGTAATACAGCAGTGCCTCCTGGCAGGGAAAGCAATGTAATGTAAAGCAATACCGTGTGGAAGAGCAGTTGGAGAGCTGTCAGAAGCTGAGCAGCTTGGAATGCTTCCACGTGAACCTGGGAGCAGCGAGCTCAGCTCAGCTCCTGCAGCGTGGCATTCCCCTGCCCCGAGGAGCACAGCGGCTGCAGCTGGAGTCACCACCTTCCAGCACGGCTCCGCTCTCTGGAGGAGCCTTTTCTAGGCAAAATAGCAAGAGTTTCTTTCTTCTCTTGAGAGATTTCTCTTCCAGCTCACAGAGCCCTTGTGAGCTCACATGCCAGGCAGTCCTGGGGCCAATGAGTTTGTACCTGTCAGCTGTCATTGCCTGCCACACAGGAGTACTCCAGGGCATAAGGCTGCCAGAGGGGTAGAAAAGGGCAGGAGCTCTCCAGAGTGGGCTACTGGATCTCTGGATCTGATCTGATGGGGTGAAGAAGAAGAAAATACCTTTTTTTTTTTTTTTTTTAATGTTTTTGTTTCCAGAGGGCTTTGGTGCAGGGCATTGGCTTTTATTCCAGATTTTAGATTTTGGATATACTTAGTAATCTTACTTGTGGTTTTTACCTCCCCTCTCTCCTTGCCCCCAGCATTTTCCTTTCCTTCAAGTCCTCTGCCTCACTCTGTGTATTGCTACTATAAATTGCTTGGTATGAAGGGTCCTGTTTCTTACTTGAAGCTTCTGGATGCTATTAAGTAATTGGTGGAAAAGCTTGTTTAAACATCACAACTCTACATTATTTTTTAAATTGTCCTTTGTGGTGGCTGAAATGCTACTGAAAGATTACTTTCTATTAATACTGGATAAGGAACTTCATTAGGGAAGGGAAATAGTATTCTTACTAGACCATTTCCAAGTTACAAGTAATTTTCTTTTAAAGAAGGGATGTGCAGTTTTATTCCCCCTGGTTGTGTCTCCCTCCACAGCAGCAAAATGGCTGTTCATAGCAAGGAGCAAAGAAGGTTTATTGGTTTTATTTCTCCAGTGCATCCAGACTTTCTTTTGTCAAAAATCTGCAAGAATAGAATCATGCATTTTGTGCATCTGCTATGTAGCCACAACTTGAAACCAGCAATACTGGTAAATTATCTAGGGAGATTGTCCCAGTGTCTGAGCTGCATACACAACAGTTGTCCAGAATGATGGTAGGACCAGGGCACCATGTCCAGTAAAGCACTACTTTTCTGCTTTATCACCTCAGCCAGATTACTGGGTGATTAACATGTGCCCATGGGTGAGCTTGAACAGCATCCTCCACACACAGCTGGCAAAAGGAAAGACTTCATTTCAGGTTTCCTAAGCTTGGCAGGTCTGTGCAAGCAATTAAAGTGTGAGTTTTATAAACGGAAGTGCTAGCTTGGGAAGGAATAAACAAACAAGGAACTTAGTGGGGAAGTGGTTTGAGAAATATCATGGATTATGAAGGCAAATGTTCATTTGAAGGTAGCTGGGGAGGGTTCAATGAAAACCTGTTTCTTCTGCACTTTGCATATAACATTGTGTTTGGTCAGGTGAAGGTCCTTTTTCTGTTTCTCTGCCATCTTCCTAATAGCAAACTTTATCTTGGTATTTTGGAATTTGTATTAAGATTTTTCTCTAATATAAATAGCTAAACAAAATGTGGACAGATGCAGTCAGCCTCTCAGTCCATACAGCAAGAAAAGTGAAGCAGAATGGGTGTGGTAGGAAATGGATGCATCACCTCTTGCTTTTGTTGGTTTTAGTACTCTTTGATGGCAGTTTAAATACTGTAGATGTAACAACTAAAAGCTACTGAATTGAACAACCTTTATAATAACTAGGAAGAGAAACTTGCAATTACAATGGCTGCCTTAAGCAATTTTCATATATCTTAATGAGCTTAGATCTGCCTGTATTTAGGCACTGCTTGTGTTCTGCCAATAGTTTAAGGAAAGACAGAATGCTCAATGGCTGAAAGTCTGTCCCTGTATATGAGGAACAAGAGTTTATTCTAACTGATGAAGCTGCCTTTGCAAGAAGACCTTCAGGCTGTTTTTGCAGATTTTGTTTAATCAGTAAGAGATTTTAGTTGAGAAAACAGGGAAAGCTTAAGAAATTCAGGATGCTTGTTCTCCTTTTATAAGTTGATGAATAAGAACTAGATCTAATGGGAGGCTAACATCTAGTAGCTCTAGGTTTTGAAGGACAAGGCAGTGTGAATTCCATTTAAAATCATCAGCTATAGCTTACTTTTCTGTATGAAAGAGTTTGTTTTAAATGTTAAACATGTTTGGACTTAAATACTTAGTATGGTGGATTCAAAAATAAAGTAAAAAATTCTCAATAGATCATGACTTTTTGAGTTTTCAGGCATTGTGATTCAAATGAGAAAATGTCTAATGAAAGTCATTGGCTGTTTATTAAAATTATGAAAAGAAGAAAAATGTCTGCTGGATAAATACCTGTGAAATGGAATAAATGTTTCAGGGGAGATAGTGCAGCTCTGGTTAGCAGAAAATAAGACCAAATTGAGAGCAGATTCTATTTGGTTGCAAATCAATATGGCTTAGTAGTAACCAGCCACTGATCATCCTTCGTGACCTAGAGTGTAAATGTAAAACAAGATTAAATTGGTAGCATTCAATTACTTTTATTTAAATCCAGTCTCCTCTACCACTGAATGCTCTCTGAATAAATAAATAAATAAGTAAAAGCACATTTAGCTGCTGGCAGAGCATTGCCCTGGCTTTTCCTGTATTTGCAATGGTTTGATACACAGATAAAGGAAACTCCCTCTGTGTGTTCATATATGAAGTCTCTAATGGAACAGTTGATCTCTTCCCTTCCCTTCCTCTCTCACCTCCATTACCCTCCCCCCAAATGGGGGCAAGTTTGAATTTTGAATTTTTTATGTTTTAAATACTTCTCAAAGTATTTGAGGCTAAAGATATCTCTGAACATAAGTGTACCTGGCTTCCTATTTTCCTGTATTCTGTATTGTTGATACAAACTGCAAGAGAGCCCTAAAGAGGTTTTTCCTATTTTACTTCTGGTCATGTGTTTGGCACTGCAAATTTGAACATAAAAATTAATTATGGCCTTAGAGACAGACAGTCCAGCAGTGAAATAGCTTGTAATTTATTTGAACTCTGAAATTCCACTGGTTAAAGTTGTGTAAAACTTTCCAATAGTTTATTTATATATTATTTTAAGAAAAAACACCTTAATTATGAGTCTGGTTGCTCAATAAAAACAGAATAGCTATCTGGCTAATCACTGTTGTGCTCTAGATCATTAATTTTCTTCTTAATGACAGTAGGATTTTTTTCCATTTTCCCCTTTAAAACCTTTTCAATTATATAACAAATGTGCTTGATTTATGGGGACACTCTCTAGGATTTTATGCCCCAAGACAGGCACGTCATGAAATAGCTGGAGGTCAGTGAAGAACCTCAGCTGGATTAAAGGCTTGCAAGTACTGACAGGAGTGGGAGTTGAGCATTTGCATGGAGGCCTGTACAGAGGCACGTGGACAGCTCTGTTCTGAGCTACTCCCACTTTAAGGAGTTGTTTTGCTTTGCTCTCACCTAGAAATTCAGACTTTCCCTGTGGGAACACACAGCCCCACACACACAGGCTGTGCAGAGGGATTGCTCATAAGAAGGTCTGGTTTTCCCAAAGTCTGAAAAATTTTTGTTTGTGGAAAAATGAAGTGAATGTGCTCCTGTACAAAATGTGGAGATTTTTAAAAATGGCTTCTTAAATAATCATTTCTGCATCAGGTGTGTCACCAAGTCTCAAGGTTCCTGGAAGTGCACATTTTCTATGTGGCACAGTAATGAAATACAGCTGGGCCTCTGTTTGTCTGTTTGGGGATCCAGACCTGCTCTGACAACTGGTCTCAAGTTGCTTGGAAGTACAGGACAGCCTGTATTCTAAGATTTCCTGACAAATGTGTGAAGTTCAGAGCTCTTACCAGGCTGGCTGCTAACTGGCCAGGAAGTCCCTAACACTGTGGCTGGCAAAGAATAAAGAAAACATACAGATGCTGAATTTTGGTTATGGGAGGCTGTTCAGCATTTAAAGTCCTGGTGTCTGAGAACATGGGGTGGCATTTGCAACTGATGTTTGCCTGGTAGTGAACAACCCAGCATAATAAATAGTTGGCTAAGTAGTAAGAGTTCACCTGGCAGTTAATGTTGATTTTTATGGCTGCAGACTTGAGGCCTCTTGAAACTGAGAAATGCCAGTAGTAAGAAGGTGTTTGTAGGGTTAGATGGATTTGGGGAGCTTTGAGGTCCTGCTCATGTGTTTGAGAATGAAGTATCATGGAATGTCCTTATTCTAGATTTATTTGAACAGAAATGGCCAGTGAGATGAAGAGATGAATGGGATGTAAAGTATGTGAGAATTTCCCTTTGCACCGGACTGATGAACTGGATTCATTGAACCCTCAGTTTCACCCAGTCCTTGAGGGGTTATAAAGCAGAAGTGGACTGAAAAAGCACTTGAGAAGAACATTTAACTTGGCAATGCCTTCATCCCCAACAGCCGATTGTGGTGCCTGAAGCCAGTTACTGTAGGGATGAGCAGATAAACCTGATGTGTACGGAAACCTGGAAATCGGAATGAATTAAACAGTGTAATAATTATGGATGTGGTAGATTCCTTGTAAGTTAGGCTTTTCATCAAGATTGGTCCATTCATTTTTACTCCCATACTCTCTCTCCTAAAAGCTGTTGCAAGAATTGTTCTCTGGAAAATGGAGGCACTTGTGCTGCTCAGGAGGACTACGAAGGAGATCCCACAGGGCCCTACAGGGCTCCATCTCTTAGCCCATGTGTGCTGCTCAGCAGCTTCTTGCATCCCTTGGTGCTCTGGCTCCCTGGTCAGTACTACAAGATTCCTTTCAGGATGAATGGCATCGGGGCAGTCCTTCATGCTGAAGAATTTCTTTGAATTGTGATGCAGAGCTATAGCTAAAACCGAATAGCTCTTCCCTTTGTATTATCTGTGCCACTCATGACACCAAAAATGTCACTAATGTGTTTGCTGCCATAAAAATTTTCTTCCTATCTCTTTCAGCTGCTTAGGCCAGCAGCTAGCATGCTCCAAGGTTAGTGATGAATTAGGTTGAAATTGCCAAGGGGTGTCTTTCTGCACTGACTTGAAGATGTATGAGGCTCGCTGTCCTTTGTTCTTCCTTCATCTTGCTCTAGCCATACCTGCATTGTGCCCTGTCAGCATTTTCTGCTTGGGAATGGCTGAGTGGACTTTGCTCCGTGCATCTTTTTTTATTTAAAGGAGGTCTTCAGCGTGTCTGTTTGGCATAAATTGGTTGAGAATTTGCTGGTAATAAGTGCAGAGGAGGGAAAGGAAAGGATACTTGGAGCCTGCGCTCACTCTCCCGGCAGTGCCCCTCTTCCTGCTCTGGAGGAGGTCCCTGGCTTGTCCCTGCGCTGGCTCGGCCCCTAGAGCACAAGTGCTCGGAAGCCGCAGGCAGGGTCGCTGTCTGTCTGTCTGTCTGTCTCCGGGATCATGTGGCAGAGGGGCCGTGCCCGCAGCGAGCGCGGCTCCCCCCGTGCGAGGAGTCACAGGACACCGCCGGGGTAGCTCCAGCTGGTATGCACTGGTACTAATATAATCCTGCAGGACTGTATCCATGAGACACAAGTGTGACATGTGAGGTATTTAAGGAGACACACCTGTTCTAGGCACAGGCTGGGTATTGCATGCTTTGGAAATGGAAGGTTTTGGTGGAGCAGGGCTCTCATTTTATACTCAGGAAGGCTTTGCTTTCTTTTTTCTCCCCAGTTGCACATTATTTTATAATTCTCTAATATTAGGCAGTCCTGTAGCCTGTTAGCACCGGGCTGTTTCAAAGGCCATGCTGGTGTTTGCAGGAGCCTCTGGTCTGAGTGATGGTTTGGGTGTAACTGCTCCCAAGAAAGGGCAGAGAATTCGGAGAATGTCATCTGTGTGTGGGGTTGGGTTTTTCAGTCCTCTAGATAACTTCGATTTTGTGTTGTGTTTACCAGTATTTTTATTATAAGGCCTCTTTCTTGCAATTTAGACCAGTAAATCACATGAAAGTCGTACCATCTTACAAATTTTGTACAAAAATATTTTGTCACTTTTGCTTGAAATCTCTGAGTGTATTTCCCTCTCTTCTTCCCATCTACCCCCATCCCAAAAATTACTGTAGAACAGTTACTCTCCATAAGAAGAACCAAGTAAAGACAAACTAAATCTCATGGCTGCATAGCGTAAAGAATTAAATTGCTTAGATTTTTATCTCTCTTTTTTAAGTTTATCTGACACTTGTTTGGCAGAAGATTTTTTTTTTGCCATTGAGAAGGGGATGTATTAAGATGCAGAAAAAAGAAATTGCAGAATCTGTCATGTCTTTCAAGTAAAATGGAATTTTTCTCTCAAATTTGATGTGCCTTTTTTTTGATGTTAATGTGAAATCTCCTAGTTTGCCTTAGTCTCATTTCATATAGCCCTTCTTTCCACGGATTCCTGCTCTTGGTGAGGTGTTAAGTGCTTGTTGGTTTGGGACAGCTTCCAGGATTGGGGCCAAGGCTTCTCCTACATTTGAATGATTGTTGTGTGGAAATAGTAGCAATTGGGAAGTCTTTCCCTCCCATCTTTATTTAAATAAGATTTTCAGGTAAACATCCAGTATGTCGATTGTTTGCAGAACTAAAGTAATGGCTGGTGGAAATAAGGGGGGGATTATGCTCTAGGACCCGGTTCGTTTGGGCAGTCAGGTATTTGGGGGAGAAGCTGGTAATTCTCATCTGTAACAGCTTTGCACTCGGAGTGTGGTGGTCTGGAATAATGAGTCCCTGAGTGGATGACAGACTCTCCTTTTCAGAAATTAAAGGTTGTTGGCAGGGGAGCAGATCCTGGGAATGGAGACCCCTCAGCTCCAGCCCCACTTGGCCCATGGGGTCATTGACCCTTATGACAAGGAGGTTTAAATATGTATTTTTTTAATCCTAACCTGAAAGAGGACTGCAGCTCTGTGGTGGTGTTCAGTTTGACCAGATCCAAACCCTCAAATAGTTTTCCTTCCTTGTGGGCAGACACATTTTTGTACATATGAATGTAAAAATACCTTTGATTATGCTACTGAGAAGCAGAACATCTTGTTGTAAGGAAAGAATCATCCCCTTCTAGCTGTGGTGCCTGCCAGGCTGGCTTTGGGCCTCTGAAAATCACATTTTGCTGCACAGCCTAAGGTAGACACAGCCTCAGTACCCCTGTTAGCTGCTAACAGTGGGCTCTCCCTCACCTCTATTCCTGCTGGATTCTCCCACAGTTAATAGATGTGCAATCACAAACTGAGGGTATTTATTCTGAGTTGTTTTGGGTTTTTTTTTTGAGGGGGGAGTGGAGGTGGTTTGGTTTAGTGGTTTTTTTTTTGTTCCTTGACTGCACCCTGCAAAATGTCCTGGCTCAGTTGTTTCCAAATACTGGCATCTCCAGGGAAGGGGTTATAAATTGCTAATTTAAAGCCTGCAACAGGATAATTAACTAACCAGTTTGATGTAAATGGCTTAATGGGGCTTTACTAGCCCCTTTGAACTTAAAGTAGCACTAAAAAGTAAACTGTAAATACCTTCAAGGAACATAGTGGCATGTTTGAATGTGGGGCTGCTTGGCTGTAAGGAGCAAGCCTGCTCGACTTGCCAGGAATCCACTGGCCTGTGTGACAACAAACATGTGAAGGGGGTGAGGGGACCAACTAGGCACCCCTTGGGGAAGGCTCTGCAACTACCTGGGTTCTCAGGAGGCACACACACTCTGATATATCAGGCTTTCAAACCTGTCCTGCCTGCTTTGGAAAATTTAAATCACAACCTCAGTTTAAATGCAACTGTAATGAATTTCATCAGGATTGAAGGGGGAAAAAAAAAACAACAGAAAAACCAAAACCCTGAGGGGGAGGCAGCCACTAGAGTCCACCCTAATTTTCCTGCAGTTCTATTTGCATTAAGGTCTTTTGGCAAGTCCAGGCAGAAACACTTATTACACTTTGTTTCAGAAGACCTCATTACCCACTGAATCTGCTGAGACAACCTACTGCAGCCCTGCCGCAGATTCCAGTTTCTGATGCCTTTGGAGGACTTTGGGGAGAATCTCCAGACTTTGATTCTTGCTGGGCTGTTACAAAGTTACAAGGGAGGAAGTCAACAACAATTAATCACCCAGAAATGAAGGTCATTGCAAAGTGGAAACATCTTGCATAGTTAGGCATTGATCTCACTTCTGACTATAGAAACTGGGGTGTTGGAGAGGCCCAAAGGCCCACAGGAATATTCTCTTGAAGCTCTTCCTGGCCCTAGTGCTGCTCTGCTCTGCCTTCTCACTGTGTATGCACCACACAGCATCAACAACAATTCCAAGAACCTTTTCTTCATTGTTCCTCTGTCTCACAACCAACCATCTTTCACCTATTGCCAGCAGCCTTCCTGGATACCAGGTGATGTTTTGGGGGTTGAAGCACAATCCTCAGTTACTGCTGTGACCTCTGACACATAGGATTTGGCTTTACAGCCAGTTAAAGAGTGTTCCTGATTCTTGGCTGTGCTTTGCTGCCTGCTCTGTTGTGCTTCCCTGAAGACCATGGGACTTGTAAGGCTGAACCAGACTGGGGCTGATGCAGAAAGAGGGCAAGATCTGACCTTTTAGGTGGTGGCTCTGACTTGGATGCCCTAAAACATCATGATGCCTCATCCTCTGTAATGATGGCCCTATTTTTGTGTGGTTTGGTTTGGGATTTTTTTTCCACCTGGTAAATAATATATCATTGGCAATGTTAATGCTGGCCTTTAAAAAAGCAGCATAAAAGCACTGGAATCTGTTATAGAGGGCCATGATGCAAAAGTGCTACATCTTATTTTAAAAGCCATGTCTGCCAGGGGATTCAGCCCTGCACTCTATTCAGGTGTCTGTTGTATGCAGGGACCAAAATGCTCTGCTGTGGCCTTTAGAAGAGTTAATAACATGGCACCTTGCTCTTACGTGCTGACTGAAGCAGTTGGCACCATGGCACTACCTGGTGCTGTGTGTGGGTTGAGAGCACAGCACAGGATTAATTTGGGGTTGTGTTGGCAAGGATCTGTCAGCAGAGCTTGCCCAGCTGCCTGTGCTGTGCTGGAGCTGTTAATGCTTTACTTTTATAAGCACTGACCTAGAGCACTTTTTAAAAAATTCAAAATACTCACTGTTAGAGAGAGACACTTGCAAGCAGAAGAGCTCTGTACACACAGTGTTCATGGCTGGAGACTCCCTTCAAGGAATGCCACAACACCTCAGCCTGCCAGCTTTGCTATCTTGGCATCTGACTGGGAAATGCAAATACTCCATCTTAATCCTTCATTCCCACACGCTGACATCTATCCAAGGGGAACTTCTGTGAATGTTGTTGTTATTTCCATATAATTTCAGCTGCTGCTTTGCTTCCCAGAACCTCCCCACCATGTGTCTCAGTGCAGTGTTTTCCAGGTCTTTTGGATTTGTTTCCCTAATGGAAGGCAGGCTTTAGTGTGCATGTCCTTATCAGAAATCTGGGCAAGGGAGTCGAGGGCACCCTCAGTGAGCTCACAGGTGACACTAGGCTGAGTGGGAGTGTTCATCTGCTGGAGGGCAGGAAGGCCCTGCAGAGGGATCTGGACAGGCTGGATCCATGGGCTGAGGCCACTTGGGTGAGATTCAACAAGGCTGAAAGGACATTGAAGGCAGATGGGAGTTGGTCTCAAGCAATAGGGCAAGAAAAAATGGTCTCAAGGGGACATTTAGGTTGGATATTAGGGAAAATTTCAAGGAAAGGGTCATCAAGCATTGGAACAGGCTGCTCAAGGAAATGGTGGAATTGCCATCCCTGGGGAATATCCAAAGGATGTGTAGATGTGACATGTGGGGACATAGTTTGAGGTGGACTTGGCAGTGATGGTTAATGTTTGGACTTGATTTTAGGGGTCTTCTCTAGCCTAAGTGATTCTATGATTTTATGTGGAGAAGAGGAACAAACCCTGTGATTGGAGTGTGTGGAGTTGTTTTTATTAGGCTCTTCTCTTTCTAATCCTTCTCCAACAAACCCCTTCCACAGATTTTTAGATTCCTCACTAAATCCTTTAAATAATATGATAATAAAAAAATCCCCCTTCTAATACACATTTTGTGTTGAAACCCACTAAACCTGACAACTAACTCTTATTTTGTTTGTTGGCTTAAGAATCACTGGTTAAATATAAGTAGAAATGCTAGGCCAGGAGTCTGGAATCTGACTGTCACTAGAGAAAGAACAAATGATGTGTAACGGTGTTTTCCTGACCTCTCCTCTGTTTTTAGAAACATGAAAAATTTCATCTGGCTATTGCTAATGTTAGAGAGTTGTGTAAAAATTAGAACATAATGAAGAGAAATTTTAAAGTGGTGTCTCCTGCAGTGCTTGGGTCTGTTCTCTCAATTGCCTTCTGTTTAGAGAGCAGCTGAAAAATCCAAGTCCTTTTCCAACATGTCAAAATCAACTTTTTCAAAGGATTCAGTACTGTGCCAAAGCACCTTGCCTATTTGTAAGCAAATGTGCAGGGTTGGGACTGTCTCTGCCAGGACCAGCATTCATATATGCAGCTGGCTCTTTTAAATCAATTTGATGAATTACTATATACCTCCTAATTTTTCAACAGGCAAGTCCCTGCTATTTCTTGCCTGCACAAGATTGAACGTTACACAGCCTGGATACCTCTGATTGTCTGGAGTAGGTCTGGGTGTGCACTGACTGCTCCTGGAAGGGGCTGGGATTTGGCATTACTGTCAGGCTTCTTACATGAGGTTGCAGAGAAAGCAGGTGCGTGAAAGCCATGTTAGCATCTGTGATGGAGGATACCTTGTGATAAGAAGGATGCCACCTCTGTGACTTATTCAAGTTCTTCAGAGGTGTTGACTTGTTTGGTTTGGGATTTTGAGGTGATTTTCCTGCTCAAAAAACATATTCTTTGAGTGAAATGCCTGCCAAGAAAATGCCAGAGAAGGGAATAGATTAACCAAGGTGGACTGAGTTGGTGGCTCAGGGAAAGCTGGATGGCGTCTGAACATCCCTACAGCTGGTGAGGCACGAGCCTCAGGATGTGTGTGTTTCCCAGCACCTGCACTGTGGTGTAACAATGCCACAATTTATTCAGCCCTTCTCTGTGACAGAAATGCATGTGGCTGAATAATGTGCAGCCAGGGTCTGAAAGCAGCTAGATCCTAGATACAGGTGTTTGGGAATGCACATCGCCAAGAGAGAGGCTTTAGTCTAAATGTATCCTCACTAAGAGTACTTTCTGCATCCTCTGGGAATCTCTTCATGCTGTTCTATCACTGGGCTCTGCTGGAAGTGGTAAGGATGGAAGAATTTTACTTTTTCCTTCCACTCTAAGGTGTGGTATCAATGTTTGTTGTGGCTGTGAGCAGAAGTTTGTATGTGTATTACTCCTTGGGCCAGATTCTGATCCTATTCATGTAGGTATAGAACTATGTTGTTGTTTCATCCGTGTTAGGGAAGTTCCGGCCTCTCTGGCGGCTTTTAGGTTTTGGTTCTGCTTGGCTTTCTTCTTTAACTGCTTTCTTTGCTGAGAGGAGAGAACTCCATGGGAACATGGGAAGTGATCCAGCAAAGTTTTAAAATAACCTTTTAGTGTGGGTTTGATTTTGGTTTTGTTTTGTTTTGTTTTGTTTTTTTAACTCTTGCTCAAACTTTTAAATATGTGAATTGTCTCTGTGAGTTCTGCCTGCCTCTGAAACCTGCCAGCCAAGCCTAAATCTTGCAGGAGGTGTGGCCACATTTATGTTCTCAGAGCTCTCTGGCACAGACACCTGGTACACCTGTGTCTCCTGCTAGTTTCAGTACTGTCATAACTTCACCCCTCATGCCTGTTTCTCTGGTACCTCCTGTTTTTCCCAAGGTTATCTTCTAAAAATAGAATCTGTTACAGATTTTCACTCCCCCACACCCACCTTGAGGACAATAATTACCAATGAGATGGTTTTAATAATGCTGAAAGAAGGAGGGTGATTTATTCTGCTCTGTTCTTTGAGGCATTTTTTTTTCTGGCAGAGAAAAAAATGCACAAATTGCTTAGTAATTTCCTTAGGTGACAAATGTAAAGTAAGTAGATTTTGAAATAGTTAAGCTTGAGTATTTAAACATTTGATAAATCATGGGTTATCTGAAGAATAAAATTATATGATGTTTTAGCCCCAACAGAATTTCACGCAAAGGTCTCAGTCTGAATAGGAAAAAAAATCTCATAATTTCCTTAATTGTTTTTAAACTGGTGGAGATAGCTGTGGTATCTGTGGCATTCACCTGTCCAGAAACCAAAGCCATGCTCAACCCAGGCAAGCAGAGATGCTTGGGGTGATGCAGTTATCTGTCAGCAGCCAGAAATGAAAACGTTTAGAGCATTCATAGGACAAAAAAAACTTCTCTAAAATGAAAAAAAAACCAAAAAACTGAATGAAACCATGTAAGGGTTTGAGTGGATGATGCTGACTTTACTGTCTTCTAAACTATGCCTGCAGCAGCCCAGAGCTTATTGTCATATAAACCAAGAGGAAAAAAAAGGGAAGCTGTCTCTATAGGCTACATGAGGGAACTGGTGAGCAGCTGCTCTGATAGTAGGGTGCTCTGTGTGTGATAATTGCCTACAGATAGAAATGCTGTATAAAGGAATCATTGCTGGCACACTCAGACAGGCTGGTAAACTAAACTGTTTGGTGGAAGGATAAGAATTTACTACAGCTCTTTAAAATCACTCTCACTGTGATCACCTCATGATCAAACATTACTTTCTCCACTATGAGTATAGGCATAGTACATTTCCTAAATGATCTCTTAAGATAAAACCAGATTGGTGCATAAGAGACCAAGTCAGCACAATCACTGAATGTACAGTGCTGCTACCTAGAGCTCAGAATGAAATGGGAACAGTGATGGTGCTTGAGGTTTTACAGCCACCTCTGTGCTTGACTTGTGCTTTGTAAACTTATACAGTGCTTTATGAAGTAAAACATGTTTCCTATTTTAAAGATCTTATAATCTTGTGGGCTGATAAGGGGTGCAGATTATTCCTTGGATGTTCATAAATAGCATTAGCACTAAGAGTTTTATTAGCACTGGGTCCTTTCAAGCCTGTGGCTCTTTCTTTTTCTTAACAACACTTCCCTAGTCAGGTGCCAAAATAAGGATTTCTACACCATGATGTTCCAGGCTGGAATAATGTGGGCATTCTTTGGTTTTGCTGGTAGTTAAAGAGCAAACCCAAGCAGAGTCCCAGCACAGTGGCTGTGGCTCTGCATGGGTTTAATCCACAGCTTTTGCTCGCCTCTCTGAGACTACAAATCTGGAGTTTTGGGGGATGGCAGCAGAGAGCAGGCTCGGGAGGTTTGTGTGTGTGTGTTTGCGCGTGTTTTAAATAAACAAACAATGCAACAGCAACTTCAACAAATTGTGAGTGGTGCTAATTTGTTATAGTGCTGTCTTGCCTTCTGGCAGTGTTGATTTAGGAGAAGCTGAGCATACTGGAGCGGATGCAGGGAGCTGTCGGTTCTCTTGTTCTGGGATGTGTATGTGGTTCAGTATAAAATACTTTTAAGGGTCCTGTCCTGAAGAGCTTTCAGATTACAGAGTAAAGCACATACATAGTCTGTCAATCCCCTTTTTAAAACCAAATCTTAGGCAAAAGTACTGTCCCCCTGCCTTGCTTCAGGGACAATACTTTTTTAAATGAAGAGAAGTTTTAAGCCTTAATTCATGACAAAAGCCTACAATTTGTGTACTTTAAGGACTGCCAGGAAATCCTTGACCTTGACAAGAATAGTGTGTAGGGAAGGAAAGGAGGAAGATCCTGTGCTTTGGACTGTAGCAAAGTTTTCAACACCCCATGACCTTGCTGGGCAGCATTTCATACCGTGCCTGGGGCTGTAATCCCCCAGGCTGAGAAGCTGTCTGTCAGGAAGGGCTGGCCAAATGTGCCCCAGGTATCTGCAGCCCTGGACCACTGCTGTGCACTGCTGGACAAAGCCAGCAGGATGGGAGCCTTGCTGGGAAGAGGTGGATTTTGGAAACATACATAGAGTGACCTCCCTGCAATCCGTGAGCTGAGTTTAAATAATGCTTAAAGTCTCAAATGAAGAAGACAGAGAAATAAAGCAGTCAAAATAAGAAGTAGGGGTTGAGGAAAAGTAGCCAAAGAAATGGAGAATTCTGAAAGTGAGTAAACTCTGCTTTCCCATTAGGTCATCTTCAGTGTGGGGAGATTTGGATGCAATACAGGGAGTTTGCAGAACTTTGAGTCTGTTAAGCCTTCTGCTTTTACAAGCTTTCTGGCCTCTTCTCATTTGCCAGGCTCAGATGTGCTGAGACTTCTTGGTGGTTGCAAAGAACCAAATACAAAGGATCCAGGGTGATCAGTTAAGCATCTGACTTGGGAGGGATGTTTGGTAGGCAGTACAGTCTTAATTCTGCCAGGACCAACTCTCATAGTGGTTTGCTTGAAAGACTTCACCAAAGTGAAACCTAAAACCAAAGATTTCTTTGCTAAGTACATAGCTGAGTATATGGTCCGTTTTGGGGAAAACATGCACACAAAAAACGTGGATAAGCTCTAAAAGGGCTGTATTTAAGGTATCATTTATATTAAGAACTGCTGCTGGATCTATAGGTATGGCTAAAAGTAATGAAATTTTCTTATTGGAAAAAAACAAGACAGCAGTGCTTGTTTTGTGCTCACTGTTATCCGGCATATGGTTAGAGAGATGACATTTTGGTCCAAGACATTTACTACACCCCTCAGGATAGAAACTTGGTGTTAACTATTGCAAGCTCATGATATTAGCAGTACTGTGTATGCAGATGCTCCTGTGCAGACTGCTTCTCTCTGCAGAAACGTTTGTTGAGTCCACACAAGGAATGAAAATAAACAGGCCGATTGAGAGGATCTTTATCAAACTTACTCCCATTTTTTCTTAGTACTCTGAGGCTTTGTTTGCTCTAACAAACCATGTAACTAAGGAGTCTGAGTCACAGTCACTAGTTCCAGCTGCCTGCCTCATCCCTGTCCTGGAGATCCCTCCCCAGTTGCAGGGATAGTTTAAAGGGTCATGCATTTGCTCCAGAATTACTGCATTTCACAACCTGCTATCAGTTTGTACCTGTGGTGACTCAGAGCCCTAAAGCCATGTGGCAGCTGGGAGTGTCCTGTAGGACAGTCTTGGTTGGAAGAGGCTCATGACATTCCTCCTTCTCCTCAGTGCTGGGGGTGCTCCTGCCCTCAGAGTGATGCTCAGCATGAGGTTGCCACCCCATGCACCCCCTGCCAAGTGGCCTACCTTACTGAAGGAGGGGGCCCAAGACTGACACTTGCTAGGGTTAACTGGGAGGTAGCAACGATCCTTTAATCATGCTCTAAATTCTTGCATTGAAAAGGGAGAATTCTGTACAGGCTCAGAGGTGACTGGGAAGCAGAAATTTTGCATATCAAGTCATTCCATATGTTGTTGTTATTTTTGTGTGATAGGCAGTAAATAAATTAATTAATTGAGATTAGCATTGGACATGGGAGCTGCCTTTACTACTTGCAATGCAGGTGCAACTAAAACTGAGTTTGCTCAGTTGTTGTAGGAAGAGAAGAGCCCAGAGTCTACTGCTGGTCACTAAGTGGTCATGAGCTTCTGAAACTTTGTTTTGTGCCACTGCTCTGCTCCTGAGATCAACTGTGCTTTGCAGATATGCAGGAATTTTTAGTGCCAGACTGGGTGACAAGATCTGCAATGTCCATGCCTCTCCCCTTCTCCTCCCAGTAGAGATTTGGGTAGTCCTAGTCTCCGACATGTCAGCAGTGACTATAAATAAGTAAATAAACAAGCACTCTGTTCAGGAGCTGGCAGGAAGCTTTGTTTTTGACTGCAGTGAGATGTTCTAACAGTAGGAAACACTTTTGGTTGAAGCAGTTCTCAGCTAAACTCTGCCCTAGAGGGGAAATACAACTATGGAGAAGATATCTTGCTTCACAGTAGCAAGAAGCAAATTGATGTATTCTGGGTGGGAAAATCTCATGTTTGAGCTGCTTTTCAAGAAATACCTTTATGCAGCATTCAGCCTGTGTTAAACTGAGAATTGCTGGTATTGCTGTGAGTTTTGCAGAGTTGTGATGCTGGGAGATGCAGCCAGAGTTCAGGTTGCTCTGATGCTGTGCAGAGAATGATCTTCTGGAGAGGGGGGAGCTCCAAATTCCTGGGGCTCTGGCCCATGATGCTTCAATGTGGGAGTTAACTGTGGGTTTGCCTGTTCATGCTGGCAGTGGTCTGTTCAGACTAGTTCAGCAAATGCTCTTGGCTCAGCACAGCTCAGGTCTGTAGGCAAACAGTTGCTTACATTTCACTTCTTCATTGTATTGATAAGATTTAAAAATCTTCTTCCTATAGCAGTCAAAACAGGGTGATCTGAATACAAAAACCTATTAGTTCACTGTGAAAGGGATTTGGTTACAGAAGTGTGGGGATAAGTATGCAGATGGGAATGATGGGAACACTGTCCTGGGCCTAAGCTCAGCAGATGTTCAGGAAGAATGAACTATTTCCTTATACACAGTCCTTTTAATGACAACCCATTCCATTTCTCAGGCCTGTGTCCTCTTTATGCCCTCTCTCATTCAACATTAAGTATTTTAGGTCTTTTTCATCTGGCCTTCTATCTTTTAAGGTTGATAATCAATAGGATTCTCACTTTTTAAATGTAAGATTTCTATCTCCAGAAACACGGCTGGAGACATGCAGCTATCAACATGATAAGAGCTATGCACGTTTCACTTCACCATGAGGGTTCAAAAACCTATGTTAAATCCCTGCCAGACTGCAGGCTTATATCTGTACTGGTTTTTGGTGGGTTTGGGCTGTTTGTTTGTTTGTTTGTTTGTTTTCACTGGGGCCTCATCATCACTTGTAGAAAGGAACCTGTGCTTAGCACCTACCCTGAGACTCTTCCATGATAATCCTGCTGGAGCTGATTAGAGGAATTCTTTGGGGAGAATATGCACTGCAGAGGATACAACCAGCTTGTCAAACCCAGGGTGGCTGTCATATGTGCCTTTCCTTGACATGGAAAAGATGATGTTGCTTTTTCCTTTGGGCAGGGGAGGGTGGAGTTACAGATCTTAAGTTTTGCAACGCTCATACAAGCTGCAGTTCACCATTAATCAACTTGATCTCCCGTCTCCAAGAATGGAGATTAAATTATCAGTGAAGCATCATTATAAATAGGAGAGGGTATACAATGTCTTCTTCTCCTGCCTTGCACCAAAGTATCCAGCCTGGCCCAATGCCATAACATCTCTAGAAGATATTTTCAAAGGCTTGGGAAGTGGGACAGGGAAACAGGGACAACACAGTGGATCAGGTTTGAAGAGTTTCTTCTGCTGCCTGTACTGTGTCGGGAATGAGACCATGAAGCTCTGGCACCAGGCTGTTGTTGTCATAGAGGAATTTCTAACTGGTGATGATATTTCATTGCCTGAATTTCTGGCAGAAGGAAGCTGCTGCAGACATCCAGGGATCTGCTGGTTTTGGATACACGTGAACTGGTCCCCCTGAAGCTCAGTGCTATTGGGAGTCATGAACGCAAGTGGCCAGGGAGCATCAGTAAGAAACTTGCAGAGTCCTTCTGTTCTGCTTCGTCACAGTTCAACAGCTGTGGGGAGATGGGTGGAGGGGAGGTTGTTCTAGCAGTTACATATATAAGGCAGGTGTGGCTGTTTTAAAATGTACGTTTCAATTTTGATTGCAGTATTTTAATTGCATTTAACAGCGTCCCTGCTGGTTCTCCATTCTGCATCCGTGCAGCCACGTTCTATTGATGGCCTGTTGTGATTTCAATGGAACATCATGGGATGTACCTGGCACGTCGGGCAGCACTGGATGGAGGTGCCTTTAGCCCAATGTACCTGGCATGGTAAGCGGCAACCAAGTGGTTAATCTGCATTCTACTGCTCATAGTTTCAGCTTGTATAGCAAGGTGTTCCTGCTTTGCTGCAGCCTTGCATTGACTGGAAATCACTTTGCTCTCCTGATTTTAGTGCTTTCATGCACACAGGGCCCCTACCCTTTTCACCCAGGGAGATTCCCCTTCCCTGGGAAGTTTGCGATGCAGTAGAGAAGGACCTAGCCGTGTCAGGCTTTCCTTGTTATTCTAGAATATTTTTTTTCCTCTCCTTTTGGGGTCAAGAGCTGGTAGCAGTTGAGCAGGTATTGCCCATGTCCCAAATATCCAAACGTTGCCGCACAGAGGTACCAGACAGGTGCTCATGTCCTTAAGCAAAGCTGTGCCGTTTCTGCAGGAGTCCTGCTAGAGCTGCCTCAGGGAGCCAGGAGGGCAGTTCTGCCTGGCACTAATTGGAATGTAACAGACTAAACAAGGGCCACTTTCAGTTTGCTGATGTGGTAACCTCTGCAAAATGATCCTCCATTTTCCTTCTCTTTTCCATGCCCATACCTGCAAAATCTGCTGCACATCCTGCTCTGTCCTGCATGTTTTCTCTCCCTCTCCCAGCTCTGCAGACCTCTACCCGAGTAACTTCACATGTTGGTCTTAGCTATTTTAAAGTGCTAAATATTTGTGTGAGAAAAACAAGGGTGCTGCATCCTGTTTTCTGCTTGAGCCTTCTTCACAGAGCTTTTGCTGCTCCATTGCCAGTGATGAAAATGCATGTTTGTGCCTCAGCTTCTGAATTCTGCTGTCTGACTGCTGGCAGGGCCGGGGATAGGGAACCATTTGGAATAACGCTGTTCCAGCACTTTTCCCCATGCTTCTGCTGTTCTAAAATGTGAATGCCTTTAAAAGTCATGGGCTAATGACCTGCCAAGTGCAACTCCTGGGGGCAAGTTAGTGGCGGTGACCCCCCACTACACTGACACCTCTGAGGGTTCTGGTTCTGCTGGGATGTGGGGAAAGGAAGATCAGATGAACAAGTGAGGAACAGGAAAGCTCTCTTCCCAGTGGGGTCGTTAAGTGTTCAAAAAAAAAGTTGGTTCATCTGAAACTGAAGGGTGCAAGAAGTCATCTTTTTCAGTTTCACTCGGTTCCAGTAGCAGCTGGACACAGCATTTTTAATGTCATAAATTGGTGGGAGAGAGAATGTAACAAACAGTGGATTTAATTTTGTCTTGTTCTTCTCCATGCTCACTGCTGCAGTGTCTGCTCAGTGCAGTTCAACTGCTTGGGAAGGTGGAGAAATAAGTAAGCAGGCCACTGTCTTTTTCTGGGTCTATTATAACATGCACAGTAGGCTGACATTTTAACAGCATCTAATTTGATACATCACATCTAATCTGTTTGTTGGTTTTTATCTGCAGTACTGTTAGCTCACTGTTCAGGTGCTCGGTGTCTAGCCTTCTCATCCAGCCACAAATCCTCTACGTGAAATGAGTGATTCCTTAGATCTGTTTTTGATTGATTCTTTGCTTCACTGGTGTTGCTTCTTAAAAGGTAAACAATATTCATGTGCTGCAATCTATAACTCAGCGATGAAATCAAATAGCATCTCTTGCCAGAGGTTGCTAAGATAACACATTTAGCATTCGTTCAGCAATTACTTTTAAGAAGAGATTTAGTGATATTAAAGAGAATCAAACCTGTAGTGAATATGTAGATTTTATACTGTTGAAAGAGGAGAAGAGATTTCTTTTCTCCTCTGTTTAGCAATTTCATTTTCTGTGATGTCCAGAGTCTTTGTGCAAATTGAGAGCAAATGAAGTTTTTCCTGCTGTGCAGTGAGAGCAGCACAGCTCCAGGAGCAGCCTGCGTGTAGTGCACAAGCTTGCTGCCCACGGGGTCACAGTGTGCCCCAGGCTGGGCACAGCAGCTCGCAGTTACCCAGCTCCTGGGGCAATATTGCTTATTAAGATGCTGTTGGCTCTTAGCTTGCAAAGCTTTGTTTGATGTGTGGATTCTGCTTGCAGCATTACTGTACTCTGTGATTTGTGCCCTGTACTTCTCATGTCTTTGCATGTGCTGTGTCTCAGTGTCATGGATATGGTGGAGGTAGTGGACAGCTTTAGTCTTGTTTCATTCCCTCCTTGCATGGGAGTACTTGAGCAGGTTCACTGCTCTGAAAAAAGTGTGTCTTGAATGTGAGGTAACCAACCTGAATCTGGGAAAAGACCACCACTGCTGCTATTTGTCCAGAGTCTTCTGTAATCCTCTTTTAAATGCAAAGGGGTGAAATTTTGCACACCACATTCAGTGTTTAAAGACGTGGCCCCAGTGAGACATCTACGTATTCTTGAGGTCTGGGGGGTTAGGTTTTTTACTAGAAATGCATCTGAGACTTTTCTGAACCAGGTATCCTCTGAACTGGGAGTATGTTTTTTTTCTGGGTTTTTTTTCAGTAAAAAGAAAAGGAAGGGTTATTAAAAATGATACTGAAATACAAGAAGTATAAACTCACTGTGATTTTTTTAGGGCTTTGGGGGGTTGTGGTGATGTTATTCAAATGTTATGGTTTGTTAAGAGACACTCTCTGCAAACTAATGGATAGCAAGGCCTTTCTAAGGCTGCACCTGCCATTTGTTTGGGCAGATAACTTCTGAACAGGATTTGAACTCACAGTTGTCCTTGGTCTCATGCTTTCAACTAGAAGTGAGATTCTAGGAATGCCATAATTTAAGGAATAATGCCTGCTTCTCTTTTGCTAACAACTTTTCCAACACACGTTTCCTCCTCCACCTCTGAAATGCATCACTGTCAAAGAAGGGTTTGTAACTGGCCACTTCTGGAAAATATCTGGACTGGATTTATTTTTCCTGAGGACTGCACAGGATACACAAGGCAGGTTGCTGTAAGGCCTTTGTCAAAAAAGGGATGCCAGAGGAGTGTTCTCTGAGCCATACTCCTGCCCTGGTCAAAGCCCTTGGTGGGCAATTCTGACAACACTTTAAACACAGTGCTCTAAGCTTGGTTGAAGGTGTTGCTGCCTTGATTCATTACATTTTTTGGGGGTTATTAAATCCACCTTAGACTTCAGCTAACAAATTCAAATTTGATGGCCAGGTTTGTACTGCTTACACCTGACCCCTGCTTTTAAAATCTGCTGAAGGTAATAGCCTACCTTATACATATGTCCTACTGAACATGAACAGTTCTGTAAAATTTGACATGTGAGATAAATAGAGGTAATTTAAACAACTTGTACTATGC
Source organism: Phainopepla nitens (assembly GCA_013400175.1). Lineage (NCBI taxonomy): Eukaryota > Metazoa > Chordata > Aves > Passeriformes > Bombycillidae > Phainopepla > Phainopepla nitens. The sequence goes on from VXBQ01000064.1 coordinate 285,524, forward strand.
TAGTTTTTATGCTGCAGAACATACTGAAGTTTAATAATAACATTATCTTTCTCCTGAAGAACAGTAGCAGAATTATAATTCTAAATCTGTTTCCAGGGCTTTCTCTGCAGGCTCATTACCTAATTTCAATATCATTTAGGCAGAAAGAAAAAAAATTAAAAAAAGTAAAATGCTAAAAATGTTCTGCATTAATAGCTGTTGCAAGCCTTAGACAACTTGTATACAGCAATTTCTAGACCTCTGCTTTAAGTGCCACATCAATGGGAAATAAACCCACTTTTACTTCAGTAACATTTTATTATTATTATTACTACTACTACTACTTTATTTAGGCAGAAAATATTGGCTGTATTGTTTCCCTTCCTTTCCCATATTTATCCTTTATGGAACACTTAAAAATCATACCCAGGGATTTTGTGTGTTACATGCATGGAAAAGCACCATTATGTTTGTACTGAAATTCTAGTACTAAGCTGTTTCTTGCTATCTTGAGCAGGATGCATTTATACAGAGAGATGCTGTTAAGTTGCAAGCCATGTTTTTGTGGTCCCCTATCGATGTATCTCAGTGACCCAGAAGTAAGGGCTCTCACTGGCCTGGCTAGATAAAAGTGAGTATTTTGTGCCTCTTTGCTGCTGCTTCTTCCCCTTAATCAGCAATTCTGGAAGCAGGACACTAGAACCAGACATGCTGCCTCTGTGCTGCAACTCTGATGTGACTAATTACATCAAAACTTGGTTTTAAAGTGCTCAGCACTGCTCAGTGGAGGTAGCCCCTGTCCTGTCAGATTTTTCTGATTCTGTAGGGTGAGTTTCTGTGACAGAAACACTCTAGGTGGAACTAACACCATGGCAAGCCTGTACTTCCTCTCTTTGGCTGCCACACTTTCTAAAGCCATCGAGCCCTGGGAACAACATCCATGAGCACAGAGCTCATGAGCATGAGTGGTGAATCCACTGTCTTCTTGGGTTGCCATCCACTGCTGAAACAAAATCAAATGGAAAAGCTGAGCAGCCTTTTTAGCTGTGGGTCAGGATGATGAGCCAGAGGGATCTGTGTGGATGCTAAATTAGATGCTGCTGCACTGAAGAGCCACCAAAAAATTCCACCAAAAGCATAAGAAAGCACCAGGCTGACCAGCAAAACAAGTGAAGAGCTGTTTCCTGTGGAAGAAGGGAGGCACCTGCTTGGCACATCTGTTGGGAAAAGTACCAGGGTAGTCAAAGCAACAAAGCAATATTGAGGAAATATTGCATTTGTTTGCTTTTTGGTAGCTTTTTTTCATATAGCAAAACTTCCCTGTTGTGCAGAAATGGATAATGTAAATTTACCATCTTTTTGCCAAATAAAATTTTTCTATTTATCACCAGGTAGTAAGAATCAGATTTGAGGGAAGCAATTTTTTATATTAACTGCATCACTCCTTATTTTTTTTTGTTGTGTACCTATACTTGGCACAGAGGGAACATAATGCAGTCTAATGCTTCATCATTTGAACTCTCATGGGACAGAGTGTGATAGTGGGAGTCACAAACAATAAAAAAAATAGCTGATGATGATTTTAAGAGAAAACTTAAGCTCTTCATTTCTCTGTATTTATGGCTTGCTTCTTCAATAAGAGAAATGTTTCAATAATATGATGAAACATAATAATATGGGAAAGGAAGAAGATGTAGAGGGCTAAATGGTGGTTGTTGTAAATTTGGTATTTAATTCCTACTTTTGAACCTCGGAAACTATTTAAAATCAACTTTAACAGATAAATGCAAGTAGTAGTTGGCACTTTCAAACAAACAAACACACCAGAAGAAATCAACAAGGAAAAAAATGGAAATTGATCTTGGATTCCCAAATGCAGCCCCAGATTGACTTCTGGGTTTTATGGATTGTAATATCTACCAAATGTGCAACTGCAGTTAGTTCTGACATAACTCAAAGTGGGTATTTCCTGCAGTCCATACTACTGGGAAGGCAAATCTAAACTAAAATACATCATGACTACTGTTTGTGAGATGCATGAACTATATGCAGGTGACCACAATTTTCCTCTCTTTACAGTATTTCAGGATAGAGAAACTGACTTATGTTACTTGACTATTAAACAAAATTCTTTCAAAATTAAAGACAGAACAAAATTAACTTGAGAAAAATGTTTCATGTTTATGAAGACATTTGGTGACATTTAGCTAGCTCAGCATTCTGAATTTCAGCCAGTTGAGGGTTGATTCTAACCCTACATGTCAATGGAGGTTGTGGACATAATATGGACATTGCCAGGGGAGTGGTTTTTAAAGCAGCTTTTCATACTCTTAAGGAGGCTTCCCATTCACACCTCAGTGTGATGGATTTAGTTGCTACATGTCATTTTTCTCAACCCCAGAGCATCTAGGTGTTATAAGATTTCAACATGTAACAGCCAAGAAACAAACTACACGTTAAAGCAGGGAAGCTGCAGCTTATGCTAATTTTTACATGCTCAGATATGCAAATGACAATGAAGTAGATGCTTCTTTTTTCTTCCTCTTTTTCTCGCTTCTCGTCCTCCCTTCAAGTCTGTGTCAGGAGAGAACAGCTTTTCTCTGTACCTAACTATTGTTTTCATGTTGGTATCTTTTGAATGATTCCAGCCAATGACAATTGCTTTTGTAAAAAGATAATTACAAATCTGATTTTTCAAAGACTTGAATCAAGTCTTAGCATGAGAAATATTTCTCTCTGTATTCCCAGCAGGATCAGAGCTTGCAGGGCTCAACGTACTCAGAGCTCCCTAGTCAGTGTCAAGCCTAACACTGCGTTAAACCAGTCTATTAAATGTAACCTGTTCTAGTGGAAACAGCAAGCTCACACCTCTCATCCTCCTCTTTTGCAGGTGGTGAGGTGAAGGTGAGAGGAAGAGAAGGTGGAGATGGAACTGCCAAATCATGCCAAACAACTGCTACTGCAGCTGAACCAGCAACGAGCCAAAGGTTTCCTCTGTGATGTGATCATTGTGGTAGAAAATGCCCTATTCCGTGCCCATAAGAACATCCTGGCAGCCAGTAGCATGTATTTCAAATCCCTTGTCCTGCATGACAACCTGATAAACTTAGACACGGACATGGTGAACCCCACCGTGTTCCGGCAGATCTTGGACTTTATTTATACTGGTAAGCTCTTAACGACTGACCAGCCTGGTGAACAGAACTTTAATGCTCTCCTCACCGCAGCAAGCTACCTCCAACTGCACGACCTGGCAGCTCTCTGCAGAAAGAAGCTGAAGCGGAACGGCAAGTCCTTTGCTGGCAAGGCCGGCGGCCTTGGTGTTGGGAGATCTGCCAGGAGTCAGAGACTTTCCACTGCTTCAGTCATCCAAGCTCGCTATTCAGGGTCAAATGAGGGGTTGAAGGGCTCGCACTCAAAGGAGCTGTCAAAAGGAAAGCTCTCTGATGATGAGGTCTTCATCAGCAGCTCCAACCAAGAGAACTGTCACTCCTTAAGCAGGGGAACCAGCAAGAACGGCGGAGGGAGCAGCAGTGCGAATGGGAGCACCGGTGACCAGGAGCTAGGCCTTGACCTGTCCAAAAAAAGCCCCTCGCTCCCTGCCGCGGCCTCCCACGATGACACGCAGCACAGCGAAAGCCAGCACGGCTCTCCCCAATCTGCCTCAGCCCCTGCAGCCAACAGTGCCTCATCATTCGACGAGTCTGGCGTCGGAGCCCCTCACAGCATGGCGGACAGCAGCGACCCCATGGAGATGGATCTGAGCGAGGAGTGCCAGCACTCACTGACAGAGAGCGGCCAGCGCAAGGGCCTCCGGCACTCGTCCCGCAAGAAGGAGTGGATCAAGAAAGACAACTCTTTTGACCGAAAGGAAGGGGGCAAAGACAGGGATGAGGGTGAAGGGCTGCCCAATGGTATCCTGCTGGGGCCCTTGTCCAAGTCTGTGGAGAGGAGTCTGGCTGGGGCCTACGGGGCAGACTTGCCCTACCCATGCAAGGAGGAGGTAGAAAACGGTAAGGAGAACAGTGACGACAGCGGACAGAGCGAGAGCGAGAGCGGCGGCCACACCAGTGCCAACTATGTCTACCGGCAGGAGGGGTTTGAGCCAGTGGCCTATGGTGACAACCTGTATGTCTGTATCCCCTGTGGCAAAGGCTTCCCGAGCTCTGAACAGCTCAACGCTCACGTGGAAACGCACACCGAAGAAGACCTTTACATCAAGGAGGAAGGCACATACGGCAGCAAGGATGAAGCTGAGGATTTGTCCAACCCCAATCAATCCTATGCTGCAGAGTCCCGGCCCTTCAAGTGCTCAGTGTGTGAGAAGAGCTACAAGGATCCAGCCACGCTGCGGCAGCACGAGAAGACTCACTGGCTGACGCGGCCCTTCCCTTGCAACATCTGCGGCAAGATGTTCACGCAGCGGGGCACCATGACACGGCACATGCGCAGCCACCTGGGGCTCAAGCCCTTTGCCTGCGAGGAATGTGGGATGCGCTTTACCCGGCAGTACCGACTAACAGAGCATATGCGTGTCCACTCAGGAGAAAAACCTTACGAATGTCAACTGTGTGGTGGGAAATTCACCCAGCAGCGCAATCTGATCAGCCACCTGCGAATGCATACCTCTCCCACATAAGCCAAAGACTCCAGAATGAGCTTCAAGCCCATCCGCAGTGATTTACCTTTCTGTAGACTTGCTGCTTAAAAAAAAAAAGAAAAAAGAAAAAAAAAACTAAAAAGGGGGCAACTCCCCATACTCTGTTCAGTCATGCGAGGCCTAAACAAATGTAGCTTTAACATTTAAAAAAAAAAGTTCCTTTTTTTCCTTTTTTTAAAAAAAGAAAGGTCCACAGCCAAGCTGATGCATTTAGTCCCAGTCTCCCTTCAAATTTTGATGACCTGGCAAGAAATGCCTCTTCTTTTTGCACGCATCAACTTTATTGCCATATTGCTTATCTGGAGCAGGTAGGGGGACCTTGAGGAACTTTCAGCCTCTGCTGGATCCCCCCTCCCTGTCTATTTCTGTGTTCCTGTCACTGTATCTCCTCCTCTCTTGAAACCAAACTCAGTAGGGGTATTTCTTGCCATTAAAAAGAAAACAAAGTACACCTTTTCAGCGGCCTAAGTAGCTGTGAAATAACAGCATTGTCGAGTGCAGAAGCTGTGTCTGTGGACCATCTCACAGGGTTGGCAGCCCCTCCAGAGACTGTAGGAAAGCCAGGCAGTGGTGGAGCCCACCCCTGTCCCCTGGGCTGGCGGTGGTGCAGCTCCCAGGGCTGCACCAGCCCCGGTACTTCACTTAAAGAAACGGCGAAGCCTCCCTTACCATCCCTCCCCATTTTGGTTTTGATCTTTGTCCCTGGCACACGTAACCACGTGCCACCTTCTCCCATAAAACACGCAAACCTCTTTTGCCTTACCCATGACTGAACAGGGACTGGATGCCCTGGGAATTTCTTTCAGTGAGCAGGGGGTCGTCTTTACTTTTCTAGTAGTTTCGTATGAATATTCTTTGCTTAGAGGTACTTGTTTTATTAAAGGAAAAACCATTGTAACGTTTATGTGAATGTTTGAACTGGAAGGTCTGAGGTTAATTCTAGGGTGGGTGGGGGGGAGGGGGTTTGATGTAGGCCGGACTTGCTAC
>VXBQ01000064.1:297159-442624 GCA_013400175.1 Phainopepla nitens
TTCCTTCCTCCCTTCCTCCCTTCCTCCCTTCCTCCCTCCCTCCCTCCCTCCCTCCCTCATTTTCTGAAGCATTTTGAAGGCCAGTGAGTGTTGAACACAGGGATCAGTGTTTTTGGAACAGAGCAGCCCCTGTGGCATGTGGTGGGGCAGGTCTGAACCACCACACTTGACGTGGCAGTTAGGGACCTACTTCCTAGCGCTGCTTTCCCTGAGGAGTGGGACTGGTTTGAACTTCCTCTGTCACAAGTTACCAATCAAAGCACTCCCAGCACAGCTGTTCCTCTGACCTTCCATGGAACTTTTGACTGGCTGGGGATAACTTTTCTATGAGGAGAGGATCTTACTCTGGCTGGCTGGATATTTTTCCCCATTTTATTTTAATATTTTAGCTTCAACTGAAAAAGGGATGTTGCATCATCCTTTTGGTTTTTTGTTTTTGTTTGTTTGTTTGTTGGGTTTTTTTTTTTTTTCATTTTAAGCCTTAACTATCAGTCAGTCTGAAAGCCCTGGATGTTTCCTGGGGAGGGGGAAAGAAGGAGAGGTCAAGGCAAAGGCCGACATTCCTGCTGCAATGTTCTGTTCATTTCCTTCAAGAGCTTGAATTCAGGTCAGAGCCACAATAGTTGTGGCTTCAACTCAAGTGTCATATAAAAAGATACAGAAATTATAATATGATCTCAGCATTCAGAAATTTGCAGTCTTAATGTACAGTGATGAGAAACTGTTATTTTATGATCTTTTCATTAAAAGCTTGATTGAAAAATTACATCTCTTGCTCTAGAGTTCACCTTGTTCCTATAGCTGACTCTCTCCATGTTTTCTCTTCATTTATTTTTGCTCGGGGATCTGAACCAGCTACTTCACAGAAACCCCTCCCACATACACAGCCTAAAAAAGGCACTCAACCTCACATTTTATGCACCTCTGCACTTGGGTCATAAGCCAAAATCTGACACTTGTTAGACTATAAGAAAGGATGAATTGTGTGGGCCAGGCGGGCACACAGAAACAGTGCAGGCAATGGATAATGGACCAATCATAATTTCACTTTTTTTGTTGTGACCCTGAGCAAGATAAGGCTGATCTTGAAAAGTTACCCTTGTTTTGTCCTAGCCACAGTCTGAAAGCAGTGTTTGCCAGAGACAGTAGATGATAGGTGGACTTGCCAGTCCATAAATCCCTCCAGACTATTTGGGCTCTAAGTATAACTATGAGGAGCGACGAGGAAGCTGAGGCAGAAAAGTTTCCTAAGAGAAATCGTAGTTCTCCACCCACCTATGGTGCAGGTAAAAGGGGTAAATCCTTCCAGGGAAGATGAATGTAATTGATTACAAAAGCACCCACTGCAGATTACAACCCCTCCAATGTTACAATTCAGTCATTTTTCTGTGGGCAGGTTAAATGTGACCTAGCAAAACGAATTCACCACTCCTGAGCCTGGGTTCTAAATGGCATTTTTTCTGGTTCCCAGGCCACCTTTTTTGATCTAAGAATTTTTTAGTAAAATACTTATTAAATTGAAACAAATAAAGCATCTTCACTACACTGCAAGAGGCCAAGCCTAATATTTTGCAGCACTTCCTTTGTACTCATCACCTCAGTTGTGCCGTTTCTCCTGGAGCCTGGTAGAATGCTGTAACATGCAGCAGAGTAACCCTGGTGTTGAACTCATATAGTTCATTTCTTTCTTTAAACACAATGCTGACTGTATTTTAAAGTGACTGACTGAAGGAGCTTCAAGTTTAGTCAGTTTTCTGACAGATTGCAAAGTCAGCACCACCGGCAAGAAAATCATTTTTATTTGTCCTTGGAGATGTGTTTTACCCAGCAAGGTTAAAGAGAAGGACAGAAATGAACAGAAAAACAGATGAAGAACTACAGAAAACCAGAGGCTGTTTTTCAATATCTTGGATGTGGTAATGAGCCTGCACTCTTTTCCCACCTACCAGTGACTTTTTCTGGTTTTTCCCTTTTATTTCTAATTTCTTCTGGAAGTTTTTGTTTCCTGGCACCCATTTCTCTGTGGCCTAAGTGGTTTCTAGCATAGTTAAAAGATTGCAGGTTCTATTTTACTTTCTTTGCTGTGGTCAGCTCCTTTTCATCTCATAAGATCCTGTAACAACTATACAAAACTCTGCATACAGTAACTCCTAACTGAAATGCAGCTGCTTCTGCAGTGGAACACTGAAATATGTACAACTGAAGTGCAGAGTGCAGGATGTAAAGGATACCAGATATGTCTGGAATGCCTGGGAATTTGTACTTTCCTCCCTCTGCTTTCATTATCCCCATTTATTGGTAGGATTTTTGCCCCAAACACACACTCACTTGATTCCTCTCCACTACCCTTCTCCCTCTTGAAGAGCAGACACTGGGTTAAACCTTTGAATGTTAGGTTTGGTTTTTGCTTTCTTGGAGGAAATATTTCATGAAAATTGGAACTTTTCCAAGGGAATAAAATTTTTTTAATTAAATTTTGTTTCAGTCGCCGTTGACTGAAATTTGGACTCTCCTGAGTAGATACAGATGGAGAATGTTTGTTTGTTTCATAAGAATCATCGTGACTGATACCACATTAAGAAGTTAAAAAGGAAGGACAGTTTTTTAATAAAGAGTAAGTTCACGTCAGTGAAGGCCAAAAGACTAGCATCTCACTTTGCAAATTATTTCTAAAATACACCTTCATCCTGTTTTGTATTGAAGATAAACTGAAGCACTAGAGATTTCATCTGCAAGCCTTTCAAAAGGCTTAAGACTCCTGAAGCAGTTACTAACATTAATTTTGTGCATATATCTGAGTTTTGTTTGTCTGGATGTCTTACAAAGTTGTCCAGGTTTCAGCAAATTGATTTTGTGTGCACTTGTGCAAAGCCTGCTGTATACCAAGTTTAGTGTGACCAGTAATAGCTAAAGCAGGTGCACGTGCCATAGCAAAATGCAGTGTTCTTTGTCTTGTTCTTTTCTTGTGCTGTGGGAGGCAGCTCCTGAAGGCCCCCATAAGCTGCACCTCAAGAATCAAACTGCATCTCCCACAGGAGAGGTTGGCTGCTCTCAGCGGAGCCTTTAGGCTCTCACCCCTTCCATGGGGTGTGTTCATCATGTTCAGCTCCCAACTCAGAACCATAAATACTCCAAAGTTTGGTATTTGGACCAAAATTGCTTCCCTCTTCATCTCCTCTGGGCACTGCTCTTACCTAAATTCTGCAGTTTCCTCCCTGCTACAGGTCATCATATCACATCTTCCTTCCTTCCTTCCCTTCATGGCTCTGTAGCAGTGATCAGCTTTGGGTTTGCTTTTTTGCCCTGCAGTTGTGCTGTCTTAGTGATGAACACTGTTGGAAGCTGCTGCACAGCAAGATTTGGATCCATATGTTTCACCTCAGTAGCTGAGCCAGTTGTAAGAAAGCACAGTCTCCCTGCAGTTACAGCACATCCATAGCTCCAACACTGCAGAGTAAAGAACATCCATCATACTGTCTTCTGCTCTTCCAGGTGCTAAGAAGAAGGCCAATGTAGCTGGCATGTATCAGCCCAGGAGGTGAATCATGGTCCTGCCTACTTGCTTTGCTTCTGCCTTCTCACCATTTTGCCCCTTTTTAGTGAGGAGAGGAGATGTTGCAGGGCTCTCTCAGCAGAAGAGGGTAATTTTTTTGATCATTTGACTCTGAAGCAAAGGCCTAATTCTCCCTTCTCTGTTCTTTCCCCTTCTCTCCTTCTTATACACAATAATTAGATTTTTTAAAAAAACAGACAAAATCCTGCACCCCTTGTCTCTGGATCCAGACTCAGCTGGTTCCTTTACTTTTCATTAGAGATTTTGAATTTGATAAAAATCAAGAACTCTTCCAGAAGCCACTCTTGAAGGAAGCAGCATTTTAAGCTAGTAATATCAGGACTTAGCTTTCCCTTGATTTCAGAGGACAGCAGTGGCACAGCAGATTCTAGCTTTAAGATATTTTGGTCAGTTTCCCTTCACAGTCCCCAGTCAGGCACTGGGGATTCCGACACAGGAACCTGGCCAGACGACATAACCACATTCCCCTGGCTCTGGCTGCACAGGGAGCACTTTATGAGCGCTAGGCAGAACTAAGCTTCACACCTGGGTAGATGCTGCTTCTCTGTAGCCCTACAGAGCTCTGTGCCTTAGCAGTAACAGGCCTGGCCATTCAAACACCATCTGGCCAGACAGATCTGCCTGCAGGACAGTGGCGAGGGCAGCATGACCAGATGTCAATTCTCAGCCTCCCAAGCATCTGTAAAACGTGCAGAACTAAGCTCTGGGTTTCTAGCCTTGTCACCAGAGGCTCTCGCTACCCCCATCACCGGGCAGCAGCCTCCTGCCAAGTCCAGCTGGTCCCCTTGCCACAATAGCAGCCAAAGGCCAGCCAGAGAAGATTGCACAACCAGGCCTTGATCTGTATTTTCCACTGCTCAGCCAGAAAACCCCGCCTTTTTTCCAGCACAGCTGTTTTCCATCTCTGCTCAGGAAACATGCCCTGTTTTTGATTCCTGGTCTTGCTTTATGAAGCAATCATGGGCAGGCTGTCTGGGTGGAATGGGTCACGAAGTGGTGGATAACTCTGGATTCTGAACGCCAACACAGAACAAAGGGGAGCTTTGCCAAGGCTCAGGTGAGCCTGGGGTCAGCACACAGACAGGCTACTGACGTAAGCAGGAACGCAAGGTTTTCTTTCTCTGGGCTATGGAGTTTGAAATCCCCCCTCCCTTTTCCTCTCCTGCCTGCTTGCCACAGCCTTTTCCTGGTTAGACCCATATTTCAGTAAGAACACCGGGTGTATGGGTGATGGTGTCACTGTTTTGCTACATCTTACTCACACTAGACTCCCAGACCATGGTGGCTGTTGTTCATAAGCTGCCAGCCTTGTACAGCTCAGTGAATAAGCTGCCAATCTGTCCCCTTCTAGGCATTTTGGGTGACAGTATCACAACACGCAGCTGCAGCTTGGTAATGGGAGCCCTGCTGTTAAAGACACTTTAGCCCACACACACACAGAGGGTGGTGGGGTGGCAGACAGTGGCTGGAAACCCAGGATGAAGTGCAGACCCGGATGTGGTCCACTCAGGAACACCAGCAGCCAGAAACACCCTGGCATTGCACTTCTTGGCTCTCTCCCCAAAACACTGGAAATTAGCCAGCTCCCTGGCCATATCGACCTGGAAATTAGCTAGCTTCCTCAAGGGTTAAGGCATTAATGTTAACACCATCTATGTTAACTAAAAATAATATGTGTGCAAAAACATATGAGTTACAGCTGTTACAGAGGTCCTACCTTTCCTTTTCTGAGTCCTTCATATGTGAAGTGTGGTCCTGTAGAGCAAAGGCCTATAAAGTGTCTTTTATGCTGGAAGGGGTAGAAGGGGAAGTTACAATGGACATACTTGGAGCTCACACAGAGGTGCTTCAGGACAAGGGCAGAAAAAATGATGGAGGATGCTGATCACTTTTTCTAATTTATTTTTTTCCGTGTAGGTTTGAGCTAACAACAAGCTGGGTACTGTCATCAAACTGCCTGTCTGTGCCTCTAGGTAGAGGAAACACAGAAAAAGAGAAGGGAAACAGAGTTCCCTCCATTTCTTTTATAAATTTACATTGACCAGTTCCTGGCCACTCTAACTGTTTTAAGAGTGTCCACACAAAGGACATAGTGCTGTAAGAGGAAGGATTCAAAAATCATGGAATTGAATCCTTGCTGCCATCACACAAGCCATAGCCTGCAGGGCAGCAGCAGCTGACGTGAGCAGCAACTAGGGAATCTTTCACTCTAACTACTTCTCTACTTCTTTGCTTTTCAGTGGGAGTCTTTGTCCCAGGACTGGGAGTGCAATGGGAACTGGAGGAGGAGAAGGAAAGCAAGCAGGCTTAAAGATCTCTAGCAATGCACTGCACACCTACCAGCTGGCTCTCTCAGTCTCAGGACTCGCACTAGAACATGCAGTAGCAGTTCAGGATGTGCACAAATGCTGGCAGGAGGGAGAGATGCCAGCCCTTGGTGTAAGCTCTGCCCTAGCCTGGCTGCACAGCCTTGCTCACTGTGGGGAGGTGTGTATCTGCCAGGGCTTGTCACTAACTCACAGTGCACTTTCCCCCTCCTGACAAGGGGTGTGAGGTTCCTCCTGTCCTTTGCTGTATATGTGTACACACAATACAGTCTGTGAGTGTCTTGTCCTGCCTCCTCCCTTTGAAAGCAAAGGTCAGAGGGATCTCCATTATTTTAAAGAGCATTTAGCTTACACTTCTGAGCTCCTTACAAGATGGGTACCTTTCAGACCTCCTGACCACTGTGAATGCTTTCTACAGAGGCATACTGACTTCTCTTGACTCAGCTGAGTGCCCACCTGCTCTCAGTGCACTTTTGCCTTGCACAGTGCTGTTCCACAGGCTGGCATACTACAGAAGACTTCTGACTACAAAGCCCAGACTGGTTCCTGGTCCATAGCAAAACAGTAATACAAGTAAAACAACAATTTCCAGATAAAAGGTAGTCCAGTAGTCGCTCATGCAGACTGTGGGTCACATCATCCCAGCAGCATGGCCCTTTCACACCCCTAGGAACCAGTGAAGCAACATTCTTGAGCAACAAAGGGAAGCATGACACAGTGGCACATAAAATGAACTTGTTAAACTTCTTCCACTGCCATATTCTTTCTGCTGGGCTCCAATGCCAGTACCTTGTCTTTACCTTCATCCCAAATCATTTTTACAGTGTCATTTTCTTTTGCATGAAGCACAATTAAAGGAGCTTAGGGAAAAGAAAGGCTTGCTTGTTTTGATGCCAAAGCTAAATGTTTCTTTTTTTTTTCTTTCTCTTTTCAGTTTTTCTAGTCTAAACAAGAGATGACATACCTTTCAAAAAGAAGCTTTCCTGAGGTGGCTTGTGCCCTGAAAACATATACACTGGAAGTTCCAATGCTCCAGAGCAGCTGTAGAAGATCAGTCTGTAGGTGTTTTTGCTGCCCTTGGGTAGCTAGAAGAAGGGCTGGATTCCATGCTCTATGGCTTCAGTCTTCCCTAGAAATGGCAATATGTGAAAGCATCAGCATCTTGAACAGCCTTCCTCAACATCTCAGTGAGTTGACTCTACTGAGATATTCAGAAAGGTGATGCTTTGACATGATCTCAAATCATATAGTATAGCAGTAAAGGTAGGAGATCTCTTAATACTGCAAGAAGTACAAAGCAAAGCACAAAGTTTCTCCAAGCCTTCTGAACAAACAGACCTATTTCTAAAAGTTTCTGTAGTGGCTGATTCTCCCTGCTGCATTAAGCCTGGAGAAAGGACACAATTAAAGTGCATTTCTTTTATATGAAGCAAAACAAGGCACTGTCAGCTGCTGGAGAGCACTAAGTTCTTCAGATGCTTGAAGGGAAGATCTGTGAACACATACAAAAATATTTGCAAGCAAACTATGAAGCCTGTTACAAAACCAGAGAGGTTTAAGTTGTGCTACCCTTCAAAGAAGGCCTCTTCTGAGCAAAATTAAGTAGCATCCCATCTAAACCAGGACTGCCTGTGTCACTTTAGGCAGATGGAATCAAACACAGGAGTGAAATCGTGCAGTGGGAGGGAGCCTTTGATCATTCATTTAGCCTGTTGTTCTTTGGTACCTGCTACAGCCAAAGCACTCCACCAGGCAGCCAAGGGGATGGCTGTTTTAGAAGTGTGCATAGCAATAAGGAGAGTTAGCAAAGCTATGTCAGGTAGCTCTAGTTCTTATCCAGTTCAGGTCTGAAAATCTGCAAAGATGGAGCTTTCATACACTTGCTGGCCTATCTGTCCTGGTGTTTAACCTGCTCCACTGTGCAGTCCTTTACTGTAGGCTGAGCAGTTTGTCTAGAATGCCATCATTACACTTTTCTCCCTAACATGATGTGTGGAGGCTCCAGGCCATCAGGAAAATCTCCCAGTCACAGCACTACAAAGGGAGTCTGCAATGCAATTATGCATGGGCTTAAAGGCTGGAGGGCCCCAGGAGTCTGGAGATGATAAAAGGCAGGGGAACTGGCTGGGCCTTGTCTTTGTCTCTCAAGGCCTGTGCCCAGTGTGCTGCCAACCATGTTTACTGTGCCCATTAGATAATGGTCTGAAAGCCTTCCCTCTAGGGGTATCCTGGTCTCTGCTGCTTTGCAGCTAGCCACCTCTTTCTCTTCCTAAGCTTTGTCAGCCTGGGACTGTGAACAAGCCCCATGTAAGAGCTGCAAGGAGCAGTCATCCTCTTGTTCATGTTTCCAGCTTGTTATGGAGTGGCAAAAGCAGGGCACAGATGCTGAGCAGCAGGTGTGGTGTGGCACAAAGTGAGAGAGGGCCCGAGGAGAGTGATAATGCTGAAAGCAAGGATTGCCCCTCTTTGCCTCTTGGGCAAACTGAGTCTTAGTGACTTCACGTGCTTTTACAATTTAAGGTACAGGGAACTCCATGTTTCGAAAGTGGCAATAGGAAGAATTCAGCTAATGCCATCATATCTGCATGCCCTGTGCCTTAAAGAGTACAGAGGGCCTTGCTTTCCTCTGACAAAAGGGTTAGGGACTAGAGTTGTATTAAGTTTATTCTCCTGGCTTTGAAAGGCTTAGTTATAGTAGGGCTGAGAGCCAAATGCAACTCTGTCTTGAGCTGTTCCTTCTCCTCCCCCACTAAAGAATGGTCTTTAAGCTCTGGACCCTCATCTCCACCCAAAATGACTGCCCTGATTTATTTTATGCTTTTTGTTGTTTCCTTTTAAATCACTCCTAAGCTAAGCTTTTGTTTGCCAAGTTTTCAGCCTGGAGCAAATTTCTGCAGTCGAATTATAACCTCCTCTGCTTCCACTTGAAAAAGAGGTGTTTTTCTGGATATGCTGCTCTCCCACCCATTACTCACCTTGCTGCTGGGAGGCAGGGGAAATGGCAGTCTTTTTAAATACCAGCATCTGAAAGCTCAGTGTCACAGGCATGGGCACACATCTGGTTAAAGCATTTCCTTCATATCTTGGCTCCAAATCCTTGGCTGAGACATCTCATGGCAGTAGATGTGTCCAGGGAGCTGAGAGGGAGGGAACAAAGGACACAGAGTGGTTAGGTTTCTCAGAAAGGGAATGGCTGTGGGCTGGAATATAAAGAAATGCCAGGAGCAGAAAGTCTGCTCTCTCAGCACGTTACGGGGTTTGGCTCTCCAGGGCAGTGAGAGGCTCACCCACACTTGAGAAGGCGCCTCTAAAGCACAGGCTGCAGAAAGCAGGAGACTGCTGAGGCCAGTGCCTTCCTCTGAAGGAGCAAATGAAAGATGGGCTGAAAAGGTGCTAGGACCTGGAGGCTGAGGGAGACTTGGAAACTTCTTTTCCTCAGGGATTTTAGTTTCACAACTTAGAACTCAGCGAAAGCCTAAAAATCCCTGCTCAGCTGCTAGTGAATTCCCAAAGCTGATTTTGAAGCCAGACGGGTTCTGGAGAAGATGTTTTAAAGCAAGAAACTTTATCTCCCCAACTGCCTGCTTTACCAGTGGGATCTATTTCCTCTTGCTTACTCAGAGCATGCCTAAAAAATGTTATCTGTGGTCTGGGACAGCGTGTGGGAGGGTGCAAGTAGGAAGGGAATAGGACATATTTGGTGGGGAATTCCCTATGGATGTGGATTTAAAGTCTTTCACTGGATTACAAAGGTTTCTTGTACAGGAATCGATGCCCGAATTATTCTGCATTATGACCTTTTATTATTTGTATCAGCTTATTTCCCCTCCTTCCACAAGATCACTTAACAAGCAGTGGTTGCTCTCTCACTCCAGGGAGATTGCTTGCCTTTCCACCACACCCCCTCTTCTAAAGAATTGCTCCATGTTAGGAGCCTCTGTAGAGTGCAATGACATTTTTATACATGTTGATGTTGGCAGCAAGTTATATGATTGCAGGGCACAGGTCTTCTAGACAGGCTATTGACAAGGGAGAAGAAAAACCACAAATAGAATAACAACAAAAAGGCCAGTTCTGGTATTGAGCTTCCCTGCAAAGGGCAGGGCTGGACCCAGGACTAACTCTGAACTTGGTGACATCATCAGATGTGAAAAGCCACAAAAGATGGTGCATCTTACCTTCTGAGACAGTCCAAGGGTAAGAAAACCCCAAGGTAAAAGGAATTTCTCTCGTTTTGTATGAGTTTGAAACTAGAGTGGGGGACATTAAGAGGAACCTCTTCCTGCAGGCAAGCTCTCTGCTGCATATGAACTCACACTGTTTAGGGAGTCACAGAAACTGAGCACAGAAAGAGATTTTCTGGTCTATCCATCTGCTAGCCCCAAGGCAGGTCAGCTCAGTCTGCCATCCTTGACTGAAATTTTTATGCTGTATTTTAAATATTTCCTTCATAGACCCCATAGCCATCTTTGCATTTTATTCCTGGGCTTCATTAGATTTACTGCTATAAAGGTGGGGGTTTTTTTCTGAAAGCCTTGCTGTAGTTAAAAACCTCGAAATTTTGTCCTATATGCCCTGGACATGGAGAACAAATTATACTCATTCTCCTTGTATTTTCTGCATTGTCTCTCCAGCCCTTTACTACTCCATGATGTTATCACATTTCTCCTTCATTCCTCTTGTTTAAGAGCCTCAGGCTCTCTCAGTTCTCCCCTTCTAAACCTCCTAGTTGCTCTTCTTGTACCTTCAGGCAAATGCCAAGCTTGCTATGTGACAGAGAATGGCATAGCCCCATCCTTTGGGGCAAGGGCTGAAGTGCAGCTACATGCAAAATCGGCTGAAATAACAGGCATCTTAAAAATTTCTTCTCTCCAGAGAATTTGCTGCACTACTATAGTTCACCCCTTTCCCCAGCTGAGATTATCAATTAGTCTGCAGGCTATGTTTGACATGGCCTGGAAAAAAACCCAACAAAATATGGAAAGCTACAATGATATTTCAACAATGATATTTCCAGGGATCTGTGAGACCTTCCAAAGCTAGTTTCACCTCCCAAGTCAGCTTATCCCAACTACCCTCTAACATGTATTTTGCAAGCGTGCTTACAGGATCACAGAATTGCTGAGATTGGAGGAAGCCCTGGAGATCACCTAGTCCACCCCCCTTGCTCCCAACAGGCTCAACTACAGCGTGCTGAGAACAGTCCAGTTGGATTTTGGGTTATCTCTGAGGATGGAGACTCCACAGCCTCTCTGGCAACCAGTTCCTATGTTCAAACACCCTTACAGTACAAATCACTAAGAGCCTGTCTCTATCCTCTTTATTCCTCCCATCAACTATCCATACACATCAGCTAATCATATCCAACTTGAAAAACCTTTTTGTCTTTTATCTCCTCCCCATGTCTTTTTCCCATTAATGCCTGCTCTGGTCAACAAAGCAGATTCCAGTTTTAGAGAGCTGCCAGGAAAACACACAGCAAACAATCACTCAGGTGTGTCCAAGTATTTGCTCCTGTTCTGATCATATCTACGTGACCAAACCTTGTTGTACTTCCCAGCAATTAAGAAGCAAGGATGCAGGCAGCAGAGCTATCAAAGACAGCATCACAAAAGAGGGATGAAGAACTGCTCTACTCATTTTCTGTATCACAATCTTGACATCCATTTAAAAAGACGCCCCCTCTCCCCACCATTTCCAGAAGCCTGCAGGATGAAAAATACTTAAAAGCCCATGTGTAAAGAATCTTGTGATGCCTGTCTGAATCTGCAGGCAGTTTGAGAAGTGTGACTAGCTGACATCTCAACAGAAGGTAACTAAGAACCACAGTTCTGGAAGGGGTGGGAAAGGGTAAGAGGGCAGCAGCCCAATATCTTTCCCCAAATGTTGTATTTCTTACTCAGCCTCCAAACTACTATCCCAACTTTTCCAGGGAAGGGGTATGGTAGGGACAAGATAGAAAAAAAAATCCTCTGCTCTTCACTCTCAGCTGTATGCCAAGAGCTCTAAAGTTGCACTAATTTGGCCTTGCCAGATTTTTCAAGGGAACAATTACATGGGTCTCTGCCTTTATGACTTGGCTTTTAAAGTCTGCAGCCCTTCAAAGCAGGGTTGGGACATGCATCCTCTGCAAGGGTTGTTGGGGAACAGAATATAATCACAAACCTCTCCCTCCCCACAAGGTGAAAAGCTTTACAAACCATGGATACTCTTGGACTTCCCCCTTATGTAAAGCCTCATTTTTGCCCAGAATATTTATCTTTCCTATATTTCCCCTCAGTAATAATCTAATCAAGTAGAATTCTTCTGGTATTAATCAGATGAGCAGAGCAGCACTTTGTGGTTAATATTATCAATTGAGGATGTCAAGAAGGCTTTGACAGGATTACCCTTGGAATTTGCCATTTATTAACTAGGCCATTAGCTCAAATGGCATGGCTGGGGTGGGGCTGGTTTTGCTTTGCACATGGGAGATGTGCTGGTTGAGGGTGGGGAAGCTGAGGGTGGTGGAGTTCTGTCTCCATCTGATTCAGAGATCTCAAACAGCTGCCCTGGCAGCCCTGAAATATCTTTCTCCATCTATGCGCCTTTCTTTGATTTCATAATCTCTTCCCATTATTGGGAAACCATCACAAATCAAGCTGGAGACTGAGCTAGGAGAGCTTGCACCACCATGCGTAGGCCTGTGGTCCTGACCTGGGAGGACAGGAATGAAACCCTGCTGTTACAGCCTGTTCTGCTGTGGGAGGCCAGAGAGAAATGCTTCAAGCCCCTAGCCCAGGGCACCAGGAAGGAGAAGCTAGGTTTAGAAATAGAGGCATATTAGACTTGCAGAAGCAGCTGGGATACAAAATAGGCACCTGCAAAAAGTTTAGGCAAGTGAGGAAAACAAACTGAAGCATTTGTTAAAAAATCAGTTTTCTCTTCTTGAAATTTAGCGCTGCTCTTTGCCCAAAACAGACAGGTGGATACCCATGGTCAGGTAATGGAAGAATACAGGCAAACACTAAAGAGGAAGCAATTTTAAAAATATAGCTGCAACATTCTTTCCCTCCAAGCAGGTTTCTATCCCAGATTCCAGAGGTTCTAGGCATCATTTGCTGTATGCTCCAGGCAACTTTACGTGGGCTATTGCTGGAGGGAACTTTCACAAACTTCAGTCTCAAAGATCACTGCACCAGAACAGAGACAGAGCAACCCAGCAATAGAAGTCACTGGGCCATGACGTAAAGGACCAAAGAGAGAAAAAAACTCCCCTAATATATCATAGAGTTTGTCTTTATTCATTCCTCATTCAGGCAGGAGCAGGGAAATAAAATAAGACCTCTATTCAGGGCCGTTTTTCTTGGTAGTACACCACAGGAAAGACAGCTATCTGACTGCTATCCCACATGATGGCAGAAAAGGGGCAATTAATTAATTAATTTAAAGGGGCTCTGATCCTCAGGGGCAATTGGAACACAAAGCTCCAGAGCAGATATTCTGGGAAGAGGACAACATGAGCTTCTCTGGACAGACATGAGTCAGCATCTGAGAAGTGGGAGGGTAGCCCAGACAGGGGCCAGGTTTGAAAGCTGCCTCTAAATACCACCTCCTGCTACCCTTTCTAGAGACAAAACCTGTGGCTGGATGGGAGCAACCCAGTGGTGTGGCCCAGCAGGGCAATTTTTAGATTCTTATAAACTCCAGAATCACAAAGGCATTGATTTAG
Organism: Phainopepla nitens; assembly: GCA_013400175.1. Lineage (NCBI taxonomy): Eukaryota > Metazoa > Chordata > Aves > Passeriformes > Bombycillidae > Phainopepla > Phainopepla nitens. The sequence goes on from VXBQ01000064.1 coordinate 310,772, forward strand.
AGCTTGCAGCAGCTCTCGGAGTTTATGCACTGTAGTGCCTGTCACTGCATCCAGACACCCCACAGCATTTGTTTGTCATGACTCAGTGGAGCACTCTGCAAGGAGCAGAACTGGACCCCCACAGAGCATTTACACGTTGTTCTTTTAGACAGAGCTTTGAATACAGAAAGACAAAAACCAGCGTTAGTTTCTAAATTCTGTCCTTCCTGGACAGAATTAGCACTAGAATCCAAATTGCTGCAGGAACAAAAGCACATCCAATTCATGCAGTCACCTCTGCTTTGATGCACACAGGGAACATATTTATGTAATTTCATCCACTCTCCCTTGAAATGTGACAGTTATGCATAGAATGGCCTGAAAAATAAGGGTCTTGAAATCTCCATACAATTTGTAATTTATAAATTTCCTAGATCACAAATCAAGATCTTGAGTTAGCCCTTTACCATTCATTCAGCACAAATAGAATTAACTGAAAATTCAACAGCACTCCACAACTTCTCACATTGCCTATGGAAAAACCTATCAACTTATGTCTCAAAGTGCAGGTGTAAAATTCCTACTTCTCAATTTGTTCCAGCAATTGCTCTGATGAGGGAACATCCCAGAAAAGGTATTTCTTCATCAGCTACTTTGCAAAAGTCTGGCTCTGAACCCAAATTCTCTGTACCAAAGTAATCTTCTTCACTTTATGCAGATCACTTAGTCTTCATTTAGAAGGAAGGTTATGGGTTCTCCTTGAGGCAGTTTGCTCCAAAAAGGTCCACCCAAAAGATAAATGAAAAGCCAAAAAAATGTCAACAAAAAATAGAGACTGAACCTAGCAAAACTGCTGCTGATATTCAGGAGCAGAAACCACATGCCTCTTGCCTGAACAATTTCCAAACCATAAATGATGTTTAATGTGGAAAAAGTCATAAATGTACAAAAGTTACTTCTAAAACCAAAAATACAGAATTTCTTACTTATGGCTTTGATGAATGAAGTGTTCTGTATTCTGGCGTCATGCTTGGCACTCTGAAGAACCTTTCTGCTAGCTGGAAATTAATGGCACTGCATGTTGGCATGTCCACTGGCTTTGCAGCAGACTGGAGTGTGCCCTTCAGGATCCTGACACAGGCTGTTTCTGTTGACTGCTCAGCAAGGTGGAACACATTCTCCTTGCACCAGTCGTATATCACAAAAAAGGGTTAAATAATACTAAGAAGATTTTAAATGGTGCTGGGCATTATGTTCTTTCGTGTGTTCGGCTCCTACCTGTCTTTCAGCTACTGTCCAATTCAGGAAGAAACAATGTGTGAATAAATCACGAGCAAACCAGAAGCAGCTCACACAAAGCAAAGCAGATTAAGGTATTTCAAAGGACATAAGAGTTAAGGAAACAGTGCTTTAGTCTCCTGTTACTGTTGATTTGCAGACACTTCCAAGTGGTTCCAAAACTATATTTAAAATTAAGCTTTTAAAGTAAACAGTTTCCACCGTGTGCCAAGATTGCTTTAATGCCAGAACAGAAAGCTCTGTCTGATACATGCATCATTTTCCAAGCCGGAAATATAACAAAGCATTTAATACAACAGACATAATTTGATAGTCTCAACTCAGACGCCCACTTGGCAGTGGCAGTAACCAGTCTTCCATCAACTGCATCCAAAAATGATGCTTGCCTAACTTGTTATCATGCAAAACATTAAGGGGAGTATCTTCCTCTTTTGAAGTCCTTTGGAAATGGAAACATAGGCAGAAACTGCCTGGTACACAACCATGCAGAACATCTGAGAACCACCCTTCCGAGGTGGAAGCAGACAGAAAAACACTGGGAAGCAGAGCTTCCCAGCCTTTTCTGTACTGTGAGTCACATCATGTACACACAGTGCCCAGGGATCCCTGTGGGGGCCGTGGGGAACAGGGAAGCAGAGCCAGTAACTATTTTGTGGAAGTGGCACGCTGGAAGAAGCCAGCAAGCCTGTAGCTGCACGGTCAGTTCTCTGAAGGCAGCTGCTGGCTGGTCAGCACATGCTGTTCTGAGAGCTATCTGCTTTCTTTTTTTTCCCTACCACTGGTTACTTTTTGCATTATGCAATCCCAAACTTTTGTACGAAGATCTTTTTCACTTCCTGGATCAATGAGTGGCATGGGTTCTTCACTTCACCTAGTATGAAAGAGAACTATTTTAACTCCTTCACTTCCAAAAATGCACATATTTTTGGTAATAAACACGTGTGACACCAGATCCTCAGGATAAACAACACTTGAGTCATAATTTTCCTAGGCTTAAGTGGTCTGTTGAAAGAAAATCATAGCTGAAAATATGCAAAAATATGAAAAAAAAAAAAACAAAAAAACCCAAACAAACAAATCACTGTATGATTTGTTTAAAGACACTTGGTGATGATCTATAGCCTTGCCCCTACACAGAGAAAAGGCACATTACCTACCAATGGATCTTTGTGAGCAGGTCCTGGTAGTTGTTTTCATCATTTCTAACAACTAGTGACTCAGTTTTCCTTTTCTCCTTCTGCACCTCACTGAGTGAATTAAACAGGCTGTCAGTGGCTCAAGGCCAAGTCCAGCCCTCTCTCTCTGACAGCACACTTCAATTTTGCTGTTCCAGCACTTCTTGTGAGACAGGTGCCCAGTAAGTGCTTTAGAAAACAGTGTTTACTATTCACAACAGGAAGAATTTCAGGAAAAATACTATCGTAACATCCATGACAGGAGTTTTTCTATCACCCTGTTGTTAAAGCCATGCACTTTTGGCATGGCAGCCTTTTGAAATGCATCTCTTTTGGGGTCCAACCCATCCTAGGGTTGCAATTGTCTGTGTGTCTGGAGTGAACATTCCCTCAGGTCCGGTAGCATCCAGATCCATGGCAATGTTCTCCCTGGGAAGCAGTGACTAACACGCTCCTTAAAAACACGTTGTTAGTTTTAAAGTACGTCAGAGGAAATATATTGCTGAACTTACCCACTGTAGCATACCTGATCTTTCCTTAAGGCTGCAACTGAAAAGACCCAAATCCTTTGTGTGTCAGCAGACTCTTAATTCCTGAACCAGCAACAAAGTTGTGTCCTCCCTAACAGCTCGTTAAGTTCTCTCTCTCTTTTTTCCTGTCAGTGTATTTTGGTATTTGACTTCTACCAAGTTTTCTTTTCAACATAAGCGAGTTGTACATCACCTTAGAGCTGGTGCAGCTGGGTCAGAGTCTGTACACACAGTGACACGTCATGCACCGCATGCAGAGGGAATTAGCTTGAGTTCCATGGGACTGATGAGGCATTTTTCAGCATTTTCAGTTTTGTTTTACTTTCTTGCTCATTATTGAATGCTGCTCCTGCTTCTTATGCATTTGCAATGTGCCTGTGTCTTTAGTGCTTCTGCCAAGCCCTCAGCAATCCAGATACTGCTCCCATGCTCCAATCTGATGCTTGCTGGAAATTATCTTTTCTGGTTTTCCTATGCTTTTCCCAAAAGACTGAGACACTTTTTCCTCTTTGCTTTTTCTCAGCTATCATATGTGTTTTCATCACACCTTTTCAAAATTTGCCACCAAAACAGTCCAATGTGCAACACAGCAATAATCTTTGAGCAGTCATTCCTGGAGCTGCTATGGAAACAAATGAATTGCTGGAAAAGAGTCTTCTGGCAACTCATGGCTCCTCACCTGCAGCCTGGGGCACACCACCTGAAGCTGCTATCATAATGCCTTGTCTCCTATCTCATTAGGGCAGAAGGTAAATTGCAATTCTTTGTTCCTCAGCACAGATCACAGAAGTATCCTGAATAAATTCCCTTTTTTAATATGAAAATTTTATTTGGAGACTGCTTCCAAACTTGGTTCAAAAAATGCTTTGGAGTGAAGAATACAGTAGTACACATTATTCAAATGGATAAAGATCCTCATCACTATAATGCTGCACCCCTGTCTTTAAAAGCTGCTGTTAACCACTGAATGTTAACACTTTTTTTTATTTTTTTTTTATTTTTTTCCCTAGTTGGACAACTCCATGATCAAAACTACACTCATTTAACATGCAGAGGCCCCCAGCTTCAAACGCATAGATCAAGGGCCAAAAGCTATTGGTACAGCTTTGAGTCAATGGAAACATTGGCATTATTTCTACCAGCATTGGTGAGAGCACAGGCAGGTTACAATACAATAGACATTCCTGAACCCCAAATTTCTCGAAAGAAGCAAATGGTCCTTGGACCAGGCCTGAAGCTTTCCAGTGAAGAAACACAAAAGTTTGTCCTTCTGCCACACATACTTTGTTTGGTGACTAAGTATGCCTGAGTATCTTGTTAACATGCCCTACAATCTTGAAAGCTGACCCTTTGCAATAAGAAGTGTGACAAAGAAACAAGCTCTTGATTAGGGAAAAAAGGCTGTATGCCCCAAGCACTGTAACCCGAATAAGGGGCTTTCTGAAGGAACAAAGCTGCTTGTACACAGGTACCTGCTCCTTCAGCGGGTAAAGTGCAAGCCAGCAACACTGCTGGGAATTGGACAGTACAGGAGTTTGAAGCAGAGGCTGGTCTGCTTTGCCTCTCGATGTTACAACAGTTCCTGAAAATTTCAGAGTTCCAGGAGAGCTGCCCGACTTCCTCTGAGCCGCTGCCTCCAAGCTGCATTCGCAACACTGGCGGCCTGTGTATTTCAGGAATGCAAAAAACTGGCACAGTGAGGTCTATGATTCAGCCAAGATGATGTGTTGGGACATGACTGAAGTTAATTAAAAGGAGCTTAAGACAGACAGACAGAAAAAAGAGTTTGCAAGACTTCTTAAAGAGCCAATTAATTATTATTTGTGGCTGCACACGCCAGCTGGGCCACAACATGGAATCTCCCCAGCCCTTACCACTCACCTCAGAGTCTCTATACAATGCCAAAGAAAACCCATATGCAGGTCAGCCTTTGGGAGCTCTGGGCCAAACTCCCTCCACTAGGGCCGAGTAGAACTTTACATTCAGCAGAACAGTCTTGTTTACACCCACAGATATATGCTTGGTCTAAAGAGTGGACACAGAGCAAGAAATGAATGATATCTTGGTTGACACATAAAAAAGCACAGGCTTTGCAGAGCAGGATGACCCAGTGACAATTGTCTTTGTAAGTGTGAACTGGAAAAGGAAGGACTGGCTCCACCTGGAGTCAGGGTGGGGGAAGAGAGAATAAATATGAATCATTTCAGCCCCTCTACTGCATGATAGTGACCATTTTCACTGCTGCACAAGGCACTCACACTTAAAGAAGCATAATTTCCCTGAACACATTTCCAGACTAGTTTCCTATTAGAAATTCATTGCCTCTTTAGCAATTCCCTAAGACTCTAAATTCCTTTAAATTGCCAAAGACTAAATTCCAAGTCCCAAGTCTATGGACCTAAACCCTTCATTACTTCCCTGAGGACAGCAAAGCAATGTTCACATGTGCGAGCAACCTCCTTGCTTTCAATTCTTCTGTACAGTTCAGTTCAGCCAGCACTGTCCCAGAGGCACAGCTGAGCAAAGACAGGATGGGGCCTTGCCCAGCCTTGGGAACTCAGAGCCAAATCACTGCACAAAGACAGAGCAGTCAGAGCACCCACAGGCTGAGCAGGCTGCCTGGCACATGCTTACCAAAGTCTGCATCTTTCTTGCTCAAGAGGACAGAGCCTGTAAGGTCTGTCAGGAGCTGACACGTCCATTTAACGGGAGGCTAGGAGCGTTCAGCGGCTCAGGGTGATTGCAGTTTCCAGGGCTGCCGTGTGCGTGTGACTGGCACGGCCGGGCTGCTCCCGCGGCAGGGCCAGGAGCCTCCCAGCGCTGCAGGCCCCACACCTGCTCAGCCCTACCTGCACGTAGACCTTGGCAGCCCCTGTGGCATTTGCTGGGTGGGGGTGGGAAGACCACGGTGTCATTTACACACAGGTTGAGCAAACCAGGTGCAATCAGTTTGGGTTTGGCTGAAGAATCCTCCACCCTTCTCGAGCTATTTAACCCCTGCAGTGCCAAACCTTTATGCATGCCCAGGGCAATGACGGTATTAGTCTGCAGAGGAGGCATCTGTAGATCAGTCATCATTCTCATATTGCCAAAGGCAACACAGGAGGGATGGGTCATATTAAGAGAAAGATAGCCAGCCCTCCAGCTACTGTACTGCTAGAATTATTTTAATCATAGCAATAAATATACACAGTAAATATAAACCCAGCTGTCATGTGAAAATTGTTTCATTGTCCTGTCACCTGGCCTTGGACAAGCTAAAACGATGCACGACAGCCCTTTGAAGAGCACGGCATAGGCATCAATGTGCTGCAGATGCAACGGGCAAGAAGACGGCAAACAGGCTGCCGGACAAGCCAAGCCTTCAGGCCTAGGAAGCGATGCAGCCCTGCCAGGGCACTGTCCTTGGACACAGCTGCACGTTCAGTCCAGGTCTATCCCCTGCAGAGAGACAAGATCCCTGGGATCCATGGTCTGGAACACCTGGTTTGTGGGGTATACATCTTGCAGCTCTCCAATACAGGAAGATTTGAATATGAAGTCTGTAGGGGGTAGACAATTATCAGTCCCTGAGCTCAGGGGTTTGTAAAGTCAACTAAGGGCTGTTTACTCCCAGTCTGTTATGTTCCTCAAAATTAATACTGTAATAACAAAGCCTAATTTCCCTATGGGAGATTGCTGAGTGCAGATCATTCAGTCTATGGGGGACGTCTGCAGAAAGGCCTGGAAGACCAGACTTTATTTGAGTTTCTGTTTCAAGTTGTTCTTCTAAACCTTTCACAAAGGGTTGAAGAAACAGGGGAGGGACTTGGGGGGGAAGTCCTGATTTAAAGTAGCTTAACACCTTGCTGGATCCTTGCCAAATGCAGTTTCAAATTAACAACTCCAAAGTAGAAGGAAAAAAATGCTTCTCTGGACCCCGGGGTGGGGGGGGGGGGGGGGCCGGGAGTGTCAGTACAACACTCAAGCACTGGCACAAGGCAGAGCTCAGATTTGACACAAAAGACTGGGTTGCTCACCTCTCTGCGGGACTGAAGCCCGGAGAAAGGGGCACTGCTTCCAGAGAGGGACAAAGCCAGCCAACCCCACAACAAAGGACACTTTTCAGCAGCACATAAAAGGAGGGTCTGGCTCTGCCCCTCCGGCCAGACCCCACCCCTCGCAGCGTGGAGGCCTTGCCCCAACGCCAGCCACATCTAATCAAGTCTGACACACAAGACAACACGGACGGACGTTTGCCTTAGGCAGCTCTCTCCTCTGCTCCTCACCCAGAGAGCTCCCCCCGACCCACAGGGCGGTTCTTTGCTTGGAGAGCTCAGGCCGGCCCTCGGCCCCATCCGTGATCCTGCCGGCCATCACCCTCTCCGCTCGGGCAGGCGGCACCCACAGCCCCAGCGAGCGCCCTCGCAGCAGCAGCAGCAGGAGCAGCCTGGATCTGCGCTGCGCTGAGGGCTCTGCTCACGGGTGGGGAGAGGCAGCCCCCGACCCTGCGGTAATGGGCACGAGCATTCCCTGCTTGCAGCCACAACTGAGGTTCCCTTTTCCCTATCAAACCTCCATACCTGCCCCCATGTACCTGAAGGAGTCTTTGTGCCCCTCTTCCCCCCAGCCTTTATAGTTTAAAGCATAGCTGAGTGTTGATTAAAGTGCACAGGAACTGGGCCAGATCCTCAACAATACTAGTGTTCCTTCAGATAGGAGAATTTAAAAAACCCACAAAGCTTTATAATAGTCCATTTAAGCATTGCTAAGACAATCAAGCAACTGCTGAAGGTAGAAAGCAGCTCAAAGCAGCCAGACCTGTCTCATAATAGCAGGGAAGGCTGAATATTTCCTAAAATTGCCCCTCCTGCATTATCTGCTCCACTCCTCAGGTCAGGACTGGGTTCTCCAGAGTGGGCGAGAGTCTTTCAGAGGAAAGCTGAATAAGCATTGCTTGAAAGGGAGGAGGCAGGAATTCACCAAAGTGAGGAGGAGGAGGAGAGAGCACAGGCTGTTTTTAGAAGTACTGGCACCACCTTAGTCTGCAGTGGCCAGGAAACTGGTTGGAAGCCCCATGACTTGAGCAAGACACCCAGACCTGGGAGCCAGAAGAGGAAGGGACTTGGCAGAAATTCCCCTGCAGAGCGAGGAATCATTTATGCAGCAGAATATTCAGCTTGGCCTCACTGCAAAGAATCGCTGCCAGATACCTGATCGTGCCACCAGTATATTAGCACTTCACTCCCCTGCTCTAATGTAGCCATGAATCTTCTTCATGCATTTCTATCTTCCATTTGATCAGTTTTACACAGCTTCTCTCTAGCCGCAGTCTTCCTTCACTGCCCTGGGGCCATCACAGCATTCTCCCAGAGCCATCGGTGTCCCACCCCCCTGGCTCCCAGCTACCCAGCCTCATTCCTTCCACACTTGCCCTCTGGGCACTGTTGTCCCACCTTCTCCTTTGAGAGGCTTATAGCACATGGAAGGGTGAAAACCACCACTCTGGCCTTCCTAGGGTTAAACACAAAGAGGCCAAGTATTAAAGAGCCAACTCAGGGAAATTTTGGCACCTGCAGGAAGCTGAGATAACCTGGCTGATACATTGCTAAACTCACTGCTTCAGTTTATCTTTACCCTTCCTCTCTGAACTAACTGCGTGTAGCTCACTCCATGGTGCAGCGTGGCATAAAGCCCTGGGTAGCCACAATGTCTGCAAGCAGACAGAGCAGATAGGGGAATATTCTATCACTGCATTTATTTTCTTACTTGCTTGCACCACAAAAGGAGAGTGAGAGGCTCAATATTAGGCAGCTGCAGCCCCTGACACAGTGGAATTAAAATGCACCTTTCCACAGTGCAGAAAGTTGTCTGGGTCAAGGGTTGGTGGTGCCAGTGTACACCAATGGGCAAAGTCTGAGAGGTTTACACCCATGCCAGCCAGAACTTCGAAACAGAACAGTGCCACTTCAAATACATACAGACATCTAAAAACTTCACTGAACAAGTGATAGTCATGTCCTTGTTTTCTGAATGTGCTTGTCCCTTTTCTAATTTTAAAAAATGAAGCAGAACAGTTTTAACTGTTAGAGACTTTTTCAGGGCACAGCCATACACCAGATAATTCCCCTTTGCTATATTCCATGGAAACAAAAATAACCCTTTCAGAAAGACTATAATCAGCTGGTTAGAATGTGCGTATCTCTCTTCCCAACAAACACAGAAAACATAAATCTACACTTAAGTTGTAGTCCTGTTTTAACATGAACTCTACTAAGACTGTCAATTTCAGTCTAGCTATAAAAATCTCTTGCTGGAGGAATAAAATCCTAGCTGAAAGTCTAGAGCTAAAACATAACTATCCTGGAAACATTTGTTAATGAACAAATAAATGACTGTGGAAAACATAACCTAGCACTGACAATTGTATTTTAATTATCCTCTGTGTTGAAAAGAAACATAAACATATCCAAATCCATTTGGTCAGTGCTAAAAATTGAGACAGGAGAAAGTTCATTTTAGACTTGATACTTGCCACACTGGGTTTGAAGTTACACAGAACTGGTTCCAGACCTTTTGTCCAATGAATCCTGCTGCAGACAGGACTCTGCATTCTTTTAGAATAAATGCTTGCACAAGGAAAGCCTTGTGCCCACATAACAAAGTGGGTGACACCAGCAGGTATGGAGGGAAGCACAGAAATGGATTTTTTATCATGGCTAAAGGGGTGGGCTGATAAACATAGAAGTATAAACTTTGTTCTTGGATAGTTCAAATTAGAAAAAGTCAGTTCCTTTGGGTCCATGCCTAGTTTTTGCAAGTTAGCTGGATTACCTCCTGCCTTTCTTTCCGCATACTCATTCAGGCCATGAGTTTAAAGCTCCTGAAAGGCACCAGATGTTGGGGGAGGTAGGGTGTATTTGTTTTTTTGAACTCTCCTTGAAAAAACAACAATAAAAGAAGGGAAAAACATTGGATGGCTTCAGATTTGCTTTCCAGCAGAGTATGACTAAGGCAGGGAGGCAGCCTGGTAAATACACTCAGTCAGGACACTGGGCTGCGACAAAAACATAGGGAGAAACTCAACAGAAAAACAAGAGAGATAGAAGTTTCCACTCATTAGTAGAGTGAAGAAAATGGAGACCAAACAGGTGATTGGGAGGCAGTTTTTGTGGACATAGCCTGGAAGGGAGGAGAGCCAGGAGTTTAATCTCCAGTCATCTCCAGGCACAGTCTATTAATATGGACCCAGCAGACTGACAGACTGAAGTAATAGGTGAGAAAAGCAAGGGCAGGAGATAGACCAGAGAATAAAGCTCACTTGGAGGTGAGTGGTCCAAGTGCTGTGCTGGACTCTGCTTTGGTTAGTTGCAGTTGTGTAACTGGAGATTTCACATTGGCTTTCTGGAAGTTTTTACTATTCAGGGATCTCCTCCAGGGAACTTGTGCCTGAATGGAGGAGCACAGTGACCAAGGTAAGCCACAAGCAGTTAGTGGGAGGTAGAACAGGAAAGGTGTGAGGATGAGTATGAGGAGAGAAAGTATCTAAGAAATCCAAATTGATGCTGGTGTGTGGGACAGGGAAAATCTGAAGAGGAAAGGATAACAGACAAAAGGAAGGTCCTAGGAGAGAACATAAGTTCTTTGAACTGAAATTCTGCTTTACTTTAAAACACACACATTGCAACAGAGATGCACACACGCACACACAAACAAGTCAAGTATCCACATGAACACAGTTGGTTCTGGATATCCCTTCTTTCTTTAATTGGTCCCAGGTGAGGCATCAACAATCACATCTGGAAATTTTTATACAAATGGCAGGAAAGCCAATGACTCGGGTCACAAATATTTCACGCTCTCTCTTTGCCAGAAACACGGGACAAATGTGGTTTACATCTGCCTCCCTATAAATACACACACACTTGCAAGATTCTCTGCTATGGCAAATACTTCTGCATGTAAAAGCAGAGCTGGTCAGTATTCCTCCTATCCACCCAATGGAGATTCAGTTGGAACTAAGAAACTGGATGCTGGATGACACCTGCAGTCCAGGTCAGACCTGTTGTCTGTATAAGGATCAAGAGATGGCAAAGACATCCTTACTGGCTGTAGAAGCAAAACAGAATCAAATTACATGGATGAGCACTTCCAAAAGCTGCTGCAGCCCCTGCCTTCCAGACCCAGGCTCTCCATGAGACCACAGTGTCAGGCACACCCAGTTTCTTTCTGACATGCAAACTCAGCTTAAGTTTCAAAAGCTCACCTTTCAAGAAAAAAAGTCACTGGGTCCTCCCTTAATCTCTTCCTGACTCAGGTGCCAGCTACCACCTGAGTTTATCCATATAGAGTCAAGAAGAAACTGTAATATTTTCTTGTCTGTGATGCACCAATTCAAGCAAAGCACTGCCTAACTTAATTAGTTCTACCTAGTGTGCACTGGTGCTGCAAAATGCTCTACAAATTCAACTCATCTCAGCAGTAAGGACCAACCTCTTGGGCATCAGAGGATCAACTCAGATCAGGTTCTAACAGTAGCACTCTTTCCTAGCAGGAACATCGTGTTCAGCTTCTGCACAACAACCCTATGAGCATTATAATTGCAAGAGATGGACACTATCTGTGTCAACAGTTCTCAGGAATGCAGAGAAGCTGTATTTCTCTTCAGTGCTAGCTAATTCTTAGAAGAACCACACTATCTTTGCTCTTCTGAGATGTCCTGCTAGTGTAGGTGATGCTGTTAATACTTGGCAGTAGACGCTGGTTTAAGAGAACTGAGAGACCTGCTGGGTGCAATAGAGTGTGCACGGCAGGCAGAGCCAGGCAGGGACAGCTCATGCACCCCTAATGAGCCAACCCTGATCCTATCTGTGGCAACTTTCTGTTGCTCCAGTGGTAAAGAGACTGCAGAGCTGACTTAATTGGATGTCAGAGGGAATCTCCTAACGCCACCAAATTAATCCAGTCTTTTTCATTCCCTTTGTCTGCCCTTGGCATAGTGGATGTGCTAGTAGCTGTACCCAACCCAGTACCCCAACTTCTGGGTAGCAGGGTATAGCACAGCTTATTGCACTGCATCCCTAGAACAGCCTGGAGTCTGCAGCTCTGAACTCCAGGATGATGAAAGTGGTTCACAGACTTAGATCAGAAATAATTTTCCCTCACTGAGGAGATTGCCTAAAGCTAAAGACACAACTTTATCTACCTCTGAATGTCCACTGTTAAGCTTCCTGCCATCAAAATTTGTAACGGACAAGAGTCAACAGCACCCAGCTACTGTATCTCTTGGGCTTGATATTTTCCCTTAATCTGCGGCATTTTTAGCTAGAGCACCTGACCATATTTCCTCTCATCTAAAGCTGTAAAACAAATTGGAAAGTTTCATGTTTGATCAACTCCAACTTGAAGTAGGAGTTGATCACTGTGCTGGTTTGACATTCATTAGCATTTGGTGAGCAGGAAGTGGCCATCCATGGAAGTGATGTTTTCTTGGGAGGTTCCTGGTCTGCACCAGGCACAGGGGAAGCTCCCAAGAAAACATCACTTCCATGGATGGCCACTTCCTGCTCACCAAATGCTAATCAATGTCAAACCAGCACAATCACTCAGGCAGAACAGCACAGCAAGATACATTCTCTTAAAGTCAGTGGAATTCCAAAGGCAAAGCACTTAAAACTGACCATATGTCATCATTTTTTATTCGATGTTTAATTAACACATTCAATTTACCTCTACTCCCACTGTTGCAAGGGAGATGAATAGCTTACTAATTTTAGGTGGTTTTTTAAGGATTAAAGAAATTTGATTAAACATTTCATCTTTCAGCTGTTAGATCTTTAGAGCACTCCATCAGCCAGGCTCAAATCTGTGATGCTGCTGGTACCTGTCCTAGCCTCACCAGTCCAGAACAGGTACTGCCTTACCAGGTGCCTCCTTAGCCTCATTCTCTTTGGACCCCTACAAGGGATACTGCTGGAAACAGGATCACTGAACTCATCAATAAGTTTGTCATGGATGGCTCACACCACTTCCTGGAGCTTTCCTGGAGCTTTCCAGAAGCCCACACCAGACGGGCCAGCAACCCAGGACTAAGGAAAGCTGAACCAAGTAGAAGCACAAATGCTTGGAGTCCTCACTCCAAGTGCTGACAGACAGTGCCGCGCTCTGATTTATTCTCTGTAGCCTTTCTAAGGGCACACATTGAAATGACCTCCCCACGTGTCTCATCTGGTATGCCACAGGTGTGAGGCTGTTGCTGCTCTTAACATCTTTTAAGTGTTCCACCAGATGAAAAGATGAATTCCCTTTGTTCCTCGGAGATGGAGCTTCTTTCATTTCCTGCATAAGGATGCAGTCCACACTTCCAGTAGAGGGAACAGATGATGTAGGCCTGGAGGGTAGGGGTGCATTTGCATGGGATGGGCTATCAGGTGGGTTTGCCCAATTAATCACTTACACCCATCGGGCTGTACAGGGCTGGTAACAGCAGAACTATTCTGAGAGGGTGCTCTGCTTCACAAGAGCTCCAGAGAAGAAAACCATCGCTTCAAACATCTTTGCTCCCAACCCATGGAAAGAGTCCCCTTAAAACCAAAACTGAATGAAAAGATCATGATTTTAGCTTATTTGCATATGTGATTATGTAAATCAACCTACTGGTTCTTATCCCATCTCAGCAGACCTGCCTGCAGAAGAGCCTCCAGTGGAGAAGATTGGATTATGGAAAGGGACATATGCGTGAAAACAGGTCCTAGCTGCATATTTAGAGTTTACCAGCAGGCACGTGGAAAAATGGGGAATTTAACCCTTCACTGTCAGAGAGACAGGACAGAGGAAAACAGTGCAACGACCATGGAGAATGCTTAGATATAATGCAGCAGCCTTTATTGAAACATGTTTGAGGAAGTATTCTGTGATCACTTGGACTGCTGTGTGCAAAAGGGTTAATGATCATAAGCCAACAGAAATAAAAATGGTTAGCTATTTCTAGCTCCAGGATCATCACAAGAAGAGCCACCTCATTCACATGTCATTGTCACCTTGTGATGTGCACACAGTACCTGCTTGTTGCTCACCAGCGTGCCCAGTACCCAGCTCCTGAGATGCAAGTTCTGCATTCACATACAGCTATCCTGCATCCCACTGCTGGCTGCACTGCCCAGGAGATGCCAAGGCCCTGTAACTCCTTACCCTTTTATTATGGATCTGCCTGCCTAGCACCCTGCTACCTCCCAGGGGTGCCCAGGGCAGCTACAAAGCAGCTTTTCATACTGAGAGGCTCAACAGGCCCCTTCAGTGTAGCAGCACTGCTGGGTTTAACACAACCCCAGTCCAGCATATCTAAGCATCTGTAGAAGTGGAACATTTTTAATCCTGTGAAGAAAACTTTTGCATAGATGACAGAAGCAAAGAGACCAGGCGATCTCCATCTAGAGGAAACAGGAGCAGCATTCAGGAATGCACAGAAAGTGCTACATAGTATTTTGCAAGCTCTAAATAATCGCTTAGTAGGGCTAATAGGGCACGTCTCACCAAAAAAATCCCAAACAAACAAGCAAAAACCAACAACAACCCCCCAAAAAAATCATTAAAAGTAACAAAAGGAAAAAGAACTGGCACTTCTAAAGAACAGGACTAATATGAATCAGCCATCTCACAAGTACTAATTTTAAACTGACTACAGGAGTGACAATAACTTTAGAATTCGAAGAAATGTCCCAAAGCAAAACTAAATATGTCTCTGGCTTTCTCTTTGTTCTGAACTTTGAATCAGTGTGATTCTGGCCAAGAGTCACTCAGCTTTTAAAGCCAACTTTGACCAATTTAAAGTTTCTAAACAAGGGAAATAAAGTAGATTCTTTGGAGGAATTTTGCATGTGCGACACAAATTCAAAGCAAAAGGTGTTGGGTGGGGGGAGGGTAGGTTTTGTTTTGTTAATCCCACCAAGACTGGCAAAACAAGGGGGGATTGTAGTAAAACTTTAGGTTGACCCAGACCAGTAACATCTCTTCAAGTTATTCTGTTGTTACCTACCCTGGGTCAGCCACCCTAACCTACCTTTTGTGAATATATGGAAAAGCACATACAGTAGCTGACACTGGCTAACTCTGGCTCATTTCTCTACTGTAAGCAGGACTGAGGTGAGATCAAACAGTGCTGAGTCAAATCCAAACTTTGTGAAATGGCTGTATTATGCACAGCCCTGGTGGTCCCAGAGGACCCACTTCAAATATCTGCAGTTTGAAGTGTTAATGAATAAAAGAAAATTCCTTCACTTACAGGATTCATCAGGATCATCAGATTTGATGCCCTCAAGGACAAGATCAAATTCAAGATGTTGGGGTATCTGGAATGTATCTGTGCTTGAATCCTGCAGTTTAGATGCCAGCTTCCTCTTTTGTGGTGGCAGTGCCTCTGCAAATCATGCTCAGAATCAGGGGAACAACCAAATGTGTGTTTGTTTTCACTGTCTTCAGAATGAAGAGAGAGGTTTAGGTGTGGGGTTTCTTGCATGCCAGCTGCACTGCTTTAGCCATAGCACTGTACTGATTCTATGGTAAAAAGGATGACACCATAGGAACAACCAACATCCATCTAGCTCCAGCAAAAGTATTCTGGCAACTTGCAAGACAATTACTAAACTTCCACTCATTTTCAGTTTTTTCCTCACAGTGGAATTCAGGGTATATGGTGGCTGGAGTCCAAACAGCCCTAGAGGATTGTATGGGAGGGACTGCCAGTCATGGTCACTCCAGAGAGGAGGGAGGAGGCAACAGAAAGGAAGCAATCCAGCTGAGGGAAGGAACATGCATACGGACAAACCCATCCCACTGAGGACTGCAAGGAGGAGCAGCATGCCAAGTTCAACACATCCTGAGGGACAGAGCTTGGAAGCAATGAGAAGATCTCTTGGATGCAGTCAACAACAGCAGTATGAGCTGGCTGCTGGCAAGGGCTATCGATGGCAGTATTCCTCTTATGCTGCTTTTTCCTGTTTTGAATGCCCCCTATCAGGCTTGTACCACTCCAAAGTACCAAGACCATATATACACTAAACTTCTTCTCTTCAGTCTCTTCAAGGTTGGCCATGGACCTGTTACTCATATTTGAGAAGGCCTGGGAGCAGCTCCTGACAATGCTGATCTTTGCAGTCAGGAACTGACAAAAAAGTGGCAAATGTACCCTGCAGAGACAGCCTGGCACATTTAACCTACACCAGCTGGAAAAGTGACTGCTGAATACTGGAAATTGCTTTATCCAGGGGATTGGTCTAAGGCAGCTCTTGTCAAAATGACCAAGAGCTTTGTGCCCTAACAGCAGGGTATTCTGTACCCTCCGCGTGCCCGCAGCAGGTAAAACAGCCCAAGGTCAGGGTGTGCTCTCAGTGCAGCTGCTGGAGCACTGGCAGTGCCCTGGCCCCAGCCGAGTGCCAGCATCACCGCTATGAGGCAGCCAGCCCCAGCCTCAGAGGTTCGACTCCAGCAATGCCTTCCCATTCCCGGCTGGCTGTCTCCCATGTGGCGACGCATAGCACTATTCACCCGACTGTTGGCCCAGCCCAGAACTGTTTTTATTAGAAAACACTAGGGCAAGCCTTTCCAAGCCTCAGAAGAATCATCTTGTAAAGATCTGGACTTGAGATGCCAAATGATTGCTGCTTTGGCGGAGTCTGCACATTCATTTTTTATTGGTCACAAACGCTTTCCAGATGCTGGCATGCTGGCTGCAGATTGCAACTCTGGGGACTTGGCTCCCAGCCCCAGTCACTTTGTTAAACTCTTGACCCGCTGTGGGTTAAAAGAAGCGGGGAATGGGACTGAGTCACCATGAGGGCATTGCTAAGAGAGAGTGCGCACTGCACAGCAGAGACCCACTGCAGCAGCTTTCTGTGCTCAGCTGGCATGGAAAACATTTAAGGTGGTCCACAGTAATCCAGCTCAGCTGCCAAAGCTGGTGAGAACTGCAGCAGAGCACCAGCCCGGGCTTTAGGAGTAGGGGCAGAGAGGCTGCTCTGCAGCTGGATTTTCCACATTGCAGCCCATACAGTTTCCATCTTTTTTTCCTCTGCACAAGTGGATTTCCCATCCCTGCTGCAATACTAAAGCAATCCTCTGAGCCAGAGCCATGTGCAACCTCAGACTGAAAGCTGAATCCTGGAAACCTTCCTTGGGTTCAGGTTTCATGACAAGCCTGAAGCTTGTTCATCAAGAAGGTTTGCAAACCTTTGGGGAAAAAAAGGCTTTCTGGACTCTCTTTGTTGGTGTCCCAAGAAGGGGGAAAAATAAAAAAAAAAAAAGGAGATGTGAACAAGCAGAAGGAAACACAATTTTGATGGAACAGTTCAATATTTTTCTGAATGGAAAAAAATTCCCTTTGAAAAACATAGCTGTTACGAATCATTGGGTTTTTTTTTCTCCCTCAATATGGCAATTTAAAAAAAAAACAATATTTTGCACTTTTGGATAGATTTCCTTACTGAAATTCTGCAGCTGATGACTTTCTTTAATCTCAGTTTTCAAAAAGAAAAAGTTCTCTCAAAACCTCAATTCAAAGAGAACACTTTAAGCTGAAATGAAGTTTTTCATGCTGCTTTGAAATATGCAGCAGTATTTCAGAAAATGTATTTCCAATTCAGAACTTCTGGACAGGAATGAAAGATCAATTGACCTGAGCTTTGGTGCAGTTTCCCCCCTTCCCCTGTGTGAGGACTCTGCTGGGGCAGGAGGTGCTCAGGGACCAGAGCCCCTGCATAGGTCCTGTGCCCATCACATCACCTCGAGGCTCTCATCCTGTTCTCCCACCCACTCCTTTTACAAAGTGCTGCCTAAACCACAGCCCTGAGGAGCTCCTGGCCTCTGTGCTTGGGCAGATGATGACTGTGCTGGATGCCAGGCAGGACACAGACAGGATGGGAGGCTGGTGCAGGAATGCACAGCAGGGCTGGAGATCAGCTTCTGTAGCACTCTCTCAGTGAGGTGGTGCTGGGAATGGCTGGTTACCCTTCAGCTGGGGGAAACTGCCAGCACAGCTCTGCTTGCTCCCCTCTGCCCTACAGCTGGGGATGGAGACCTTCCAAGATGAAGCATCCTGATAGAAGCAGGATGCTGAGGGACGTCTGGGTGCCTCACACTGCTCTGGGTGTTGACTTCTAATCTTCCTTCAGACCTTCATGGGAGCTCAATGTCATCCACAGGCCATTCATTAGAGCAGGCAGGGCCACGGGGGCTTGAGCAAAAAGGAAAGAGTGAATGAGCCAGTCCTTTTGCTTAAGCCTTCAACAGCCACACAGGGAAGAGATTTCAGTGGGAGCTAGGATCTAATTCTTTGTAGTCATCCTCCTCAACAGAGGCCTGCCCACAGCTCTCCTGCTCATGTTTGCAAGCAATGCATGATCCCTTCAGCAATACTTGTGCAAATAGAAAGCTCTCCAGTCCAGAGGGAGTATTGGGGGAAGGTTTTATCCGATGGATATGGTCCAGTGATGCTAATTAAATCATCACATTAGAGCTGGGGGCTTTCTTGAGTAAGTGTTACCACTTGAGCTGAATCGCACCTCAGATCACAGCCAGGTGTGCTCCCTGGATCCAGAGAGCCCTGCCAAACTCATTTCACTTGTGATGCTAAGGCCAACTCCAGCACAGTCTCTAGAGATGAATAAAACAGGGGAACAACCCAGTGTAAACCTGAAATCTTTTAGATTCAGCCAAGTGGAAATCCAGCCTGACTCCCCACCCAAAATCAAACAACTGAGAAAAAGAGAGAAAGTTTTACATAATAATCTCTCCAATGTTACAGCAGACAGCGTTTCTCCGAGGACATTATGTAATGTCTCGTAAGAGCTTTTAGCTGAATTATCAGGTGACTTTCACAATTACTGAAGAGAAAAACAGAATCACAGGTGAGCAGTGGGTGTGAGAATATACATCTGCCTGTTGTACATTAGCAGCTGGAGAAATGATTCAGATTCAATGAGATGTCACTGGAGATCGGTTCATACTACAGACCTCAGGTTCAGAGGACCTGGAGCTGTTTCAATCTGACTTTCTGGCCCATGCCTATCTTCTCCAGCATGAGGGAGGACCTCTCCACAATCCTTTGTTAGAGGGACAGATTCTCCAGGGTGGATTTTCCTGCCACCTCAGATCTTCAGGCCTCTACAATGGGAATCCCTGTTCTGAGACTGAATGATTGTGTTACAGTGACAAAAAAAGAGACCTCTTGGCTATTTCTTCTCCCACAGTCCAAGGATGGGAAGGATGAAAGCATTACAGATGAATTCCCACTACATAGATGCTGATGTTTACTTCCAGGCTGTTCTCTCCCTTGCCCCTTCTGCTCACTGGGAGCTGTAGGGGTACAGGAGGAAGAACATGTGCAAACAGAGCCAGTACATCAGATAATATAACCTCTCATGCCAGCTTACTGACTTCTGCCTCACAGCAAGAAGTCGGGGAAAAAAGCCCCAACAGCAAATTCTACTCCACAATCTCTCCCTTCTGATGGTTAGAAACCTTCTAATTACCAGCTAAAGTTACCATCTTGGTGATGCCCATCTGTTCATGTGCCAGTATCGCCTTTAGTCTAAGCAGTTTTCCTCCTCCCTGGCATTCACCTCTCATTTTTCTCCTGTTCTGTATATTTATAGAATTTCTCTCAGCCTTCACCAGATTAAAGTTTTATTGAGGGCAGATTTATCTATCGGGTTTTACATTTGCTTTTGCCATACATTGGTCTGTATTTGTCCAGCTTCAATGTTTGAATGAGGCAGCTTTGTTTTCAGATCAGCATTGTCCTTTTAGCACATTGCTGCAGAGGTACCTTACAGTGTCATGAAAGCAGCGAATCCTCTATTGCTATGCAGAGTACTTTGCAACAGAATAAATATTCATATGAAGACAAATCTACAAAGTACTATCAACATCGTGTAATTATTGAAGCAAGGGATAGATATTAGCACACTGAAGGCAGGAGAAGAATAAGGTGAATGATACTGTCTCAACTACTGTTGTTTGAAAGAGAAAAGGCACTTGGCAGAATGAAGAATTAAGTTCCAAAGA
The DNA here is from genome assembly GCA_013400175.1 of Phainopepla nitens. Taxonomy (NCBI): domain Eukaryota; kingdom Metazoa; phylum Chordata; class Aves; order Passeriformes; family Bombycillidae; genus Phainopepla; species Phainopepla nitens. The sequence goes on from VXBQ01000064.1 coordinate 330,792, forward strand.
AATGGAGTCCCTGAGTACTGCTCTTCAGCAAGCCCCTAGGCAACAAATTGATGAACTTCTCCTACAGAAAAGGAAAAAACCAGTGTTGCCAAATTTTTTATATTTCAATGTATTTTCTGTAGATGGTTCTAGTAATAGCAGAGTAATTCTGCAGTTGGAATAATAGAATTTTACCACAGGAAATATAAACCCTTAATAATCCCCCACTTGCACCATAATCAAATTGCTGGTACCATAACCTTTTGTGGTAAAACCAGCCAGACCAGCAAAGGCAAATGCCTCTTGGGTGAGTACATGCCAGTCTCACATGATGTTGGGATGAGATAGGAAGGCTTTGTCCTGTCTGGTTTTGTGTTCCATAATGCTTTCTAGGGTAGTAATATAGCTTACATACATACGATCCTCTCTTCTGTGAGTGCAACACAGAGATGCATATGTGATATGATATGCATTTAAGCCACTATGCAGCTGGTTTAAATACATCTGTGACCTTCATTCCCAGCAGAAATCACCTTAGTTTCCATTTTCTGGCCAAATTGTTGCTAATATTTTGATGTAGTTTCTGCTGGAGACATTTTAAAGGATGGATTTTGTACATGGGTATAAACCAAACAATTCCACTGACAGCTGACAGAATTATTTCAGATTTCACTAGGACAACTGATGTAAAATCTCAGCATTTTGTGTCCCTCTCAAGCTCTGCTGTGAAGTCTTGGTTAACTAACTTTTGTATTTCATCCCCGAGGCAGTTGATTTAGTCTAGAGAGTGAATAACTGAGTTAATCCGTTACACTGTGGCTTCCTACAGAGAGAGCAGCGCTACACAAGCACGTCGCCTCAAATAATAGAAGGTAAGTGCAACTCATTGGGTGGAATTCTAGGAGATACGATCAATCACCCAGGAAGCTTTAAAACACGTTCCTGCCTGTTTAAGATGCTCTTGGTTGTACCTTCTGTGGACGGAAGGACTGCTGTAGCAAAGCACCTCCCGACCGGCGATGGGCGCGCTACCAGCGGCTCTCGTGCGCCCCCTGCCTGTTGCCGTCGCTGCTGTTAGAGCGTTGCCGGCGCTGCCCCTTACCGCTGGCGGACGCGTTCTGACGGCAAAGCGCCTGCGGCTGCGGGAACCGAGCGTGGGTGAAAGGACAGTCAAGAGAAGATTCCTGTGATCAGCCTGCGAAGAGCTGTTTTCAGCTCACCCTGTTCATACTGGCCATCACTAGTCCTGCACTTAAAGAGCGGAAGTCAGTCAAGGTCCACTTGCAGGCCAGAAAGTTCCTTCATTTTGCTTCCATTCTGGAACCTCATCCTTGTTGTGTTCCACTTTGGAGTGGGGAAAAAGTACGGCTGTATTGTTTGTGCCTGGATTTGCACTCTAGACTTATCCACACCTTCATGTCAACACAGAGATACAATATATAGCGAGAGTAAGAGATTCATAGCACATCTCCCTGAAATTCTCCCACTTTGAACTCTGCCAGGTACCATCATCACCATTATTATTATTACTACAACTGTCTTAGCAGGTTTGCAGGACACACCACTGCTAACTCATGGATCCAGTGGATCCCAGCCTTCAGCTCTGGCGCCTCTGCACAAATGGATGGTAGCTCCCTTTAGCAGCTACTTGGCCACAGCACCTCCCTGGACCAACAGGACCTTCCCACAGGAGCTCCTCGGTGTGTGCAGCACTCTGCCTTTGGACCAGGGCATCCACAGCTCCAGCATCAGCACCTTGCATCTCATTGCTCACTCCTGTCCTCTGTGACTCACTGTCTTTTCTCACATTCACATCTGGTCCTTTGCAAGCATTTCATCAGGAATAAAGAAACTTATGTCTGCATCCATAGGCAAATACCCAAACCAGTATCTGATACCATCATGCCGACAGGGATCAAGGAAAGAACAGTGGGTTTGGGGCCCCTTATGAAGAGGTGAAGATTGATGTTGATATAGAGAATGTGTCATCCTTAACTGAAACGAGAACAGGTGAGAAGGAGAAGAAGAGAAAGAGCCCCTACATAGATCCTAGGGGACAATATTTGTAAAGAAGTCTCCAAATTCCCCTCCAGACATTCCATTTAGGATTCCTTGGGTTATGGAGAGAGAAGGCTGCCCAGAAAGCTCCCATAGATTAGGGAAATGGAAGTTTGACTAATTCTAGTCCATCATACCTCCCTACCTCTGGAAAATAAAGAATAAACACTGACTGTCAGGGAGCAGCTAGCAGCTTGGGATTGAGACTTCATCTCCATGAATTTCTTTCTCTCATCTCTTTGCTGACAAAGAAACAAATTTCTCTCTTAAACATTTCTTGCTTGCTTTCTCTATCACTCCCTTCCTCTGAAAGTGTAAAATGAGTCAATTGGAAAGCAAATTAAGAAAGAAAAAGTAGAAACATTCATTAGAAGCTGGAGAGAGTAGATATCTACCTTCAGTTGTGGGGATTGGCACAGATTCCTACCCATAAAGATAAGCCTCCACAGCTGTAGTTCTAGGAGGTTAGATCTTCCTCCAAGCATGATAAGCCTCAATCCAGTGGATAGTACAAAGGGAACAGGGATTTCCCCAATACTGGTACATACTGTATTATATTCCACCTTCAGGAAATATATAATGGATGAATTATAAACCCTTGAAATCTAGTTTTCCAGTACAAACATGGGTAGATCCTTGAAACAGTTGTATTGATATAGTAATTACACCAGACAGTATTGTTTACTAACTGCAATAATATACCATAATAAACGATAACCTAGTTTTATACTGTATTATGATTACAGCTAAAACAAATATTTTGCTGAGCTAATGCTACTAATTTAGCATATATCAAAATCTTAGCCTAATTTCAGGTTTCACAATTGCAGAAAGTGCCAAACCAATTTGAAATCCGTAGGCAGAACAAAAGGAACCAGCAGGTTATACAACCAGCAGTCTTGAAAGAAAAAAAAAAAAGAGAGAGAGAAAAGATAAGCAGAGGGAATGACCTTGCGGAATCTGAAGTAAAATAATGTTGGAAGTGTTATAAAACAATGTGGTTGAAATGGTCACAAGAATGTTTGAATTGCCTTTCCTATACAGGATTAACAAACTCAGCAAACGGCACATGTGAGGTGACAAGGTATTTGGTCACTCTTGTTTAATACACGTACACCTGAACAACCCTCTAACGAGATAAACCTCTGCGAGGGAACCACGCTGCTGTCCCTGCTGTAAGAGCAAGAACTCTTGTAGCTATGCTATGATCTGCTGTGTCTTGCAGAGGAACGTTCTGACTGTTCCATACCCTCCTCTTATGCCCTTTGGAGCTTTAAGGAATGGTGAGAAAACTCACAGAACCATGACAAAGCTGTTCACACCTAGATCATCACTCAGGTGCCCTGGTTAACAGTCACTGCTAGCAGTGCTTCATAACCCTCATGAGCTGTGTAGTTTCTAAAACAGGTGGTAGGCATGTTAAAGCAGGAAGATAAATTCCTATTCAGGTAGAAATGAAAGCATTTCCATTTGCTAACCCTAAACCACGTGTGTGTGCACAAACAGATTTATACACACACACTTTATCATAGTGCTTTCCAAACAAAACCTTGCTGCACAGCGCATCACAGCTTAGGGATAACTACTCTGAATGCTTTAGGACAAGGATTGTTTTTCCACTCTCCAGTCTAATATTAACAATATTTTGCTCCTGCCTGATTTTGTTCACTGACAGTCAATTCCAGTATTTGCAGTTAGATGTAAGTCAGACTTTTCAAAATGGTGCTGAGTTCTTCTAGTTATCCAATAATTGCAGTGAGCAGGCTGGACAGGTCTTCCTGGCCTTCAGAAAGGACTGAATATGCCATCTCTGGGTTCTACTCCTAACCCTTCCTTCAGCAGCCTTTTCATTTGCTTATTTCAGTGCTGGATCCACCCTATACATAAAAAGCTTAGCAAGCCATCATGCAAACCAGCAGAGGTTTTCAAAAAAACCTTATATGCAAGCAGAGCTAGTTAACATGGTTTGGGGTAACCCAAAAAACCAACAACTCCAAATTTGCAAGAAGACCAATGACTCTTCCTCTACCCCTCCACACTGACACAGTTGAAATGAAGATGTAAACAATTTTCATCCATCCCAGCCTCACCCCATTCAGCACAGATGTATGAGGAACACCAATGGTTTGAGACATAAGACTGAAAATCGGGGTGTTCATTCTGGAACTGATGGGCACATACACACTTAGCCTGGAATATCATAAGCAGAGTTTGCCCTGAAATTACCTTGTAAGTGACTCTGCCATTGCTTTCCACTGCCACTCAAAGCACTGTGGAAGTGTCATTGGACCATGAGCTCTGCATCCTTCCTTTGAAGTGAGAGGAACAGAGTAGGGTCCACCAGTGCTGAGCTTCAAGCTGCTGCAGGTATATTTCTACCATCAAAGTGGATCCTCTATCTCTGCATTACATTGCAGTCATTCTAAATTAAGAAGAGAGGAAGAAAAAAAAAAAACCACCATGATTGGAGACTGAAGTTTTATGAAAGCTGAGATTCTCCCCCTCTGCACGATACCATCTCCCACATCAGAGGAAGCCCAATAGCCATGGGCTTCCCATCCATCTCTGGCTCCTAAATGGCAAAGCTGCAAACAAACTCTAAATTAGGCAATGACTTCAGGTAAAAGCAGAATTACCACACACTTGTCAAGCAGCCAATTCAAAGCAGCAAGACCTGAGGAGGAGGCTGAATGTTTGATGGCTTTGCTGGCTTGATTGGCTGCCACAATGCCCAAGATGACCGATGACACTTTCTTGGGCAGGAGCCATCTCCTGCAGGGCCCACACCCTGAGCAGAGGCTGTTCTCCATCAGAGCAGCTGGCTCCTGCAATGGCTGGATGTTTGCTCCTTCCCAGCTTCTAAAACAGGTCCTACTTGTAGGGGGATGGTGCGGGGCTTGATGTGTCTCTGGTATTTATAATTACACATTTATTGAGCTTGTGCAATCCTAACTCCAGCTTCAGGCCAAAAGTTCATTGCTAGAGGGGTTCAATAAAGAATTTCCTCCTGAGAATGGAGAATTACATCACTTGCCAAGTGTGTCAGGCAGTTTTCCAGCCTCCTGTGGGGTCACACCCATTTTGACTACTCTAGTGGATGGATACTGTACATGCCTGGCTGTATCCTTAAGCTCCATTGGATTAATCGTGTCTGTGTGCTCCACACATCAGAAAAATGAGTAAGGTTTTCATAAAGCCCTTCTTATCATGGGCCTCAGGACCCTGAAAAAACTGAAGCAAGTCAATGCATAAGAACCAAAATGGGTTTCCAAGCAGCAGACAGCCAACTGTTGAATATTTTGCATGTATAACCCTAAACAAATCAGACTTTTCTTTGCAAATGTCATCACACAGGCCTTGGTGACAATAATTACGTTTTTCTGGAATGCTTAATAATCTCAGGGACACATCACTTACCATGCTGGAGACTGTCTACATTTAAAGAATGATGGTTCCTGCCCCAAAGACTTCAGTCCCTGTTCAGCATGATGCCCTGTTTCTTTCATATTGTCCCTGTGGCATCATGAGAAGCTGAATACATAATAATGTATTATCATCTTTCACTCAAGGAAATACAAATCCTGTTCCTTCCATATGCCACTAAAAGATTATTGCCTGACTCTCCATACACAAAACACATGCCTGAAGACCCTGAAGAGAAGAAAACAGTTCACCTCTAATGCTCTTAGATGATATTGCACCATGCTGGCATGATGATTAACAGAATAATCCCAGTGCAAACAGATAAACCAGAACTCTAACACAGACAGTTTTAGTTTATGATGGAGTCTGATACTACTGTTGGTAGCAAACTGAGGGAATGAGGCTAATTTTGTTGGCACTATCAAAGTTCATGTGAGTATAAATGCTCTTCCTTAGCCTTTCTACATCAGCTGTTTTGATGGCCTTACTGCATTAAGCCTTGCAATGCAATAAACAATTTTTCAGATGGGGAAACTGGGGCAAAAAGCTGTACATCTCCCAGGGGATCACATCGTGAGTGAAAATGAAGGCATGAACACCTACCTGTTGCTAGTCTATAACCTCCATTTGCTGACCACCAGGCTAAATGTTTTCCACCTCACAGGTGTATGGGCTGATTATGAGAAGCAAATTACAGGAAGACATGGATTTTAGTAGAGGAACAGACTGGAGTGGAGAGATTAACACGATTTAATGGGTCACTTGGGGAGGAGAATAGGCAAACATAAAAACCAATCCTATTCAAAAAAAAATTAGCAGATGAACTAGGCCCTAACTGTCGACAGATAGCTACACTGTGGTAGATACTAGGTGCCTTTTCTCCCAAAGAAACAGCTCGCTGCTCACAAGCCTCAGAGCTCCTGCCCTCAAAAAGGAGCAAGGAACACACAAATATTAATTGGGAATATAAAAGCAGCACAGTCTGGTGATTTCTTTTATAGCCAAGTCTGCCAGAATCCATATAACCTTCCCAGCTCAAATCCTGATGAAAGAGCACCCTCAGCTCCCACTGCCCAGAGGGAAAACTGCACATACCAAGAGTTCTGCAGTATGAGGCATATGAGTGTGGGTATGTTAAGGATTACTTTCACACCAGGACCTCCAGTCAATTCAAGGATCTCATGCAGTTTCAAAGTTCCTGGAGCCAAAAGCCCGAAATAACAGTTTTTTCCTTCCCCATGTTGTACAGCCTGGAGCCAGTGTGGTGTCTGGGATAATGGCCAGTAATGTTTCTGAATGTTTTTTGGGTCCTTACAGAGTTTTTGAGCTCAGCAGATCCTTATGACATCTTCTTGTGACTTGAGACTGGCTTACTGCAGCTGAGGAGGGCAGCAGTACCTGCCATGTCAGCCCCCAACACAGGACACATCAGCCATGTCAGACACCCATCTGGTCTGAAGAAAATGGTCACTGAAACATTCTGTCAATCTTTTAAACCTACTCACTGTGGCACAGCTTCGCTGCTGAACCCCCTGAAATCCATGGTAATGTTTTCAGAGACAGACACAAGTGTGAACTCAAAAACAGGGACTGGAAGGAGCCTCCAAATATAAATCCCATTGTTGCTGACCAACTGTGCCAGACCACCTTAAATGGACACTGTGCCCATCTGCTCTTCCCCCCTCCTCCCCTACACCTCCTCCCTCAGGGTTGTAAACCATCCTGCAATATTTAAAGTAGCCTTGTTCACCTCCCTTCTGAAACCCCTGGACCATCTGAGCGGCTATATATTCTCTCTGTGCTGTTTGTTATTCCTGTGGACATGCACATTGCTGAACATACTAATAAAAATTTCATAAAAGAGGTTGCCAAAGGGGTGTCTGTGAGGGGATTTGTAAAGCTTGCTCACACACATGCACACCCACACTCACTCGCTCTCCATTCACCATTAAGAAAGGGCTGCAGCAGGCAAAAGCAAGTACCTCTGTACAACAAAAAGAAACATCTCTGCTCCTGAATGGGACTAGGCAGGCTTAGGTAACAAAGATCTGTATCACCCAGTGATTCAATATAAGCAAACACAGAAGCGTGTGCCTTTGCAATCTCCAGCAAGTTAAGTGAAAAGCAAGAGGAACTAGCAAGAAAATACCTGCACAAGGCATGGCAGTATAATAGTGCTGCGTGTGCACGTTGGTGCACTGCCTGCTCACTCATCCCCAGCGTGCCTGCTTGTACCTTTCCCGAGTGCAGATTGAAATGACAAGGAATAGCACTGACTGGAAACGTATTCCAGAAGAGTGCACTCCCTCCCCAGGATGTTGTCTGCATCCCAGGACCCAGCAGAGTAGCACTGAGGCTAGTTCTTGAATCTGAGCACATGTAGATTTTAAAAAGAGCTATATAATAGTTTGAAGCACTGAGCAAATCCATTAGCCACTGACTGTCCTGCCTCAAAGCTAATCAGAATTATGTCTCATAGGGTGGAAGGCATCTAGGAAAGCTGAAGTGCAAAGGGATGCTTTTGGGTGATTTGATTACTTTTTTCCTTTGCATCTTTCCCTAGCAGATTTAACATTCAATTTCAACGGCCCTCGATTGTTAGCTCAGATTTTCTGTGCAGGGCATGAGATTAAAACATCTCTTAAAACTCTTTGAACTGGTATGTGTGCAGTATTCATCAGATGCTCTGCTCTACTTCTGTGTTGGTGGTGAAGTCACATACCTTTTTATCTGAGTTGTATCTCTGTCTCCTGGATGGAAAATGCAGTATAAATGTATGTCATTATAATCAAATACAACAAGAAAAGTAACAAAACCCCAATAACACACACCAGTGCATGTTTTGACTGTACTAAAAAGGCAGAGCATCTATAGAATTGTAAATAAATGACCTAGAGAAGTCAGGATTCTTATTAAGGCGGACATTTAGAAATTATTACAATAATAATTGTAATAATAATGTTGCTGCACTCACAGCGACTAACAGCCCATGTGGAATGGTTATGGCAGAGCATTCAGTTATGCATTAGGGATGTTTTTATTGTAACACATATTTACAGGCTTCGTGATCTCTCTTGTAAATTCATATTAAGGAAATGTAAGTAGTCAGCTTTCAGAGCTGGGCCTTGAATAGTTTGCGAGTTTTACCTTGGATGCTCAGGGCCAGTCTCACAGGATGGAGAGCTTTCTTTGTAACTGCCACAAAGGGAAAGCTCAGAAAGGGAAACATCCAGCAAGTATAAACAAGCAGCAAGTTTAAAGGAACCAACTGTCTTAACATTAAGAAAGAGGACTTAAAGCACAAAAAGACAGATGTTCCAGTGATGAGGCCTACTCCATTGATATACAGTTATACAGACATGGACATGTGGGTGGGCTGGTGGTCAGGTGCCTGAACCTCCAAGGGTAGGTGTTGCCTTAGGTAACACCAGGATGCTATTTCTGCTTCAGTTTTACACGCAAGAACTCTCATGCAAATCTATTGCTGTACCATTGCAAGCATCAATAATTATGACAAGGCAAACAGATTCACATTGTGTGAGGTGCCTTGGCCACAATTTTACTCATGTACAAGAATATATTTACTCAGAAGAACAATTCTTTTCTAGATTAGAATCTGTATGTGGTGAATATTCCATATCCATTCACCAGCTCAGCAAGCTCCACGCGTGTATATTTAAACACAAAATGTACAGATGTTCACTGTAATTTGCCTTGCTGAACATCATGACTATTTAATCTATTTTGAAGGTCAAATATATTTTAATATTTTGGCAAATGCCTTTGGAACCAACTTAATTGAACACAGTTAAATTGGGCAGTAAGTTTTCCTCAAAAATGCTTACAACAACTAGTCTGAACAATTAGCTACAGGCTTAGAGGGATGCAGCTGGAGAGCTGGAGCTGGGGTGGCTGTGCTGTGCCAGACCTGTGCTGGCTCTGAGTGTGTGGGTGCCTGCACTGCACTCCTGGCAGCACACCACACACTAGGCACAAGGAGCAGCAGCACAAGACACCAAGGCAGAGCACATCAGTACAGAAGAGCTCTCTGTAACAAAACACAGCTTTTACAGAAGTGAAAACTGAAGATTTTAAAAAGCATACAAGCAAGGAAGCTCAGCTATGCTCTAAACCTAAGGGAAGCTCATCTAAAAACCTCTGAGGATCCCTGTCAAGAGCATAACACATTAAGGTAAATGAACTATTGGTGCTCCCAGGAAGGGAGCCAAGGACTGGAACTGGAGCTCAGTTGTTCCACTTAGAAGAAACCACCTTCATGTGACATAGATACATAGAAAATGTATGCTCATCTCATGGTATACATATGTAACAGTGCAGCTGCTCTGCTTTGCCACAGGAGTGCTCAAGCAGACACCTTTTGCATGTCAGCAGGAGTCTATGCAGGCTTTTCACATGGAATGTACATCTTATTTTCACACGTCAGCTCAACAGCATGCATGAACACCAGATTGCAAGCACATGTGCACACGCATGTGTTCTTGTGCAATACTCTGGCAAGTATGCAAGCTTTAGGAAAATGTTCTGTCGGACATTATGTTGACAGATGTAGATGCAATGCCTCTTCCAACTTACAGAAACCAATCCAGACAACATCTTTCCATACAAAAAGCCAAAACCGGAGTGCTAAAATTCAGCATTGACATCATATCCAATATTTTAATTGTTATCACTTGACCCTTTGGTCCATGCTTGTTCAAGGCAGCTTCCTTTTTATTAATATCGCAGCACACTGTGTGACACAACTTGAGTGTGTCCTAATTTAATTTTAATTAGTGCAGACTTTTGCTTTCCTCACTAATGAAACAGTGCTCATTACGAAGTGTAATTGAAGACCCCTAGAGGGAGGGGTGCCTGGAGACCTCATTGTGTTGGTACCCGGCATCCTGCCCAATAAAATTCCCTTCTGAACGAAAGCAGTTTTATCATTAATTCATACTGCAGGGGGGCTAACTCTCTGCCAGCCGCTGAGTTCATACTGCTCTTAGGAAGAGCCCAGAGCCTGTTTGTTTTCTCCAAAGAAACAATTCCAGTTTTCTAATGACTAAAACACTTACGTCGTAAATCCTTCTGTCTCGTTGTTAAAAGTATCTTTGAAAAGCGGCTGGTATGAAAGTATGCCTCTCCATTAGAAGCAGACTATTCATGAACTTTTTGTGTGTGCTTTTAATTGAGCTTGAATGATACAAATATTGAGCTGTGGTTAACTCCATTAAAAAAAAAAAATAAAAAGAGAGAGGGAGAGAGAGAGAGAGAGAGAGAGAGAGAGAGAAGGAAACATACTCTGTTTACAAGCATTCCAAGATGACCTGGGCAGTCACAGTAAGAAGCAAATGAGCTCAGAAGAGCAGGCCAAGCAGGTGGTTAAGTGACCACCTTTGGATGTACACATGCAGTGGCATAAGAAAGGAGGTCTGCATGCCCAGAGTACCCCCAGACTCTCAGTTTCTTTGCTCCACAGGTGTGAAACCATGGTAACTGCAGAGAAAAGTTCTTCAGGTGACTGCTCGTACATTTGTTTATGGCAGACTCAGGGCATTTTGTAATTTTGACTTTAAAAGTTTCCCCTCTCATTTACCAGACAGAACATCAAACTGCCATTGCGTTCTCTGGGTAAAGACAGCATATTGACTACAGGGATTTGTTCAGAAATAATAACTGCATTTCAGATTTACCTTCTGCATCATTCCATGCCAAAGCTGGAGCATGCCAAGCCTCTACACCAGGACAGGACAGAGCAAACTGGGGCCTCCAAGTTTATCAGAGCTATCACCACACCCAACACCAGAATTTTTTCTGGCAGCACTGAAGGTCTTGAGTCTGGGCAGTCAGGAACATGTCTTGAGAGAGCTGAGGGGCCTGTGCTAACAGACACACAAATCTGTCCAGCAAAGGGGAAGGATTAACATATGAAAGGGAAGGGGATTCAGATTAACATACAAAACTGATCTGATGTTGCACTAAAACCTTCACTTCACCAGTCTGGGATTAGGTTTTAGCAAACATGCTCTGGGGTTAGAGACATTTATCTAGTGTTAACCCAAACAGCATTTGTCTGAAAAAGGCACCTCCCCCAAAGAGGGCATCTGAAAAATGCACAGCCTTTTTGCCAGCACAGATCATAAAAAGTTGCTGATTGTGATTTTCTTCAAAACCAGCAGCAAAAAGGCATATATTTCACCCAGAGCAGTGGGGACTTAAAGGTCTTTTCCCTTTCTGGTTGTAAACAACAACATAGCTTGTATTCTAATAAATATCTGAAATGACAGCAAAGTGACCTCTTTTGGTTTTTAACCCTACAGTGCTTCTCAGAGCAAAAGCCTCCCCCTCCCAATCAAGTCTGGTGTGTACATGCTGATTTGTAGCTCCCTGCCATCCAATTCCAGGTCAATAATTGCCAGCAAAGGTGATTGTTTTCCAAATTTGTGCTGCCTAACCTTCTATGCTGAGGTACAGTTTAATATCACTGAGAACCCTGCCATTGTATAATGTGCTCAAAACATGAAAGAAAAATTGTATGTTTACATAAATCCAGTCCACCTCCTCAACCTCAAATTAATGACTCTTCGTTAACATTCCTGATATGACCTTTTATAAAGCAGCAGCAGAATTAAAAGATCCATGGACAATTGTGTGTTCAGATGACTCCGTTTCCAGCGTAGTTTGGAAGGTGAACCACAATTTAATTGCATCGCCTAACAGAAAAATCTTTGTGTTCCTGTGTCCATTATAATCTTAGGCTTTGGTGATAAGAAAGTTAGGGGAGACACAGGCAAGGGATTTTGCCCACTGACTCACAGCACCTATCACCAGCACAATACCATTAGTGAAACTCAGTTCCTTTAATAATGAAGTGTTTGATAGACACCCCTGCTCTGGTTCTGCTATTAATCTTGTCCTGATGCTGTTACATCAGGGGATGTAAACTATCTTTTCTCTCTACTCATTATGGAAACTGCAATTCACATCCTCCCAGGAGTGCTCCAATTAGCCAAGCCTGCATCACACTCAGCTTTCCATCAACTTGCTGCATTATGCTGCGCTGGAAAAGCTAACCTCCTACCACGGGCATGCACAGAAACAGCCTGCGGTAGCGTATCAGTGCTGACTCTTCAGATACATTCTCTCTAAAGCTGCAGGTTTTGGTCTCATCAGCAGTTCCTGAATCTTTAGACAAGAAAAGCGAATCCAACAATACAGTATTTTTAAGTAGCAAAAAGATACATATGATTCTTGATGGTAGCAGATCTAGGGGAGAAGGCAAAGGCTGTGTGGGACCTTAACCAAGCTACTTTTACCTATCAAGTAAGATTTTGTAGTGCCTAGCACTGCTGCTAAAAGAGATACTCTACAGTCTGAGTAATCCTCTCTTCCTTTGTTGGCACAGTCAATTAGCAAATAGTTAACTCAGTGTTTTGTGCCTCTGTTATATTTTGGTAGGATTTTGGCTCATCTCTTTCATTTTTCTACATTGCACTTCAAAGTACATGTACTCCAGCCCTGGTCTCTTACATGAACAACTGGGTTCTGAGATTAGACTTTTGTTTTGTTTTGCATTTCCAGTTTAAAAGCAAACTATTTCTCCAATGTCTCCATGGTTAATATCACTTTGGATAGCAAGTACAAAATTCTTGTGGCTGTCTTAGGTGAGATCAAGTAAAGGTTATGGATTTTGCTTCACAAGTGAGCTGCCCTTCCCATGGGAACTAAAACTGCTTCACCAGAGGCTGGTTGCAGTGGCTAGAAATGTCCCCGTTCCTCTCTGCTCACAGCTTTTGTTCTGTTCAAACGGTGATGCTTATTCTCTAGCCCAAACTGCCACTGCCTTTCTGATCTGCAAGCCTGACTGCAGCTGCTCCCTAACTCGGTGCTGCTTGTTGAGGAGCTTGTCTGGGGACAGCAGAGGCTTTACTGCTGCTTCCAGGGTCTTAACAACAGCTACAGCAAGACATGCTAACGTAGCTCACGGCTCCTGGCTGCTTTTGGTTGTTACCATCGCTTTAAGCTGTTTGGGTGACAGCAGAATGAAGAATAAAGTATTTAAGATTGCAATCTCCAGAAATTAGTTTCAAGCTATCCTGGAAGTAGGAAGAAGCAACTCTTCATGCAAAGCGAAGCAGAGGTTGATTCCAGAGCCTGCAGCCGCTGGCACGGAGCAGCCGAGTCAGTGCGCGCACGGAGCGCGGGCTGGTTCTGTGGGAGCGCGCAGCGCAGCCCAGCAGCACACGCTGCAGCAGCGGGGAAGCAGAACGGGAGCTGCAGAGACTGAGCAGCACACAGACATTACTCAACGTGCATCCTCTGGTGCACTCCAGAAAGAGCTAGAGGGTTATTTTTTTTTGTGGGGTAGGCCTTTTTGTTTGTTTGTTTTTAAAGAAAACATCCTCCCAGCACCTTGTAACTTTTAAGCAAGTTTTCATCCTGCTGCCCCTTCATATAACCCAGCCATGTGGAGCCCAGATCTGAGATACTTTTTTCGGAGAACAGTTATTGTTGGCATTTTCTAAGCTCTCAGCTTTCCTTAGTTTGAAATGCAAATTTTGCATATGTGCATTAGCAAAATGGCACATTCCAGTGCCTGGGAGTGAACCGCTGTGGAGGTGACATTGGGCAGAGGTTACATGTGTATGGAGCAGCCAGCTGATGTGTGAATCCATTACTGTTATCAGCATTGCATTCAAATGACCTACTTTTAACACTGTCACAACTGCCTGACAGAAGAATTCAGTAAACTGCTGGCATGCAATTCTCCCTTTAGAGTGATAGAAGACTAACACGTGCAGATACATAGCAGCTAATTCTCTGGTATACCTACATTTTTCTAGGCAAAGCTATCAAAGAAAGGTAGGGGAAGCCAAGAAAGACCTTTAAAATCCTCTGAGTGCTCTTTTCCAGCATGGAGTCACCAGGTCACCACACAAGATGGTGCTGTAAATGGCAAGTGCCAGAGATCCCGGGCTTTCAGATCAGCAGAGGATGCAGAAACTCATTCAGCATTACCTGAGAGGCACAGAGACTTTATCACTGTTCCTCTCCTTTGCTATTCATTGTGCCTTTCCATGAATGAACTTTTGGCATAAACAGCAACTGTCTTGGTTCTCAGTGAGCACAGCCTGCTGAAGAACATATTACAGAGCTCCAATCTTACAAGGGAATGTTATTGTTTCTTATATTCCTTACACCTCCCTATTTGAAAGAATGAAGTTCCATTTCATCTGTAGAAATGTTTAAATGCAGCCACATGCTTTTAAGCATACCTAACATTAGACATAATGCCAATATTGTGACTCTCCTATCTTAATTGAATCAATTTTAAAAGTCTTCAAAATTTAAAAGTATTAAATCACATTTTATTATCTTAAAAGTAGAATAATTGCACTGACCATAGACAGTGAATAATAAAACAGTAGTCCTATTAGAAATGTATTGCAAATGCATTAAGAATATTTTGAAAGACAACTATAAATCTTCAGCATTTGGCAGAGATGAGTTTAAGAAATGAACTCAGATAAAGCAGTCCCACTGATTTCAACAGACCCAAATTTTGATCCAGATATTATTGAGATTGGGTCCTGTACACATCACACACAGCTGAGCCAGAAAGACTGACAATCCTGGTCATCTTCCAGCCACATCTAAGGAAACATGGCTCCTGCTTCTGCTCTAAAGCTACAGGACAATAGGCACTCGAGAGGGAGATGGTCACTGCAAGGGCTGATCCAAGCCACCCTTGGCTTGCCAAGGAACCAATAGCCTGAAACAGATATAGCCCCTCTAGACTGAAGTCAAAAAGGCTACGAAAATACAAACAGAAGAGATGGCTCAAAAATCTGCTTTTCCTAAGTAATGCCATGCCAGTAAGCATCTCCTCTCCTCTGTCCCGGCATTTTAAGGAGCAAAGTGCTTTTGGAAACCAAAATCAATCTGTCCACTATTTATTTGGGCAGGGACACAGACAGCAGCACTCAGGCTGCAATGATGGTAAGGCAATTGTGTATCTGCCCCTCCACTCCCACAAACACTTCTGCTATGAACAGGACAAATTACAGAGTGCTGAAACATCTTTGGCCAATAAACACTAATCACAGTGGAGAAAAAAATCCATCTTTTTTTTATTTAGAGAAAACAAACCCCAAACAAGTCAACTGCAGCAAGCTCTGTGTAGGATACTGAAAACTCCTTTGTCCTCACTTGTCCAGTGAAAGCTGTAGGCACGTAAATGTATCTGTGTGTATCCATCTACATGGACAAGCATGTTTGTCATGAGCAGGCATAAGTTTTGGAGCAGTTTTTTTACTTCTGCAGTAGGAAAGCAAACTTTGAGAGTACAGTTTACTCCAAGTTTAGGAGCAGCCCTCCACATAAAGGGTCTGCTTTAGAGGCTGCTTGTTATTTTGTCCTTCAGACAGCTGTTCATGAACCAAAATTTGGGAGCCTGCCTTACCGTGCTGATCAGATCTGAATGAGCAACCTAAGGTTGCAAGACCACTTACAAAGGGATTTTTCCACAAGGATTCTTAAAATTAGATCACAAGCAAAAAATGCAGCTTAGTGCTTCAAAAGCTGCAATTTGCTAAGACCCTGAGGGCATTTTGGCAACTTCATTCAAATATTATCTACCTCTCTGTGCTGCCAAATTTGAAGATAAACTTCTTTTCCACGGGTTCCTTAATGTCAGTATAAGCTTGGCAGTAAATCTGCAGCATGCAAACCTGCTCAGACAGCTCAGGTCCTCCTATGAAGGCTGCTGGAACTGCTCAGGTCAGGGCCCAGAAGAAGACAGAGACTTCTGGTGATTCACTGGAGGCTGCAGAGCTGGGGTACAGAGATGGCCAGGGTTCAGCATTCAGATGTTGGGAAGCTTGCTTGCCTCTCAGAGCTCTGCTATTTCACCAGGCACTTCTTGTCCTCTACACTCACTAATGCTAGTTTCAAATTAAAGAGCAGTTTGTTGTTCTGCACTTTTGTTTGTTCTGCACAACAAAGACCTCCCTTTATCAGAAGGGGATATGTCCTTCTGCTTTACTCAGGTTTTCCATACAACCCCATTACACCTGTGATTTTAGTGCTTGTTTTATAGCAGGAACTTAGGTGTTCTCTACACATCTGTTCATCCTTCTGGGACCTCGGAAATGCCCAGGACCTAAGAAAACTCTGGAAACATAACTCTTTGCTGGATGATTCTCAACTTTCACAATATGCATTTTTCTCAGAAGCATCCCACATTTTCCAGTTTCATGCTACTTCTCCTCAAGTTCTATTATGAACCTCCAATTTTTGTAGCTAATCAGGATTAACATGAAATTCATATACGACTTTCACTATAATAAATCTATAATCCAGAATGGTTTTCTTTTCCTTTCCAAATCTAACTCTCATTTGAAAATGAGTCATTCAAATTCAATTTCTGTAAGTTGCATTCCAAATTCCTCATGCCGCTAGTATTGTTATCCAATAAAACTGCATTGGTTTTGCATCAAATCCAGATAGGAATATGTTAATAAACTTCATATACAAGCATTTCAGTCCTTAAATTTCCCTTTGTGTTCCTTTTAGCTTTTATAGTGACTATAATTCACTCTACATGAAAAGAAGATGAAAATGGCCAGTTCACACAGTGGGACTTGCTCTGGCATGAGCCAGCTTTGGAAATGATATGAGCACAGAGCAAGAGTCAGCTGTGAAGATGGCATAAAAAAGCGAGGCTGTGTTAGAAGTAGCTGTATCTTCTTATTGGTAAATCCCACTCCTTTTTTCTTGATAAATGAAGGCTGCTTCTTTCTATCAAATTCTCACTGCACAACCAAACAGTGGCAGAGCATCTCTGAAGCTTCCTCTGGTTATGCCCCCTGACTTGTCTAAAGGTTATTTAAAGCAAAGGGGGAGGAGACAAACGTATCCAGGTCTTTACATCTTCCCTAAAGACATGTGTAACGTGCAACCCCAAGACATATGCATGCACTCACCTAATCTACAATATCCAGAGAGTGTGCCTATTTTCTCCACAACCTTTTTTCCAAATGATGGCAGATTTAAAGTTTCTAATTTTTTCCTTTTCCTTGATGAAGGATTTTCACTTTTTTTAACCTCCTGGGGAGACAAAGTCACAGAAACAGCAGCAGGGCACTGTAAATCTTTGAAACTAGTAATTATTAAACACATAAATCTACTTAATACATAGAGCCTCCAGACATGCTGACTGGATAATATGAGAGAGATCCACACATAGCAAAAGAGCCTTACCATCTTTCCAGACACAAGGCTGGAACTGTATTTCAGTGACAAGGCTTCATTTGCCAGAAGAGTTACTGGGCAGGAGCCTTGGGGCACCTTAGGCTTCCAGCTTCTCATTCCCCACTACCAGCAGCTCAGCTAGAGTCCTTGGCAGGGAGCTGCAAGCAGAAGGTGAGAATCAGACCTCCTGAGCTGTTTCAATGACCACAACTCCCCCTCATGCCAAGCCTTTGAGCCCCTGAGTGGGAAACAAGGGAACTGCCATGCCCAAGGCAATAGAGACACTCAACTCAGGGCTCTACACCAACTCTCTGCTGGAAGCTTGGATCAGATCTCAATGACAGGAACAAATCTGTATCTCTACCATGGGGAGTTAAGTATTTTTGGATGGTTTTCTGTTCCTTTCTTTATTTGGGTTCCTTTAAAATTTCATCTTAATTCTGAATTCCCTTGGTATGTTAGTGCACACTTTGGTGATGATACATATTGCAGTGTTTTAAATCACTGACATATAATCTGAACCTCAGCTCCATTTTAAGCACAGACCTGTCCTGTGATCATGATTCCGAGTGAAGATTCATATTTTGTGTTTGAAGACTGTATCTTACTATATGCAATAAAGAGAAATGTCAAAAATGTGAGACTCTCTAAGCAGAAGAAGAAGAAAACTACTCAGGGGATTTTGGTAAATGTTCAGGAAAAAAAAGGGTAGAGGTCTAGGATATCAAAATTCAAATATATCTGATGAGGAATTTGAGGAGAAGACTGGACAAAACCACCTTCAGTTGTTTCCTCTAACTCAAAGTATTCTATGATCTATGAGAATATATTTTGTTTTGGCCATTAAATAATTTGTTTTTGTTTATTTATCCTATCATTCCTGTCATCTCAGCAGATGGAAACCAAATCAAATGTCCCATGCTGCTCAGAATGCCAGCACTGGAGAAGTTGTAGATGCTGTGGCCCGGGCATTTGTCCTGTCTCTAATGGAAACATGCTGACTGCAACTGCTGCCCTGTGAGTGTGCACATCAAACACAGTGAGTGACAGGTTGAGCAAATGAAACAATCATCTCCATATTTTGTTGTAGCATTTTTTTCTCAGAAAATATGAAAGGGAAATGTGGCAGACACGTCCAAGGAGACTGAATTTAATCTGCTTTTGAAGTTTTTTGTGGATAACAAGAAAGAACGTGAAAGGGATTTTTGGATGGATCTCCTTCCATTTTGCAGGCTAATGGAATTTGCTGAAACAAGACCGCCAGCTGCTCTGCTTATAATAGTTTGCACTAGATTTCAATATATTCATTTCCTTCTAATAGGTGTCGACACAAATCCATAGTGAAGATGGGCCTTCTCCAGTGCTCCAGATGCAAACAACCCTTTACCCTAATGGTACTCAAAATTAGAAGTTACATTTTTCAATATGGAAAGTTTGATGAATCAAATAATACTTCAAATCAATGACTGCTGCCTTCTGAGTGAGTATAATGAAATCTTGATTAAAATTGTGTGACCTGGAATCCTGAAAAATAAATCATGGATTTCCTGTGTAGGAAGGGCAAGATAAGAAAGATATTTGATTTTTTTTTTTTTTGAAAAGCACATTTCTAATGCAAATATTTCTTGGAAGTTTGAGAATGTTCAGTTCCTTCTTTCCAAACTATCCATTACTTATCAGCTGGTTTCCTGAGAAAACAAATCTTACACAATCTTGCTGTATGTTTAAGTACATGTTTGTCCACGTCTCCTCATTAATAATTGTGTTATTTCTTAATATTTATTATGATATCATACATGACATTTTGTTGAGTAGTTATAAGGCATTGGCCAATGTCAACTAAATTTGACAGATATGGAGATCTCAAAGATAATTAAATCTGGTTTTAGCAAAAACTGTTTTTGCCAGTTCTGCATAGTTTTGCACATAATTACTTAGCATTGTTCATACGTCTCTCTTTTGTGTTTCAAGTCCAGATTGTCCATGAAAATATCTAGGGATGGGTCTGTCCCCAAGCTGTTTTCCCAGTGAGCTGTGAGCAAACCCCCCAAAGTGTGTGACTGGAGCATCCAGTTTAGTTTCCATTTTTGCTACACATCACTTGCAGCACCACAGATGCACAGAATCATTTAGGTTGGAAAAGATCTTTAAGCCCAACCATTAGCACAGCACTGCCAAGTCCACCTCTAAACCATGTCCCCAAGTCCCACATCTTTACACCTTTTAAGTATCTCTGGGGATGGTGATTCCACCACTGCCCTGGGAAGCCTGAGCCAGTGCTTGCCAAACCTTTCAGCGAAGAAATTGTTCCTGATATCCAATCGAAACCTCCCCTGGCACAACTTGAGGCCAGAACCACGTTTTAGCCGGGCACGTGTGCTCTGTGTTTCTTGGTGCGCTGGGCGGTGAGTCCGAACTCGCAGCCCTCCGCGGGTACCTTCGAGCCTCCGGGAGCGAGGGCGCCGGAGATGCTCGTTTTGCGCATCAAGATGCTGCCACCCCATGGCCAGAGAGGACGAGCGGCACCTGCCTAAATTTGCCGACTGCCATTTGCAGGCTGGCAGAGGCTCTCCTGGCTTTTCCTCGCACACGGAGTAAGATGCCTCGAATTTACACACACACTGCCGGAAATCCCACGCACTCTTATCCCACTGCTGTACCTTCTAGTGAGCACAAGCATCTTTGAATACCATCTTCCCACACTGTTATTTATTTGTCACACATTAAGTTATGGTTATTGCCTCCAACTGTGTCCCTTCCACGCATCCTGGCCAGTAAAACTTCCACTGCCATGTCACATACACATTAAATATCCATTCTTGTGATCCACGCACGATCGATCTCCCCATCCCACATTACAGTCATGATTAACCTTCCCCCGCTACGTCACAGATTCAATACACCTCCTTTGCCTCCTTCAGACAAAATGAATCTCCTTAGTATTGTCAATAATAATTTTCTTTATATTCTGCATAACAACATGAGGCAATCTGACAGAGCACTCGGGCAATAATTCAATCTTAGCTTCCCACCGACATTCATTAAACTGAATATAACTTCACCAGAGCTGCCATTGAATTATACCCTCATATCCTTGTGAGAATTGTATATTATTCCTTGGGGAATAGCAGCAATGCAGTTGAAGATGAAATAATTTGTTTTAAAAACCCCAGGATTGTATCTGATAGCACATTATTTCTTCATCTTGTTACTCAATTTGCATATTAGTAATTAGCAGAAGTTATTTCCTCCATTCCCCCCACCTTTTTGTTTCATTTCATGTCTGGTAACATGAATCCATGTGAGATAAGATGCTGGAAGATTTTAATATAACTGAAATGACTGAGGTCTTCACTAGAGGCAGGCAAACCCTAAGAAATTCAAATTCATTTTGGCAAACAACAGAACACTCCTCACCACTCCCCCCTGTATTTTGGCATCTCTCCCTTACCCTTGAGAACAAGCCTCCCCTGGCCCTGCTGTGCAATTGGAGGGGGCAAAGCTCAGGTGGTCTCTGTGCAAACACTGTGGTTGCTGCTCCTACTGCGGCATCTCCAGCTCAAATTTCTCTTGTTTGCTTTTAAAGATAGTCATATGATTCACCCAACCCTAACAAAAAGCACAAGATTTTTCCCAGTCCATGGTGGTCCTCTTTGGAAGCTATTCTGTAATGCTGCTGTTCTGGGGATGGGGAGAGTTTGTGATGTGCCACAGAGCTTGTACCAGTACACAGTGAAGAGAAAACCAAGAAATGCAACTATAGTTGTTTTCCTGTGTTGTGCTGCTTCCTCTGATCTCTCTGGCCTTTGAGGAGTTTCCTTTAACCAGCACATACGACCCCATTTTCTACAGTGGTTCCACATTGCCTTCATCAAGATGGCCACTGGTCACAAAGCAACTGAGAGCCACTCTGGAACATGAGAGCTGGCATGAGCTCTGATCACAGAAGTGCCTCCCAATCTCCACCACAGCAGACAGGCGAAAGAGCCCATCAGTGCCTCTGCTGGGCCATGAGCAGCAACTGCCAGGCTCTGCCTTTCACTTCTTTTTCACGGGCTGTCTGTTCCTGTCATGTTTGGGGACAGAGCCCAAACATTCTCCCCCCTCATCACTCTCCCGCTTCAGCACAAGTTGCCTGCTGTTAAACCTTATCCTGCTGAATACCATGTGTTTGATATTAATTACATGTCCGAGCCCCATGAAAGTCATTGAAATTTAATGAGATGCAGGGATGGAACCACTGAGCCAATGGCATTCATTAAGGGTTGCCATGGAGATCAGTTTGCCAGGCTTGACCCACATTAAGTGCCACTGGTCACCTCCCAAACAGACAAAAACATGAAATTAAAAAAAAAATTGCAGCCAATTCCTGAGGGGTCTGAGCACTATGGGGCTCTGCCGGCCTTTAGTCAGAGCAGCTGGGGCTCAGCCGAGTTCAGCACGTGCCCATGGCCCTGGCAGGAACAGGGCTCCAACAGAAGTCAGGGGGTGCTCCTGCACAGCATCTACAGAGAGGAGAAACAACCCCACCAACTCACTGACACAAAGAGGCCAGGGAGCTCTTTCCACTTCCCTTCCATCCCTTATAAATGGTGCAGCTGAACAGAGCTATCGCTTGAAATGTATTTTGTGCTGTTTCCAAAAGGATGCTGTTCCTAGCAAATACCAGTATTGTGACTCTGAGTCTAAGGAGATGGGGTGAGAGAGCAAGAGATGGGAAAGGTGGGGACATGGGTGGAGAAAAGAGGTTGTAACTCAGCATGGAAATACAAAGATAGAGAAATTTTAAAAGTAAAAGCTTCAATGAGAGCCAAGATGGCCTGCACAGGGGTAGGGAAAAGCTAGTATTACTTCCTGGCTCAGCCAGAGTCTCTGCACACCCTTGGCCAAATTGCTTACTTTCCATCTCCCCCATTCCCTCTCTGCAAAATCAGGGTCACAGCATGCTCTTCTTCCCTACCCTGGTCTAGCGAGATAGAAACCAAATCAAAGTCCTGCCCATGTGTTTTCCTAGAGCCTAGTGAAGGGGGCAGCATGACCTCTGACAGCTCTTTGTAGTCTGCAGTATAAATAATAATATTAAACAGAATTAATTAACCAGCTCACCAATCTGTCTACTTTCCAGCCAACCAGTAATCTGCAAGAATCAGACTAAGATGCAGCTGCAGAAGTGGCTGGGTGACAGTGGGGGCCCAGGGGAAGGCAGAAGCCTGGCTGAGCAGTGGTACACACACAGCTCTGACACCCAGGCAGTGTCTTTATCTCTCAAGTAAACCAGGTCCTGTTACAGGGCAGACCCTTACACAGAGCTTGTGGCAGGTAATTCAGTACAGCAGCAGCAGAGCTGCCTCTGATTTCCAAAATATTTTAGCATTTTCTTTTTCATCCTCCGTCCAAGTACATAGCAGCAAACACATGCAACTATCATATCCCAAGTTCTAGAAAGGAATCTACAAGAACATGATAGTTTAAGCCACGTTTTAATGAAATGAAAAGCACCCTCATCACAAAGGCAAAAATATAAGTTACAATTTATAAGGCAACTAGCCCCTAAGCGCAGAGGCCATCCTTTGAAGCACAACTCAAAAACCAGAAAGAAATTGCAACAAACTTATCTGGGTACATCTGGTTCACCTAACCCATCTGCAGCCCTGAGAAAGAACCCCATTGCCAAAAATGGCTGAAACCTTATCCTCACTGCCTACGGGGGTTCAGATAATTATATCTGACATGAAAACTTGTAGCACATACAGAAAAATGGAGGGGGAAGAAAAGGTCAACTGTATAAAGATGCAATCACTGTGGAAGGGGCCAAGTTACAGCATGGTGAGCTGTTTAGACAGCCAAGATAAATAAGATACAATTAGGGTTACATTGGCTCACCCTTTTGAGATCCCATATGTGGGTGTATGAACCTTGGAAAAAAAAGGGCCAAGTTATCAGGACTTGCTGTTTATTTAACTTGGCCCATTTCAAGGCTCAGCCTGTTCTAACTTCATCCTATTTTTTGCAGCAAGCATCCCATTTCCAGTATTTTTGTACTTGTCAAGTGCTTTCTGATCACATCTCTCCTCTTTTTATTGTTTTCTTTAAAAAGAGAAAAGTGCTGAGAAAGGGATGAGAATCTGAACTCAGGGCCTCCTATACCAAAGTCAGCAAACCTTATCCCTTTGTGCCAGCCAGCCTAGGGTCTTTGGTCAAAAATGAAAGCACAAGAATTTCCAGCATGTTTAATTACCAGCCACAGGGAGCCTGGTACAGCCTCACAAATGGAATAACATATTGAACCTAGCAAAGAAAAGTCAATTGAAAATATTTTGTAGAAGGGCCACAGAATTGAAGCCCACTTCTGGAAGGATGCAGAATTTCATGGGAACGTGATGCTGGCAATCAAAAACTGACCCCTGCAGAGTTCCTCAGACTCAAGCCTTGGGATCATCATTCCCCAGCCACTGCAGAGGTTCAAAGACTAATCTAGTGTTTTACATAGCTACCACACTGAAAGGGGCTTGTGTGCAGCAGTAAGGTTAATTCAGAACACTTGTTACAGGTCTGCCCTCCTCAATACATGTTGGAAACTGTTAGAAACTCTATAAATTTATGTAGTTGTTACTAATCCATGTATTTGAGATGTTTCCTGCTGTCACAGTGTTACCAACACCACCTCTGAAACAGACAGGAGGCTGACCCAATTACCTGCTTTAGCCCCTGCATGCCACTCCTCTGATGCATTTCTGCAAATATTCAGTGCTCTCATATCCTTGTGAAAGAGTACCTGGTTACATGATGGTGGGACGACCAGCAGGGTTCATTAATTTATACAGATAGCTGTGTTTCATGGCAGAGCAGGTCTGCCTCCTTCTTCAGCATCCACTGTCACCTATTCCACATGGAAACTTGCTCCTTTGTCAGGTTTGTGTCTCAGCACCTGATTTTAAGATGCTGCCTGGTCATTGAGTGCTTTGCCCTGCCTATAAAAATGTTGGTTTAACAGAGTGGTGTCTCTTCTGGGTGAAGGGCAAAATTCTCATTGCTTGTGCACCAATGCAGTCCTGTGGGAGTCTGTGCTCAGAAAAGCACAGATAGTAAAGACTGGCAAATTGGGAAAGGCTCCTGGGGTTCTTCAGAGGACACTGGCTGTCCTACTCTCTGTGCCAAGCTCTAAGAGGCCTCAGCCTGGCACTACAGCTAGATACACACACTCATGAGACTCCTCTGTACATGGTCCATCTGGCTCACCCAGTTCATCCCACAGACCAGCAAGACAAAAGTACCCATGAGTTTTTAATGGCAGTTCCAGGTTCAAGTGGTCCTCAGTAAACCAGATACTGCTCATTTGCTGGGAGCAGAAAACCAGAGATAAAGGAGCTGAAAGGGTCTATGGCAGAGAGTAGTGTAGAGTGAGCCCTTCAGGGCCATCTGGCCCTAACAGCAGCACCAGCCTCCCCCCATACACTCCCCTCCTCCTTCTCTGGCAAAAAGGCCTGCTCCTTCCAGTTGTGGGGAGGGGGAAATGCCATATGGGCTTGTGGCTGGGAGCCTGGAGGGACATCCAATATAGCAGAGATGAAGGTGGAGATAAAGCCAAGTATGCTGGGGAAAATTTATACATCCTCCCCACCTCCTTGACTCCTCAGCCAGATATTTAGGAACCAACATCTCTGCTCTGTTTTACTGAACAGAAAAGACCTACCCTATTGCCAGTTGGCCCTGCCTCATGCCAGACAGGCATTTTTCTTCTGTTATGCTCCCCTCTTCTGCCCAGCACTCCCCAGAGCCACTGGCACAGAGATGCAGCTCAGATCAACCAGAACAGAAGTAACCAGAGGATGAACCCAGCCATGCAGCCCCTCGTCCCCTCTCCATTTATCACTGTCAAGCTGCAATAATTGAACATTTGCATCCCCAATTTCACACAGCCATCTCCCCGTGTCTCTGCAAATTAATAGTCCACCTATATTTACAGAGACACATGTCTCCTGGATATCTACTTGTGCTGAGGGCTGCAGAGATGGGGGAGCAGAAGAATGAGAGTTTTCTATCCTGCTGGTGCATGACAAAATGCTCTGGCTCTGAGGCTGGCCAGCAATACTGTGCTTTATTCCTTCTGTTCTTCTATCCTATCACACAGTGTAACACATCCACATGGTGCTACTGCTGTCATTTGGAGTTTCTTCTGTTTGTTTGCATAATCTCCTTCCCCAGTGAGCCCTCGTGGAGGTGTCTTCCTTTAGTATGCAGGCCTGGTTGGCCAGTTGCCATAGCAATCCATTGCAGTCCTCATAATATTGCGGGAAGCAAGATCAAAAGCAGGATTGTAATAAAGAAAAAAAAATTTAAAAAAAAAAGAGGGGGTGGGGGAAAGATGGTATCTTTCCCACTCTTCTTCTGCCCTCCTTCTGCCCTACCACACACAGGAAGACTTTACAAGAGCTCATAATTTTAGGACTGGAGTGAAAGATGAATACAGTTTCAACAGCCACACTGCCAAAAATCCAGATACTGACAGGGAGGAAGCCATTTAGAAGGGTGGCAGCATGTTCAGCATGCACACAGCCTCCATTCCCTACAGCACTTTATATACCACTATTTCTCTCTCTGCTAATGTCTGTACTATTTGCCTAGTGACACAACTCCTTGCTCTAATAACAGCTAATTCCTGAACCTAGAGTTTGCAAAGGCTGACACTGGCCCTTAGTGATGGAGGCCAAGGTAAGCCTCCCTTTACATTTTCCCTTTATTTGACTATAGCAATCTCATTTGCTGTTCTTCCTGGATGTGTTTGAGATGCTCATTTGAATCCAGCCTATTCTATTTTAGAAATAACTACTAATCCAGACCTTTACACAGTGGCCTCCAAAGTAGTCCACAGATAGAGCAGCCAAATTACCACCTGAACAGCTGAACCCTGGACCAACAAGCCTGTGCTATGAAGGAGTTCAGCACAGGAATGCAACATAAAGACACTAAAACATCTGATTTGACAACAGTCCCAAACCAAAGATTAGTGTGCCTGGCCTTGGGGATGCTGCAGCTGATGCTTATGTCAGCACAAAAGCTGTATCAGCTAAAAGCTGTTTAGTGTCTGTTCCAACATTTGCTCCTAACCACACATGTACCATGGATTTGTGAGGTTATAGGTACCTAGGTGAAAGGAGAATACAGCCAGTGCTACCTGAAAAACTGTCCTAGACCCATCACCAAGAGCAGGCTCTCAGCCCTGCCTCCCCTGAGCCCAAAGCTGCCACCCATGTCTTCTCTCACATTTCTTCTCCATTTTGAATATTTTGATTTACTTACAAAAATATTAAAAGGACGGTTTTTTTTTTAATTTCACGTTTTATGAGGAGCTTTAGGAGTCAAGGAGATGAAGAATCCATCCCCAGTGGAAAACACTTGGCTAACGGGTAGATTTAATTTATATGAAGCACACCACTCTCATAAGCTCTGCTTGGCATATTAAACTGGTGTCTTACATCTCCTTCCAGTGCCAGAAATATTCATTTCCCACATCATAAAGACCCATCCATGAATAATAATATTAATAATTAAGCACCTGACTCTAGGGCTATACTTTGAGCATCATAACACTCTAATAATTTGCTTATCCCATGATAATTACACTCCTCCATCCTATTTCTGTGCTCTGCCTTATTGGTTAACCATTTATTTGCTAGGGTGTTTCTTGAGACCCCACCCAAATTTTCAGAGTCTGAGTCTCACCGTCCTAGCAAACCGATGAGGTATGTGCTCAGTATTGGCAGCAGTGTTCCCAAAGACTTGCTGCAGTCCCAAGGCTTTACTGACAACCATCATTGTCTCCAGGCTCACAGAGAGAGGTGGCTCAGCAATGCAGAGCAGTAAGTATGTCCCAGCAACCTGTGCTGGCACAAAGCCACACTCATTTCATCTCTTCCTGAAAGGAGAAGTATCCAAAGCAGTGGGAAGCGAGGAGGATGAATCTCTGCCACGTACAGGCATAATTCCTGCTAAGCTTGCTCAGCACTGGCAAGGAATTGGAAGCAATACAGCTGTGTTAGGATGGCATTCTGCCTGGACCAATTAGGCTTGCTGAGAAGCATCCTCTCTCCTGCACAGGCTCACCTGATGCAGCCATTAGGGGTTGTTTGGCTCAGTGCTGGCTTTTTCAAGCCCATTACTGTCAAAATTATGGTCCCAGTTCTGCCATCTTTCCCATGCCATGTATAAATTCACTGATTTCAACTAAAAATACTGTTGCTTGCAACTCAAGACAAGAAAAGGCTTACTGCCTGCTTTCATACACTGCCTGCTTTCCTTTGCCATGGTACTCACCTTTCATGTTTTCTCCCCCAAAGCCTGCAACTGCAGCCCAAACATCCAAGATTCTTGACTACCTCCTTATCCGTGGCATTCCTGCAAACCCCAGCCACAAATCTGTCCCATGGAGATAGAAA
Organism: Phainopepla nitens; assembly: GCA_013400175.1. Lineage (NCBI taxonomy): Eukaryota > Metazoa > Chordata > Aves > Passeriformes > Bombycillidae > Phainopepla > Phainopepla nitens. The sequence continues at coordinate 358,940 of VXBQ01000064.1, forward strand.
CCTCTGGACAGGCAAAGATTCCTCATTACATGCAATCTCACAACATATCATTTCTGAAGGAGCTTCAGGAAGAGAGAAGGTTCATAAAAAGCCAGTGGATAGAAGTCTGGAAGGCCATCAATAAGAAAACAACATCAGAGAAGCCAAAAAAATGGGAAATAATGACTAGTACTTCAAGAGCTGAATATATCAAAAAATTTAGGGTCAGCAAAGAGGGCTTATGAAAATAACATGAAAGCAGCAAGACCACAAAAAAAAAAGGTCTGTTAAGACAAAAAGGCTGGTGTGTCAGGAAAGATCTCTAATGTTGGAAAAAACTACTCTTGTGATTGTTTCCAACTCCACACAACAAACGCAAAACCCACAAACACTGACTTTTATGGCTAAGTTAAATCAGAGATTGGTGCTATGGCTTGTTTCCTTTGTCTCTTAAATAAAATACCAATAAAACTCTGTTTCTTGCTGATATCTCAGAACCAGGAAGCAGGAACACATACTCTGAATATGATGGGATACTATATGCTTACTTGGGTAGAACTTTATTTATCAAAGAGTTATTAGTTACATATGGATGAAGACAAGTCAGATCCTGCAAAATTCAGCAATATAAAGAACATCTTCTACAAAGTCTGTTGAAATCAAGAACAGCCAAAACCATTGGATGCCAGTGTAGGATGATGCATTTGAAGAGACCATGCTTTCATCAGCAATGAAACAAAGCAAGCAAGGGAAGAAAAACTGATTTTTCAAGAAGTCATGAAAATAAGAGAGGCCACTTTATAAAATCAGGACATGTCAGACTCCAGCACTGGTACTAACACAAGCATCAGAGTAATGTCTCGTCAGATTTCAGTGCCTTGAGGTACTGACGTACACGGAAATGATTAACCCTGTTCATTGGTGTCACGCAGAGCACATCGGGTATCATGAAGGAAGCAAGTGCCCAAACAGCTTGTGGTTCCCCACATCTCTAAAAGCAAGTCACACCACGTCAAACAGGAACACGACAGCTCCTGTCTGGAGCTTTGCCTGGGGCTCAGTCTGTGCTGGAGAGCTGCACTTCTTTGTTATACCAAGATACCTACAAACCTCCCCAGCCAAGCACACCTTGTCTTAAAGGCATTCTATGCAGATTTCCCTATTCCTTTAGGGAACATGGGACAGTCACCTCTTGCAGCACTGCCTAAAGCACAGCGATATGCAGAGACACGTTCTCCTTCTTTTTCCCCCCTTTGCAACACTGCCATGCCATCCCCCCCTCTTTACAGTCAGACAGCTGCACGCGAAATGCCTGGAAGGACCTCGCAGGGGCTGCAGTTTCACACAGAAGCAAAGCACCACCCATCAGCTGCAGGAAGTCAGAGCCCAGAGGCAGGAGCTGAGCAGCTGCTCATTGGAAGCAGCTGATGGCAAAATCCTGCCTCCCTGCAGGGCAATCCTTCCTGGCTCTTGAGCTCAGGTAGGATCCTCACCTCCTCCTGCCTGGCTTGGAATACATCCTACTGATAACAAATATCACCTTACTTTGTGCTATGACTTCTTAGCACTGCAGCCATACCAACTAAAAATCATATTGCCTAACCACAATTAGTTAAATCATTAACATTTCAAGCACTTCAAGTCAAAACCATTAAAAAAACCCTCAACAAATAACCAGAAACAGATAATTCCTATCATCGTTTTAACAGTGTAACATAGCCTTATCTGATGGTTTATGCAAACACTATACACACCAGAATACCTGCAGTACTTCCCGGAATACCTTACTTGTCTGGAATATTTGCCAACAATTTGCCACAGCTATTGACTTTGAGTGGTTTTTGTTGAGTTTACTATCTGCCCAGTGTGACTAATCTGTACACCATGTTTCTGGAGTTCCTGCTTAACTAGTAACCTCCCAGAAGGAAAATCAGTCTTCATAGTAGCTGTTGACCAGCTCAATGTGAATACTTCTGTATGTCTATAATTCATGGAAGAATCTGCAGGAGTCTCCTTTTCCCAGCATCTCTATGAACTAAACTGTGTTGGTCAGAGTAACCAGAGGAAGCCAGCAGAGGAAGCCAGAGATCTCATGGGGATGATATTGTGATAATCCATACAAGATTATATAATGGAACTGGGTCAGGGCAATGAAAACCATCAACTATCCATCAGTGGCTTTTGTCAGCAGCCATTCAAGCTCTATCTGGCACAGGGCAGTGCTCCACCAGTTATCTTGGGCTTCTTGTCTCATTCAAGCTCTGCACTAAAACTATGTTTTAAATTGTTTAAACATAAACCAACATATATACACTTGTATAAATGACACACAAGCAGCTCTGCCCCACTACATCCTGGAGAAGGCAACCCTGAACATAACCACAAGACTGGCACCTGAGAGCTATGACGACCTAAGGCTAAAACCCAACTGTTGTTTTATATTTTTAATTGTCTGAAAATATTCATTCATTGCAACAGTCTGCTGTCTCATGTACACAAGACTGCAAGAGCTTCAGGGCAGAGGCCATCATCGGTTTTTGTATGTTTATACAGTGCCTACAACAACACCACAGTAGCAACCGGAAATCTAATAATTAAGTTATTACAGTTACAATGACAGAGCTGAGCAGCAATGATTCTGGCTGTGTCAAAGCTGCATAAATCCATTTGACGCTCACACAGATATTCTAACCCCCCCAGCCTATTACAGAGCCTAGTTCTTGAGAGCAGAAAATCGGGAGAGAAACTAATGCACTGAAGGTTAGCAGTACTAGTACACAGCCACTAGTCAGAGTAAAACAGTAGGTCAGTCAAGGAAGCAAACGAGTCTGCTTCCACATTCCTACTCTGAATGCTGTGAGTTAAATTCCTGTAGCCTACAGAGTGTAGAATTGAGAATGAGAAAGGTGAATGGGATTTTCTTTTCATGAATGGAGGAACTGGTAACAGAAACTCCTCAGATCTGCAAGCTAAGTCAGCCTTGGTACCCTCATCACTGCCATTGCACAACAGCTTTCCTTTCTATGACTTTAAAGCCTCAACACTTCCTTGAGAGGCTCTTTCTATTCAGTTACAATCAAGAGCATGGGGCTCCACATCGCTGTCTTCCAGAAGTGGAGTGTAAACAGAATTAGTTTTCAGACCAAGTCAGTGAGGCAAGCTCAGCCACATGGGTCATCTCTGACTCGACCAGTGCTTCAACTGCATTAATAAAAGATCCTTCAGTCTAAGGGACCACATGACTGTGAACCCATCACTCTCAGTAGGACTCAGGCCAGAGAGGACAGACCCTATAATCTATCTGCTGATAATTTTTAAGTAGAGAACAGCCCAGATTCATAGATAATGCAGAGATGAGAAGAGAAAGTAAAAACTTCCATTGCTTCTTTTAGCTAGTATTGTCAATACAAGTAGTAATACGCTGCCTATTATGCCAGAAATTCTATGTACATTTATGTCTGCTTTTTGAACAACAACTGCTCTGAAGTGATCGTACTCTCAGTTAATGACAGGCACAACAGGTGGGTGGAACAGAAGGAGACAAGCAATGATTAAAATAAGAACATTTTGCATTCTAAGCAGTTACCATATTTCTCTACATCTCAAGAGCTGAGGCACCCTTTCTGCAGCGCTCCTCTGTGGGACCTGTTCATCATTTGTATGACAACACCTGCAGACCTGTTAGAGAACTGCTTGCTGCAACATTTGGCACTGCAAGAGATATGGACTCACAGGGTATTTTAAAACAAACCAGAAAGGGCACCAAACACTGATCCCATTTGCACCTGACCTACAAAGTCCAAAGATCAAAGCCCTATCTACCCCATTAAATGTTACACTGTCCCGTTACTGTCTTTGTCTCTGAAATCTTAACATTTAAGTAGGGAACAAGGCATACAGTTGAGGAGTTAAGGCAATAGAACAGATGAAATGTGTCTAGGAAAGAGCTTGAGCCTCTTGTGTTCTAGCTCAGGGTTTTGCTGAGACACCACACAAGGGTAAGATCTTACTGGGCTTGCCTGCACTGTCTTCTGCAACCAGTCTAGTTTTGGCATTGAGTGCCTGTAGCAAATCGAAAAAGAGACAAGCCCTCTCCTGTATGAGCACCAGGGAACACTGAGCATCAATTACCAGGTCTGTGACTGGTTTTTTGATAGCTGGTCACCTATGGGAGGACCAAGTTCCCAGGAATAAGCAGCAGCTTATACAATCCTGAAATTCAAAGATCGAAAGATCAGAAGGCTCAAAGAAGGACTGTCTCCTGAAGGGGTCAGATACAGGGCCCAGCAGCCATCCAATTAAATGCTGGCACATGCATTATGGAATCATTAGTAAGTCAGTGGCTGTTGGCGACCCTGCCCTACCACAATGCAAACAGCCCTGAAGCAGGATGCAGCCAGAGGCACAAAACCCACGTGCAAAAGTGCTTCTGGGCAGGGGACAAGACCCTGGACACAGGTTTAGCAGAGCCTTTACTTGTTCCTCTGTGAGCCCCAGCTTCCCACAGAGCCACTCACACTGACAAGGGGTGCCAAGAGAGGCACTCATTCCTGGCTCCTTCCACTCAGGGAGGCAAAGCACTTAGCAGAGCTGCAGGACAACAGGGCAAAGGTTGCTTCCCCTTGCAAGGAGACATCTCTCTGTTCCACCCTTACTGTGAGCCTCCCTGCAACACTTGCTATGCAAGAGAACTGCAAGGTCAGGTGGAAGGTGTGAGAAGAAAATCACCATTCCTCCTTGAATGAACAAGCATGAAAATCCTGCAGCCATCCAGGGTGGCTGCAGGTGAAGCTGGCTTACCCCTGCCACTCAGAGCTGCTTTAGCAGCTGTGAATTTAACAAGAGTAGTATTAAAATAACCTCACTTACTTATAAAAGCAGGCGGGCTGAGTGACATTTCTATTACAGAGCACACGCCACCGGGAGATTCCCTGACGCTGCAGCAAACCGATATAATCTGCATTACGATGCACTGTTCTCCCTGCAGCACACACAGGCCAGCTGTGCTCTCCTGGTAGAACACCAGGTCTGACTCTCCTCCCCTAGAGCTGGAGGAAGATTTGTTACAGGCTTTGGTGGTAGCAAGATCAAGTATTAAATCCATGAGTAACCACTAATGTTACTTGCATTCACTACAGCCTATTCATCTTGTACAATCAGCGTTATGTATCTTGTGCATCATTCTGTCTCTGCAATCCTGCAGCGTGCTCACAGCTCAGTCAGAAATGGGGGCATTGTCTTTCAGATGTTGGATAAAACTGCATCATAACATCATTTCCACCTTACACTCTATGGCTGAAATGTTCAGACACTTAAACACGGCATAAGTAAAGTGAATGAAAGGCTCACGTTAGTTATTTGCACTCCTAAAATCTTAGTAATGTACTGGAATCTCTTTTATAGATTCCTGCCCTGCCCACTGCAAAGACTGCTGCTGTAAAGTATCGTGTGTATTAACAAACACAACAAAACAACGAGGTCAGATGCCCTTAATTACACCAGTTTAAATCCAGAGTTACTTTGATAAAATCAATGGGATTATTGATGTTTACAATGGTATACTGGGGAGCAGAATTTGACACTTAATCTCTCTCACATGGGTTGCTGCCCTGCAGCAAACTGCAGGTCCTAGTAATCTGTTCAGATGCCATCAACGTAATCTGTAGCAACTGCTCTGCATCCAGCAAATTAGTGTAATGATCTAACACTGAGCAGTAACAACAATTAATGCTCATAGCCAAGGCATGCACTGTCCTCTGTAGCAGTACAGCATGCACAGATCCTCTGCAGTATATTGCACAAACTAGCTGTATAAATCAACAGAAGCATCAAAAGCAAGATCCTGTCCCTGCAATACTGTTGGCTTTATTCTGCCTCTCAGCACTCACTGGGCCTGATTCTGCCTGTCTCTTCTAAGGAAAGGGCATGATGACAGGCTCACTTCTCTCTGGCTGGACAATCAGGGTTGTCTGGGAGCACACTGGTACCCAGGCTGCGGAATCATGCACACGAATGGAAATTGTGAAATACATTCATTTACCTTTTGTGCCCCCTTCTAGTAACATCATTTACCAAACTTTCTGAAATGTTTCTTGAATGTACATAGGCTTCATCTGTACCAAAACTTCTTTTTTACAATGACTATAGATTTTGAAATGTAACACTTTCTTGCCTTTTTCTAAAAAACAAATAATCAAAATTCCAGTCTTTTCACTGTGACTCAAGAGAGGAAAAAATTATAAATCAAAGCCATAAAGAAAAAAAGGACATTCTAATAAAGACACTAGGCTCTACTCTAGATGCCCATGGCTTCTGATTGTGCCCACACTGGTACAAAGATGGCAGCAACACATGTTCAGTCACAGCATAATTTAAAGCTATTCTATGCCACAGTAAAAAGGAATACATGGTGTAAATCTTAATCCCAAAGAGTCATGTGAAAATTGCCTCAGATGTCTCACAACTGGATATAGCTCAGCTATTACATATTAATTTGGCTAAAAAAAAGCCCTGCTTTTACAGTATTCAAAATGCAGGCAAGATACAGGGGGATGACTTTTATGCAGGCAGGTGGGCTCCTTTTTCATCCTGGACCTCTGCTGAGTTAAAGGTTTATAAGCCACAGCAAGCTTGCCACTATCACTATTCAAAAATGATGCCATCTTAAAATAGCACAAAAGCAGATCTCAAATAAAATAGCACTGTTTCCTTTCCTACAGTCAGCTGTGTATACGCCATTCTCATGTTACACAGATGGACTGAACAATGATCTTGTCATTTATCTACACATACAAATGCTGTACCTAAAAGCTGTTACTCCTTGGCTGCAGTGCCTTCAGAAACGGTAGCCTTTTCAGCCCTTACTCATCATAAATTACTTCCTAAATGAGAATATGTTTATTTAACTTGAATGCAAGAGGTTTATGCTTTGAAAGAAATCCTTCCCTAAGAGATGTAGGTGCTGGGAAAGGCTGCTCTGGGTCAGTACAGATCTGTTTTACTAAGTCTTGGAGAAGAAAAGTTTCCAGATACTCAAGTATTTATCACAAAACATGAAAAGTTAATATCAACATTCAAACAAGTCCAGAAAAATAAATTTCCCCTTCAAGTACGCTCAGCTTTCCTTCCCATTCCAAATCCCAGTGGGAGTGCCAGGTGGGCGTGCACAGACAGTGCAGCGCGGCTCCAGCCGTGTGCACAGCGGTGCTTTTGCTACACTTCAGAACGACTGAAATTCTGTTCAGCAGCTCATGATTTCATTCACTCCGGCATTTCAGTGCCTCATAAACTGGATTTTTTTTTTGTTTACTTGTTTTCCTTTTTGCTAAACAATCCCTTGCACAGATGTAGATTGTGGAGCTTCACAGACCAGTCTACACAGAGGGAAGCTCCTTCCTAGAAGGCACAAGTCAGAGGTTTATGCCTTGACGTACACGGTCCTTGTAGCTTCATCATTATGTTTCACTTCATCCTTTTTCATCCAGCTCTTGATGTTCTCAGCATTTAAAGACAACGAGCAGGTATCAAGATCATGAATGCAGCTTCAACATTCAATTCAACATTCAATTGATTTACACAGGGAATTTGATGCCCACCTTGTTTTTCCTGCCTTACAAAATTCTCCTCTTTACATCTTTGGATCCTGCTGAACTCCTTGCCAAGTGCTACATTTTGTCAAGATGTTCTGCCACGTGCGACTCTAGAATATTTTCTTTAGTTGTTTTAAAAATGTTACCTATCAAAGACAACATTTATGATCCACTATCTCCTTCCTCTCCTACTATAAAATGCAAAGAGGGGGCTTCCTCACCATCATCATGTTAGTCCTCATTTCACACGCTTCTGAATTTTTTTTTAATTTTCTGCAATTGAAATAATTCTCCATTATTGCCCCCCTCTCCAATTTAAATAATCTTTTTGCATGTAAGCTGCCTCATGTTTCTAAGAATAATCACTTCTCCCTGAACATTTTTATTTTTATAATGCTTTTGGGAACACAGAATGCCTGAGAACAGACCCAGAACTGCATGTGAAGGCTGGAGAGGAAATGTCCAGATCTTAACCAGGAGCAGCTCTGGCTGCTGAGACTGCTGACAGTCTAAATCAACAGTTATCAACCTTTCGCAGGTTGCAGATGCAAAAAAATTCCCATTGGCTGTCCTAGGCTTTTTACAGCAAATCTAAGCACACTGTCAACAGGCTCACTTTCCTTTTGGCGCTTCCAGAAGAACCTATGGGAGCCTCCAGACCGCAGATTATAAATCATTAAATCAGTTGTCTTAAAAAGAGGTGCAAATTTCTCATTCAGCTCAACAAGGTGTTAACAGTACAGTGCAGCAACAGCAACCCAGGTGTCAGCACTCCCAAGCAGCCTGACAGAATGAGGACCAACACAGGCATCAGATAATTTTGCCATTGCGCAAGGATTTGAGGAACACAGCTGGTATCAACATCTGTATTTTTCAGCCCAACCTCTGACACTGGTGTCCTAATTCAAAGCAGGAATTTAGCGAAATTCTGTTTCTCTTCCTATGTCCTTGATTAGCATTAATATATGTAAATTTTTATGCAAACACACGACATTTAAAGGTAAAAACTCCGCTCTATATAATAATTACATTCACTTTAAAAAAAGGTTTCTAAAGACCTATAATTATGAGATAAAAGAGAGAGCATATAACTGTTATACTTGAACGTCCTACGTAAGTTCAAATAGGCGTTGTAGCTAAGATAAGATTTACCTTCTAAAGTTCTGATTCAGCAAGACATTTTAACATGTAAGAAATTTTAAACATATTAAAAAAACTGGGAAATACTCGTTCCTTTTCTAAAGAAAATGTTGGAGAAGTTATTAATCTCCATTAAAAAATTATTTGACTAATGATAAATCAGATATTTAAACAAAGCATTTTCAAAACGATAAAATTTCTTTCCCCAAAAAGGAATTTTTTTTTTTTTATTTTTGGCTTCTAAAGGGAAGAGACAGATCAGAAAGTTTCAGCGAATAAAAACACAGCACAAAATTCTATTTTTTCCGTTTTCCCCCTGCAAGCTCTGCAGTAAACGTGAAGCTTTACTATGCTGAAACACTCTGCTGAAACAAAGCCGGGTGGGTTTCCCCAGATCGGCGCGTTCGGGCAGGTCCCCGCGGTCTCTGCTCTGACGCTGCTGCTCCCCGTGTGCAGCGCAGCATCCCCGAGGCACTCGGGAACTGCCGAGAGCCGCAGCCCAGCCCCTGCGCGGGGTCGCAGCTGCTGCTCCCTCCCACTCATCTGCGCCCGACCCCAGCGGCGCTGGGCGCGGGGCTCGCCGCCTGCCCCGGGCTGTGCCGGGAGCCAAGCGCCCGGGCGTGCTGGCACACGGGTACCGGGGGCGGACACGCGGGCACAGCCCCGGCCCCGCTGCAGATAACTTCTGTTTGCCTGAAAGGATGGGTAAATCCCTGGACAAATCACCAAGTAATATCTTAACAAGAAGAGAATGACGATGAGGCGGATGTGCTAAAGGAAGTGGAGAGTGTGAGCAGCCTTGCCCCATTGGCCCCGGTGAGCCTCTGTCTTTTCTGGGGCACCACAGCTGGGGCACAGGCAGCCACAGAGCCAGCAGGGGCTTCAGTCATCTCGCTCAGCTTCCCTTCCTGCATTAACACCTACCAGGCTGCTCAGCTTTGCTTTAAACTTGAGCAGAGAATTAGGCCATCCCCTCCTCAAGAAGCAGCTAGGGAAGGAATATGAAAAACGTCCACAAAATTAATCCAGGCCAGTGACAACCTGAGGATGGGGGGGAGGGAGCAGGATTTATTCATTTTCATGACAATAGCCATAGAGAAAAGAAATGCTCTCTTGCTTCTCCCCAGGGACTTGAATTGAATTCCCAGGGCTGCCAATCAGATCAAGAATTTAACACGATTTATTCTGTGGGGAGCCTGTCTGGAGCCAGTGTGTCAGCATCTGGATGATGCCCTGAGCCTGCACAAGCAGGGCAGCCAGAATCATGGATCTGCCTGGCTTGACACGCAGTGAGAGATTCTGGACACAAGCACAGAGAAACAGTTTCTCCCTCATTTATGGCAACATAAAGCTGGAAAGTCAAGGAAGCCTGTATTATTTAATTAAAAGTCAAACGGTAGAACACAACTTTCAGACCAGAAAAGACTGGTATTACTGTGGATGACACTCCCACAAATCAGGATCTTGGCTCAGGCTCAATGACTGGCAATAGACTGCTTGAAGCAGTTCTCACTTGGAATAGTGGTTTAGTACCAATGCGGGCAGGAAAAGAGACCCAGCACAGTATGAGGCTGACTTTTCTTCTGGGACAGTTTGCAAAGAGTTAAACTGCAGCTTATGTGACTTTTAGCCACTGCTTGCAAAATTAATTCATGTTTCAGGCTGTAGAGCACTATGAACCTCTCAGAGTGCCATGGGGATGATAAGCTCTTAGGTCAATTACTGCACAGATGTGGCCCAGTTTGGCTGCCTCTCATTTTAGTAATAATGCTACATATATATTTCCATGTATTTAGCCTATACAGATTCATTGCAGAGAAAGCTGTAATCTACAACCCAAATATTCCCAAGTTTGTGTATTTGTTATACAAAGTTTGCATGGCTGTTTCTATAGAAACAAACAGGACCATATGGGTATTTCTGTCACTAGCAGTTCAGTCTTTCCCTCACTGCAGTTTCATTTCTTCCACTGTGGTTAAATGCTCAACAAGAAAAAAATAACAGTGCAAAAAATGCCAAGTCCCCTTTTGTTCTTTTCCAGAGCATTTGTAGCTGTGGCATTTTGAGATGTTGCTTAAAGCATGGCACAGCAAATGCAAGACAGCATATTCTACCAAAAATCCTGGAAAGACTTCATGCCAGCAAGAGACTGTTCTGAATTTCCTCAGAAACTGAAGAGCTGAGGGAAAGAATCTCCCAGTGCAAACATGAAACCCAGTCTTAGACTGAAAAACACTCCAGCAGAATTTCAGGAGAAAATTGGTTATCAAGAACTGGCAACTACAGCATGCAGTGAATCATGTATCATGTGCAAAGGTACCACTGGCATTGCCTCATCCTTCCAGTGCATCATCACTAAACCAGAATATTAGAAGAATTCATATTCCATCTGGTGCAGGAAAAATTTCAGCTACTACCAAGGTCTCCAATGAGTAGTACTAGCGATGAGAATGGATGCCATCACTTATGTTGCTTATTTGCCTATATTAAGCTCAAATTGTTTTGATAACATCTATAAATGGGTGCATACCATCCGCTGGGAAATCCTCATCTTTCTTTTTTAAGGAAAGAATGTTTCTGTATAGAAATTAAGAGTTGGAAGGGCAATGTTTCATTAAAAGCACCATGGAAAAGATTATGCAAATAACTGCAAGAAAGGCGGGCGATATTTTGCTGCAACTTACAGATTGATCCAAACTGAGAACTCTGTATTATTGTTATTCACCCATTTAAGGTCCTATTTTCACTTCAGTTTCCATAGAAACCTGTTGTCCTAAATCTGCAGCACTTATAGCCTTTTAGTGTCATGGGTTCTTTCTTTACAGCTCTAATTACACCATCATCCACAAGGGGAAATGGCTGGGATGCTTTTCCCACCACAGAAACATTCAGGAAGTGCTGCTCTATAGACAGAGGGAATATAAAACCTAATCATAAACCTTCAGACATCGTCCTTTTTGGACAATTCCCCTATGTCACAGCTGTATGTTTTATTGTTTGGGTTTTGAACATGGGCCATGGCAGAAATAAGAATAGAATTTGCAGAGAAAAAAAAGAGGTTTTGCCTTTTCTCTCTTTTTTCTGGTCTATTGTAAAAACAATTATATACAACTGAAGAAAATGGAAAAAATACTTGTAAATTAACTACACTGGTGTCACCTGGATATAAAGGTTGAACAAAGCTGTCAAGGCATATGGACCAGAAAGACCTCCCACTGCCAAAGGAATGAAGCTCGTGCCCTTTTATTAATTTACTTCAGCTCTCAGGTCTGCATACAATTTTCTTCTCAGCATATGAGGGGTTAAGGTTCCCACCTATGCATTCCAGATAGACTCAATAAGACTTTTTCACTGTGCTAATATAAAACATACAGAGACCTTTGTCTTCCTGCATGCTGGTAAAATGCCCGCTGTGCTATGCAGATTATTATTGTTATTATTATTTCTGGCACTGTCACTTCTAGCTATGGAGCTTCAAAGCAATGATATTAAAAACATAAAGGCAGGCAGCCCTTTGGAAATAAGGAATGGCAACAGCAATGCAAAGAACTTTTTATAGCACCCCTTATTGAAACATCTGGAGGAAGTATCATCTAATGGTTAGTGAAGACAGCTAAAGAGCCAGGACTCCTACACTCTGTTTCTAGGTCTGTCATTGTCACTGATTTCCCACAACCCTGGGCAAGTACCTTCAAAGTTGTGTAAAAGTGGTATCTGCCCTACCTTGCTTCTTTGTGAGAGGTAAAGAAGTAATCTAAGATGTGCTGAAACTTTCCTTTATTAGCAATAAGAAGAGATGTGTCTACATGCAGACAGTTTTCTGCTATCAGTGCAGGGACAAAGGTGCTCAAAGACAGGGCTGACCATCACCACCCAGAGCCAGCACTTACCTCCCCCACCTGATCACTTACTCCTCCCATCTCTTCTGTCCTTATTGAGGCTGTGTTTTCACCAGTTTGCAAAAGGAATGCTTCTTGTGAGTACTCCCTAACTTTCTCCAAAGCCAACAATTTCCCTGTGGCAAACAACCGAGTGGCTTAAACAGACACTCAGCTTAGCCTGGGGCTCTTCCAGTGACCAGTGTAACCAGTAACATCAGTTGAGCACTGACAGGTTTTTACTAGAACAGCTAAGTTTGGGGGTTTTTGTATTTAGGAAGTGCTCCATGCTCAGAGTGTACCTGCTTCAGGTGAGAAGCAGGAGAGAAAAGTGAGAAGACAAGAAAAAGGATTATCTGTGGTGTTCCTGACATCAAAAATAGTAGCATCATGTATGGGGCAATTGCAGTTCTGTTTACTCGCTATATAATAATCAGAAAAATACCTAGATTTCCAAATCTTGTTCACCTGGCATCTCAAAAAAAATTATTTAGAAACAGAAGTTGTTGAGACAAAGGTAATGCTAAGATGGCGGGTGGAGAGGATACAAAATACAAGCCTGTACTTTTACTATATTCACAACACAGTGTGGTCCTCACTTAGAGTTTATTACTATACAGATCTCAAGGCAAAATAGCAGAAACATAAAAATCATGACATCCTGGCCATACACACACTGCTCCAAGCAAATGCAGCCAAACAAAAATCGGAATATTTATTTGGTTCTTTTTGTCATTGTTGTGCTCTTGCCATAATTTCTGTGAATAATGAAGCTTCACGCTTTCCATGATTGTCTGTCTACATCAGCAAAAAGCCACTTGCCTAAGATTTTTACAAAAAAACAAGAAACAGAACAACAAAGCTAATCCCAGCAAAATCTGCACCACAACTATTTCCAGTGTTAGAGAATGTAAAACATTAGTCATTTAACCACAGTGACTGCAGTTTACCAAGTGCAGGCAGCTGTTTAAAAGACAACCTACAACAAAACAAAAAACTCATTCCCTACCCTTCAAAATGGTACAGAAATCGAACTTTTTAAAAGTGAGCAAATTCAAAAAATTTACATGGAGTAGAGCTACATTTGTCAGGTACATTATCTTTTTGTTTGGTATCCTACATCCTGACACTCTCCAGAAGCAAGGAACTGCTATGTTTTACCAATATTTCCTGAACAAAAGGGGCTTCCAAGCCAAACCAGGGGTCATGTTGACCCCACTAGGTAAGGCTTTTAATCCTCATGAACTGTGTGCAGTCTGATACAACTTTGCCCTCATCAAACTGTTACCTGTTCCAAGTGTTTGCAGATGTTTTCCAGCTGTGTCAGAGGCTACCATTATGACTTTGTTGTTAATGACACTTGAATGGTTTCCTTTAAAAATAGTTCAGGTCCACTTACACTCCAGTTCAGGGGGTGAAAGCAGAATGCAGGCTCAGTGTTCCCAGCCTGCTCTGCCAGTTGTTGCCATGCAAAACAAGAGCAGCTCTCACACAGGATGAGCAGGATGTGGGAACTAAATCACTGCTTGGGCACTGGCAGCCCTTGCAAAGATATTTCCAAGCTATGCCTGGGGAGAAAAAGGGGCCACCAAAGCACTTGTTTCCAACCAACTTATGCTTCGACATTGAAGTAGCCTGTGCTCTGGGATACATGAGGATACATTCTTCTGGAAACTACTCAGGAGCAAAGAAGAAAACATGCCTGGTTTCTGTTGGGAAAAGCAAGAATATGGTAGTAACGTTTCATGCAGGAGAGGTGATGCATACACCAGGTAGTACAGGTACAGGCTCATCCTATAGGGAAAGAAAGAGCCTGGGGGAACACCTTGTTTCTTGTTGCTGGAAGGACAATTAACAAAACTCTTCTCCTTGGGGTCAATAAGCTTCTTTTTTTTCCCATGCTTGGTGGGGACATCAATCCCAGAATTAACACAAGTGTAGGAGAGTCCTCTCTGTTTCCTTGGTCAACACATCAGACTGAGCCTGAGCTCTGCACTGTACTGCAGATCCTAGTAGTGCATTCATTGCCTGTGCCCACAAAGACTCAGTCCTCCTTGCATTTGGTCCCATTTCCTGACATGACACACTGTGGAGAACACACTATGGACAGGTGTTAGAGCATACAGGAGGGGCTGTGCTGTGTGTTAGGAGTGTGTGAGAAAACGCTGTTTTCTAACTCTCCTCTAACTCCTAGGAGAGTTAGAAAACACCTAAGCTCACAAGAGAAACTCAGCAGCTCCAAGATGGAGTTTTTCCTTCAGTATTCTAGTTAATTACCTCACTTCTCCCCTCAGAAATCCCCTTTGTCCTTTCCACTAGTGTGCTATTAAGTGTATCGTGCTCAGCACTGACAGGTGACAAATGAAGTTCAAGTTGGTTCACCACACTGACCCTTCTTGGCAGGGTTTACCCAGCTGGGCCTGACCTCTTCTTGCCAGCTAAGCAAATTTCCCTTCTCTGAAATTCTGCTCACAGGGTGCTGCTTCATGGCAAAGAACCAGAGTAGAAGCTACTCACTTCCTAGTACGGGGTTCAGAGGAGTCCTCTTCTAGTGCCTTAGTTAAAATCATCAAGAAAGCAGATACAGCAGAATGTGAAGAATATTCTTTTGATAAATGAATTATAATGATAAGATTTTTTTTCCAGGAGAAAGGGCCTGAGGGGAAAATGGACAATTGCTGTAATGTCATCTATCCCTCCAAGCCGAGGTAGCATGTCTCTCATTAAAATACTGAATTTTCTGAACAGCTGTCAGCAAGCACAAGTTTTCCAAATTAACTGGTCAGCAATAACCTGCTTTCATGACAGCGTGCAAAGAAGGGAGCAGGAGGGGTGATTTGTGCCCAGTACAAAAATAAACCACAAAGACATCCCATGCAGCAGACACACAAAGCTGAGCTCTGCACATCAGAATGCTCCCCAGAGAAGGAGCCAAAGAATCAAAGCAAAGAAGCCGTGATACAAATAGCCTGACTTTTTTAAACACATCAAAGGCCAGAAAACAAGTCCCTCTCAACCCCAGGGACCAAGACAGAAAAGATCTAATAAAGAATTCAAATGCCATAATCACATAATCCAATAAGCTACAGTTAAACCAAAACACCTCTTTAGCAAACATCTGTAAGTGGGACAGGAAAGGCTCCGAAACTCGGCATGGATGGCTCCCTTCACTCCTCCCTGTTAACACATCACCTCCTGTCAGTGAGCAAGACAGATGTGAAAGGCTCATTCTTGGTTTCAAATTCCCACACAGGAAGATAGGAAAAGGGAGAAGAGCATCTCAACAAAAACCGCCAGCACAGACTGACCAGTCACTGAGAGCTGAGCAGTTCAGAATGTGTGCTGGACTGACTCACTGTGGTGAAAGATGGTAAAGATATCTGTGTGGGAAAGATGAGAAGGGGTAGGGGTTGAGACAGATAAAGAGAAAAAAACCCATCTTCTCCAGACTGCTGCCAAGGTAAGTCCCTTTCTCTATCCTCCAACAATATTCCACCCCTTGTTTTCATTTTATTCTGGACGCATTCCTTCCTCTCCTCCAGTCTCGCATGGGACTTCCTTGCAATCTCTGAATCTCTTCCTCTTGTATTATCTAGGACTCCATCAGTCATTCAGCCCAAGTACCTGCTTTCCCAGGTGCATCTCTTCCATCACCTCCATGCCAAGTCTGCCAAACAGGGAAAAGGCTCACTTTGCCATTGTACAGCAGTGGCAGCTGCACCAATTCTTGTGAGTCCGAGGCAGGCTGACTCTGATGCTCTCATACAGCAATCACACTTCACAGAAAGAAGCTTTCCATTCCATATTGGCATCAGTCAGGGACTTTGTCCCTCCTCTGACATGCTGAGTAGGACTATCTCCTTCTCCTTCCACACTCAGGCATGTGGACAGGAGCAGACTTAGGGGACAAGTCTGACCTCATCTGAATAAGCAGATCCAGACTTACAAATCTTCCTTTAACAGAAAGGCCATCCATGGTCTAACTGGGGTAATCAGGAAGAACAAGTTTTGCTGACGTATGCATCCCTTAGGTATTTGCTTTTATACCAGCTCCTGAGTACAGTCAGTGAGCAGAGAGCAGTAAATCTCTCTGAAACACAGCAGGGGATGGCAGCACCAGAAAGGGTCATTTCCTCTTGCAGAGACTAGAGCAGGCAAGTGCTGCTCAGTGGGTATAAAGGCAAAGGAAAAGGGGCCCCAGCTCCTCTGATATGCTTGTATGTACAGATGCTTCTGCAGAATCCTCACATTGTCTGCTGAATCTGTACTTAAGCAGTAGAATTAACATTTGCAAATACATCAACCTTGTACTGGAAGAATTCCATTCTTAGGACTTTCCTTCCTGTGCAGCCTCCTGTCATTAGCTTCTCTTCTACTGTACAAGCCATGTGTTAATCTCTGTTTTTTCCTGAGTACAATATTCCTATGAGATACCTTACAAAGTGCTTGGCTGAAATATAGCTAGATGATGAATCAAGCTTTCTTATTAAAGAAACACATTAAATCAATTGTAGACATAAGAACAGTATGGAACTGGTGGACTCAAATATTGGTGCAGTCTTAAAACACAACATGTATGCTCATGCCAGCAGCAGTTTTGGATATGATGCCTCAGTTTTCACAGCAAGTATAAAGTGTAGGAACCTACACAAAATTCTGGCAAGGCATGAGGAGGAATGCTGGAGTTCAATGAAAAAGCACTTTTTCTTTTCTATAAGTCATCATTATGGAGAGGAGCACAACTCAATGCAGCCATTACAATTCTAAGAGTAGGAATTAACTTACTGGAAAAGGTTGGGCAGTAACCCAGACACAACTCCCATCTGGAACTAGGCCAAAAAGGGTCATCAGCTCTTTTAAACTCCTTGCTTTATGCTATATGAAATCACTTTTTGTTGATGCAAAACAGGACAGTACTTGCTAGGGTATTCAAGAAAAATCCATTACCTTGATGTGCCACATACACATCCCTGCAACAGAGCAGAATGTGTGAGCACGCTCACACCAATCGGACAGTGACTTTCAGAAAGAGGGTTATAGCAGAAATGGGAGGGAAGTGCTGAATTGTTGTATATGATCTTTTACATGGTGAGCTATCAGTTGATTTATGTAGCAAGTCCCACAGAGTTAGTTCATGATAAATTCATGAGGCACGTGCTTTTGATCATGCCGTGCTCTTCTCATGTCTTGCCATTTTCAGCTCCCTCTTTATCCACCTTCTGGAGACATTATTCTACCTCATGCAGTAACCTGGTGCAATGGACAATAAGGACTAGTCTGCATTGGTTGCCTCTGCTGAAATGCCACATTCTGGAAGGGAAGAGGTACCTTAAAAAGGCAGCTGTCCGGGAGATACAAGTGCAAGCAAGCTGCTTGCAGGGGCTAAGTCTCTCCTAACATACCCAAGCATGTACATCCATATGAGGAAAAAAGAGCTGATGGGGACCAGTTTTCAATCAGCTGGCTTTAGTCAAAGGTGCTCTGTACTGTACACGCACAAAAGTACTCCCAGCTTCACAAGGCACTTAATGGACAGATGACTTTCCCTGCAGAACTGGGAGAGTTAAACTCTTTCTTCAAAGAGAAAAGCAGTCTATAGATTTAAAAGGTGCATCAGCTCTTGTTTAAGCCTCAGATGTCATAAATTCTTCAGTCTACACTCATTCCCAGTTCATAATTACTCTGCATAAGAATAGCTACACTTAAGGAGTAACCAGAGGCACTGCAGCCATGGAGCCCTGCACCGGTGAGCCACCAGATACCAAGCAGGCTTTTGGAAAGGTTGTGCAGCCCACATACTGTACTGCTTTGAACAGGCACCTTGGGGATCAGATTAAAGATGACGTGGAGCACACTGGGGGCATTCCTCCGTTCTCAGCCTTAGATCTGCTCCCACTGAAGCCAGCAGTAATCCTGGGGAACATTGCATGTGAGCCCATGGAAGCAGAGAAGATAACTCTATCCAAGCCCCATACTGCTTTATAGTTTGCAATTGTTCAATATACAGAAATAATGTTCCATTGCCAGTTTTAAGCACAAACATATCCTTGGGTTATTTTTATTGGGACAATTGCACAGTAGGAATAGTCAGGATGGCATTACTACAGTGGCATGACAGTAACAGCTGCATGACAAAGTGAAGCAACCTAGAGCACAGCCCAAACCAGCATATCTACAAATTGCAATCTGCTTCTTCACCTTGGCAAATAGTGATCTGTGGGAAGATTGCTGCTTTTCAGCACAAACAGAACTTGATGGGAAGAACAGAGTCATAGAAAGATCTCTGGCATCTGAACCAACTGCTGTGGCCTCAAGAACTGTCATGACAGCAGGTTTCAGAGTCAAAAGGCTGTATCCACTATGGGGTAAGGAGCACTGGCATGGAGCAAGCAACCACACTGGAGCATGCATGCTTTAGTGAGAGGGTACCCACATCTGATATGTCACAGAAAGATTTATGTCTCATTTTCCCCATCTGTAAGACTAAACAGCTGAGACACATAGTCAGGCAAGGAACTGCATGAGCTAAGGATTGTGTGTTGCACATTCTTGCTGGAAGGGATATGCCACCAGGAGGCATTTCCTGACATCAAACACCCAGCACACCTCCATTTGGTAAAGTGGGTCCAGGTACTTAGGTCTGATTTAGTATGTATGGTATAAGAATTCCTTTTAAACATTCTCAGTAACATGGCACTTTGGAAAACACAATAATTAGCATAATTGTCAATTCAGCCTCTAATAATGTACAATGCGCTCATTAACCCAATTAACCCCACACAGCACAACAACCATCACAAAGAACACAACTGATGGTGAAGGGGAATGGATGCTTGACAGCCCTGCCACATCCCAGCACAATGAGATGACACTGGCAAGGGCTGAAGGCAAGTCCCAGAGGCAGGACCCCCACCCAGCTCAGAGGTGGGGCACGCTGCCACCTGAGCTGGTGTGTCAGCCATGTGCTCAGCTCCCTGTCTCAGGGCAATAGAGGAGTTTCTCCTCCCACAAGGTTTTTCCTGGTACATTTAATTAAGCACTATGTATCAACACTCACATATGCACATCCCACTTCTCGACCCCCCTTCTGGCTGAAAGAGTCTCAGGTGGGATTCACTCGCCTGCTTCTGCTGCTGCTTAATTCAGTCAGGCTGGTAAATAATTCAGCAAGCACTCAGCCAACAAACAAACAGGCAGGCAGCACAAATGGCCAGAGAGGGAGATGGAAGGATGAGACAGAAAGAAAAACCAAATGGGAGAGTGACAGCTTTTGCTAGAGCTCCTTTTCTACAGGCAGTACTTCAAGCTGTGCCTACTTCTTCATTCTCTGTGGTTACACTCTCATCCCATAAAGAAGCAGGGAAGTTTGTCCAACTGACACTGCCATGCCCTACTGACAGCTCACTGGTTGGGGCCCCACTGAATCGTCACACAACCTTTTGATTAAAGTTTAGGAAAAGCTTCAGTACCTTGCTTATGCTCTTCAGCTTTGAAACCCTTCAAGATGGGGACCAGCAGCTCTTGGGCTACAGCTGGTCATGTAGGAGTCTGTATCATTGACTCAAGTGTTATTAGGCCTCTGTTTTCCCAGCTGTAGAAGAGAAGATGAAAATCCTTCCCAACTGCCATCCCAGCAGGCCAAACAAACAGAAGCAATGCTAGGGGCCTGAGAGTCCTACAGATGAAATGCCAAGACTTGGCAAAACCTTGAGAATTCTCTGACTGCATCAGTAAGTATAGCAAAAAATGGTATCATCAAGCCCCAAAAATACTAATTCTAGCCTTCCATAAAAATCTGATAACCATAAAAAGTATATACCAATCATAGCAAAAGTTTGGGATGATTCCAGGTAAACATTCCACTATTCTGTCTATAAAAACAAACAGTAAACCAAAACATTTGGAGTAGAATTTTCTGTGATACTTAACCTTACAGTAATAATGAAGCTTTAACAAATGATATTTTGAAAATGTTTTCTACACACATAAAAAATTAGCACAAGACAGCTTTATTAACAGCTAGTTTGTTTGAGCTAGCTATGTGAGCATCCTATGAGAAAATCATTTTATGAAGCAAATAAGTCTATGCACCACCAGTTTACTGAAACAGAATCCAAATCAGTAAGCACTATTGGAAGCCACAGTTATAACAAGACCACCCATCTCTCAGACTGCTGGGATCCCTCTAGGCCAGGACTAGTGAGGGACACAATGACAACCAGCATTGAGGGGTGGCTTGCATACAATGTGCTCGTTAGGTAAATGCCCTGAGTCTTGCTGACTCCTTGCTATAAGGTATTTAACAAGTTTGCATGTGAGGGTTGTCCTGAAGTGGTAGTGGAAAGACATGAATTTCAAAGGAGGTGACAAAGCATTATACAAACAACTCTTAGATTATCAATTCCCTCAATCTATCATTGGAGCCACATAATTACATGATAGTTGCCAAATTTCAGTATACAGAAATACCCTTTGCAAGAGCATAAGACAAACAGGTTGGTTTATTAACATGCTTCATGTGAACATACTCTGAGTCTCCTGGAAAGGGATAAAAAAGAGTAACAGAAGAATAACTTGAGTAGATGTACATAGAAAGTAATTACAGCAGAATGAAGTTTTTTCAGGCTGTGGAATAATAAAGCATATCCTCTGCCAAAATAGAGAATAGCAAGCAAGAGCCACAGCTCCATGAACAGCTGCAGAGGTTTACCTGCTAGACCCTGTGCAATTCAGGGTGAGAGCCCAGAATGACACCCCAGGAGGAAGCAGGTCCCTTCTGCTGGTGGGTAAGAGTCAGTCAGATGATCAGAAAGCTGCATGCTCCTGCAAAGAAGGCTGCTCAAACAGTGGCTGAGCCACCATTACACTGTGGTGACTGTTAAGCCAAGTGTGGCATCAGCATAGCAATGTGTGCTGGCCAACTCCTTGGCAGCTCTTTAGTTACCTACCAGCCACAGAGAAAATGGGTTAAAAGAGAAATGGGGCTGCTGCTGACCGGGTCTGGATGCTGTTCTGGAGTTCATGCCCAGATCCACTTGGGGTAAGCTGTGAAGTCATGTGAAACCTTTTTATAGCAGCTCTGTGCAGGGTTGGGCAAACTCCTTCTGGTTTTGGCTCACGAGGCTCCTATTGCCTGAACCTTGCTCTGAGATTTTGTTTCAAAGACACACAGGTCTTCCAAGCATAACCATGGCCAAGATCAGCCTGGTTGATCATGTTCATATTGTTTCACCCCAAATCATAAATTGCACCCTGGCACCTGGAACTGAGCCCATTCTGCCCAAACCTCAGCTTGCATTTGGGGGAAACTGGACTCCAGTTCACTGAAAGGTTGGCAAATCCAGCCCGTGTCCTGGGCTTGTAACAAACCCTCCCAAACAGGCAAGATGGCCTTGGCTGTAGGATTCATCTGGGCCTTGTTGCCAGAGTCATGGTGTCATCTAGTGGTGACAGCTTGTATGGGCACACACACGGCACCCACCTCCACAAACACCCCCACAGGGAGCAGTGCAATTGCAGGTCCAGTAAGTGTCTTCCAAAGTACACCACCTTTTTCAAAGGCAGAACAGCTCCACCAGTTCAGTAAAAGCCATTCGCATGTCCAGGAAAACTCTTTGCAAAGGCTCCCAAATAAAGTGAAGGGCAAATTTTGCATCCACTATCACTTCTACACATCTAGAAGACAATCTCCTGGGGAAAGGGCGAGCCACAGTAACTTTGAGGGATTGCAGTCAGCAGAAAACTCAGTTGTGAACATGTTTTATATTTTAAAGTCATTCTCAGTATAGAAATTGTATCTCTTGAAATGTCCCTTTCACCTACACTGTAATAATGCTCAAAAATCATTGTTCTAGATACAAGAGAAAAAAAGGGCTCCAATTTCACTTGTACTGTGCCTATGCAAGAGAGGTCTCTTGCATAGGCACACATGCCCATGTCTCAAGAAAGGGCAGCTGATTTTTCAATTCCCAGTTTGTTGTACACGGGCAAGCTCAAGAACAGTGCAGCTGAAGCAGCTCCCAAAGTCACAGAACATCTTTTGCAAGAGATCAAGTTGCCTTAGGTCTCACTTCAAACATTTCTAAAGGGATTTGAGCCACCATATATTCTGTATGAGAGTCCTGGCAATGTGAATTCCTTCTCCTTGGTGAAACTACGAACTGATGTACCTGCACTTAAACCTAGTCTCGTTTTATTCAATGAAATTTAAGCTTAGGAGTTTTACCTTTCAGCTAAGACAAAGCAGGATCACAAACATGATTTGTTTTCCAGGTTCAGCGGATGAGTAGGAACAGAGTCACCTTCAGTCCTGTTCCCATAACCTCAGGCACTGCACTGAGTCACTTGTCCCACAGGCTGATAAGAGCTGCATCTCAAAGGAAAGAAAACTGTTCAAATTGGAAGAAGGATCATAGCGTCAGCAAAGAGGCAAGAAAAAAGTGCCAACTTCAGCACTGTCCTGGAAATGAAGTGGGTTTTCAGGTTCCTGAGGTCTATCTGAGGTTTCTTTGTGGATCCAGCTCAAGTGTTTCCTCCTCAGGTTTGTCTTCTAACCTAGAGCTTAATCCTTCCCTCTGATCTAGTCTTTCTGTCTGCAAGCTAATGAGCTTGAAATTACTGTATATTTATGTGTCCCTCTGAGCTCTGATCTGTGACACAACCACAGCTACAGCTGGACTTGCTTCTTTCTTTATTATCTAGAGCTGCAACCTAAAGGCCAGGCTTGATGCTAAAAACAATGACATTCAAATCCCAGTTTACATGTGGGGTAAGAGGGAGAAAGAACTTTTCAGAACCCTGGTTTCTTTTGGGATCTATCCTGAGACACTGAATAATAAGCCTGGTAACAGCACAGACCAGGGCTATCTTCATATGAAGATGGATTCCAGAGGATACCACACATCCACCTTGGTCACAGACAGCATATGAAAGACTTTTAACTACTACTTGCCTGGACCCAAAATGACCACAGGAATTATCCAAAATCAATGAACTCTTTATAGCTGCACCAAAGTGTTTTCTTCTCTTGGATCTGTTTTCTTCCCCCATCCTATCACCTGTGTTCCACTTATTCTATGAAGCTTAAAGACTTCATTGTGCTATCTACCCACTAGGTCTACCATGAAGGCGAAGCCCAAGGCAAGTTGCTCTAAGGTAAGAGAGAATACTCAGCTACTGTTATGTAGGGCAGGTTTTAATTTTTAGTAAGTACACAAACCTATAAATAACAGATAACTTACATCGATCCTGCAAATAGAGTACCTTTCACCCCAAAGAAACTTTCCAAAAATGTGCATGCACAGCAACACAGAAATGTAGCCACCACTGGAGCTGATTACAGATGCTGCTCATTCAATAGTGTGATAACAATGAGAGCTACCACGATAAACCTCTGGGTTTTTGGTAAATGCACTATGGATTTCTGCATGCTTGCTATACCAGAGGACACCCATATATTTAAAGGCTTCACCTGACACAACAATGCAGAGCCAGCAAAACGCATTTCCTTTTTGTCCCTTGGAAGGTCAAAAACCTCCTCAGCAGAACATGCTGGAATACAAACAGCCAGGCTCTTGAGCAATTTCATATCTGATATTCAGGTACTCAGTAGCTCTACCCCTCAGTGCGTGCCGTGGCAGATATGTCACAAGTAAAGGTCACAGCAAGGTTTTCTCTGCCAGGCTTGCCCGCTTTACAGGAACGGCCGATCTGTGCCTGCTCGGTTGCTGTGTCCCGGGCACGGTGGCTTGTTTTGGAGCGCCCTCTGCCGCCCAGCCACAGAGCGGCGAGCCTGCAGGGAGCGAGGCCGGGACCGCGAGCGGGATCTGCGTCAAGGAGGGACAGCCGCCAGCGCCACTCCGCTTCGCGGGCCGGTCACAGGCCCCCGCTAGAGCGGAGCCCTGAGTTCAGCATCCAGGTCAGACTGCCCGAGCTCTAAAGGTTTGCAAAGCACTGCCACCCAACAGGGCTGCAGAGACAATTGATTTTTCAGGTCTGTTTTCAGGGACAACTGTACCTCAGCTCACCTCCCACACCTCACAAAGCTCTTGCCCAGTTCTTCTCATCTGGGATCTGAGGCAGAAAAAGCAGCATATGCGCCTCGCACTCTTCACTTCCACCCAGCCCACCTCATCTAAGTGATGGGTAACTCCCATCTCCAAAGGAAAACAGGAAAGCTGACTTGTCCAAGATAGTTAGCCCAAGATGTGGAGCCAGGAATACCTTTAGGGGTCAGCAGGCCTCTGAAAACTGCATAGAAACAGCTTCTATCTAGGTGGTAAGATATCAGGTATTCTAGAAGGTTCTATTAACTTACAACCAATAATACCTGGCAAAATTCTTTAGTCACACCATCATCCTCATCCATCAACCTCAACTCCAACTTTAAAAATCCTGACCCTCCTCTCACCCCTTTCTGTTCAAGCTGGTGCAGGCAGCCAAGCCTGACACCAAGACTGAAGTTTCTGACTCCCAATGCTAGAGCATAATGTGATGTTTTTTTACTTACCTAGGTTAATACAGTTCTTTCAATAAAGTTCTCTTAAGCATAACACCCATAAGTATCTTTATTAGATCACTCACTCATGTCCAATCAGCTACCCCACAGGCCTGGCACTGTCCTGCAGAAGAAATAACTTTGCAGTACCTACAGGATTCTCTGTGTAGTGGGGTCAGGTGCTGCAACGCTGGCTGGTCTGTGCTCAGGAGTCCTGTGAAGTTCCCAGCAAGGGAGTGGTTTGCAGGTGTGCATGCCAGGATGCACTCATACAGCCTTCACCTGTGTGCTAACAGCAAGCATCTTAAAAATTTGAGATGTGGCAGTCAAAATGGAACTTGCACTGGGGAAGAGGACTACATGAAAGTAATACATTATTTTATCCCTTATTTTTGTTATCCAGAGTCAGATTCTTCTGTGAAATACTGCTCCTATACCTCTACAAGGATGGAATTCCATGACTCTTCCTTTCTTACATCTGGATAGAAGTTACTACCCCACATATTTACTCATAATACATGCAGCTGTAATTGTCCTCTAGATTTGTTACAATTCAGACATTTTCTCCTCTCTGACAGCAAAGCACAATTTATTTTGTCAGGCTTGTCACTGCAAAGCTGGGACTACTTGCTTAAGAACAGACCAAGACACAATCCTAGCTCTGCCTGTTACCCATGAAGGGTTTTTAATTCCAAAAGGTGTATGTGGAGCATCAGGGTATGTAGCAGTCTTTGTGTGGGCACTTAGAGTAATAACTTCCAATTCCCCTCCCCTTTTGGCTGCCACACTTTTCTTGGGAAGAGATACCTGAATGGAGTCAGGTAGGTAACCTCTCCCTTCAGTGAACTGCCAGCCTTTGTTGTTTGTCTGTGTGATTACTCATCTGTGTCACTGTGTCTCCTGTTCTGCTTTCCCCTGCCAGGCAGCAGAGCCACGTGGAACATCCATAAAACTTAACACAAGCCTGGTCACAGTTTTTCACTGCCACAGTAAGCACTGAGGCTGCCCATGGCTGTGCTGACCCTGGAGAGGGCTGTGTAGAGTAGCACAACTCACAGCAACACTACCACTGCTTTCAGGCCACTGATACTGCACCAGAAATAAAGAAAGCTTTAGACACGGGGCTGCTGCAGTGGCAAGGGCCCAGCAGAAATCCACTCCTGGGGAGGCTGTGCCAGTTACTAACCCAGCTGGTGCCAGGGCTGCACGTCACCAGAGCTCATCTGCTCCTGCCAGCTAAGTAGCTTATCTAATAATTACACCATGTCACCTTACAAATCTTGCTTCTTCAGGACTATAACCCCTGTGGCCTCCCAAATGCAGAATCCTTACAGAAACAGATAAGGTACCAAAAGACTCAAACAAACCAACCCACAAACTGTGGGTAACTGTGTGAGGCAGGGATCCTTTGCATATGTCAGTAACAAGGTTCTATCAGAGAGCCTTTATCTAGAAAGGATCCCTTGTGCACGCTTTCTTTTGAGCAGATTTTAGTCCTTGTTACATGGAACAAGCAAAACTCCCAAACAGCACAGGCAAAATAGTTTTCAAAAAGTCAAAGAATCAGTTGTGCTTGAAGCCGTGTGTGCATTCAGGACAAATTCTTTTGTTTACTGTCTTATTTTTTTTTTTTTTTTTTAGCATTCATTAGAAGGAAAGGGAAAGGATGGACATACTTATGATACAATGGGGAAAAAAAAAGTCTCATCTAAACCATCCTGTTGGCCAGAATCCCTTCCACTCTCTCCGGTATTTTTCCAAAGAGATCTCCAGCTCCTCTTCCCATGCTGACTCATTCCGTTGGTTCCTGAACCGAGCTCCCATTCCCTGGCCACACCAGCCCTGATGCTAAGCAGCGTGCGCTGGGTGCCTGCAGGGGGTACGCGGCCCTGCGAACCACCGAACATCACACAGGCACGTTGCGCTAACGGAGCTGGATTGCTGAGCTTCCGTCTCTAGCACACATAATGAGATTAGCATTTGAATAGTGCTGATCAAGTTACCAGCAGCTCTGAACCCCGGGTCCATCAGATGCAAATGAATCACTATAAATTTTGCTCCTTTCTTAAAGGCTCTTTATATGCATGGCCAATGCAGAAAGAACTGCATTTGCTATTGGCCCAGGAAGTCTGAATCTCACCATGACTGGGAATTTCTGAGAGAGGAGAAACCATAGGAGCATCTTTCCTTAGATTTTTTTTTTTTTTTTTTTAATGAGCATTTTTTCCCCCTTTTTTTTGGTGTGTCTTTTCTCCCAAGGCTCCGCAAGCATCAGGACATATTCTGGCATAAAGTCCAGAGATAAAATCCTGCATAATACTTTCATGTAGGTCTTAATTATATCTGTGTAAATTACCTGTGTAACTTCCGAAAGCGCTGCCACCCTCCTTGTGTCAAGGCTATATCCTTCCTTGGTGGGAGGATGAAGGTGAGATAAGTGTGTGGTGTCTCCAGCTGCATTAATTCAGTACCTCAGCAGCCCTTGCAGTACTGTGGGGCGTCTCAGCATTCTGGCCTCCTCAGTCTCCCTGGAGGAAATACAGTACACAACCCACTCAGGAGGAATCTTCAGGGTAGTGCCTTGCATGATTAAATGTAAACAGCCAAATCCCCTCTGTGTCTCAGTGGGCACGCAATTACAGGGGAGTTTTCTCCCACGCCTGTGCTGCAGGAAGGAACTCTGAGGGGAGGGAAGGGAAGAAGGCACAGGCAACTTGAGAAAATGAAATCTGCGGATGTCAGGTGGGCTCTGGCACACACCAGAGCTCACTTGACACTGCAGTGAGAACAGAAGTCACAGGAGCCTATAGTTTCTGCTAACATGGAGATTTAACACATTCACAACATTCTGCAAGATTCATAGCAGTACAAAATGATGCATCCATGATATCTCAAATGCGGCCATTTGGGTTTTTAGGACCATACTGCAAATGAGCTGCTTCTTACAGTAACTACACTCAATGGACTTCAGCTGCTTTCATTTCTCTGAACAAACTTGAGAGAAGAAATTAAGACCACATCAATTTTCCAGACAGCCTGACAGAAGCAAGCAAGCACTGTGAAGAACACTCAAACTCATTCACTTCCCAGTACAAAACCCTGGATGGCCTTAATTGCATTGCAGCAAATTCTGGGCATCCTATGCTACAATACACACAAATTGCTATGTGGTTTGAGATTTACAACTAGGAGTGACTTTCTGATTACCAGGGCTCCATTTATTATTTCTAATATTATTATTCACCAGCTAATTACTCACTTCTAGCCCTAGATATTTTTAACATTACACTTATTTTGAAGTGCAGGAAAGTACATGCACATAAGCATTGATGTGAATTAACAAAATATTAGAACTCCTCATCACCTCCCCTGAGAAGTCTTTGCATCTCCTCACTCCACCTGCTCCTTGTTAAAGGAAAGGTGTGAGGAAGTTTATCACATTTGTAGTGTCAATCAGCTCCTTCCTATACAGCCTAAATAGGTTCAACTAGCTGCAGGCACAGAGCACCAAAATTACTCCATATCCCAGTTGGTTATATAATAAAACTGAATTAAATCAATAATTAAAGCAGTTCTTGCAAGCTACTTCTCCCTGATGAGCCTCCAAACCTTTTCAGAAAGCCAGTGGCACCTCCCCATAATGAGAAAATGGGCTCAGAGCCCACTTCGCTGTGAGCCACCCACTGCAAAGGCAAAAGACAAGACCCACTTTAACACCCGTGGCACAAGCAGGTGTAATTTTGAATGCAGCCCACACTGGAAAAGGGATAGGCCCTCCACTGCACCACGCACAAGACCCACCCCGAAGGCAGAGCCAAACACGCTGCCCGGGCTGCCCCTCTCAGGCTCCCTGCGCTGTGAGCTCAGTGCAGCTCCCTTCTCTGCAGGGACCTCCTCAGCCATGGCTTCGGGCTGAGCAGCTCCTGCTGCCTGGTCCCCAGGGACACGCCAGGAAACTGAAAAGCTGACTCCAAGGTGCTCAGAAATGCACGCTCCCAAGGGGAAGGCGTGAGCACAGCCGTATCATCGGCCTATCATCCCCTCAGACAGAGACCACCCTGACCTGCCGCAACAGCCCAGCTTCTGAGGAACCCCCGGCCTGGGCAGCTACAGCCCCAAACAGCGTCCCTCAGGGTCACAGCTGCTTCTCAGAAAGCGTGGCCCTCGGGGGAATGGAGCTGGGCGCCCCTCACATCACCGAACCCCACCTCAGCCCACCCCATGACAAAGCCCCCCTCACGGCAAGGCCCTGCCCCAAGGCTGGGGGCACCTCACGACACCTCCGCCCTCAGCGCTGAGCCGTCCTCGGGGCGTTGAGCCGTGCCCCACTCACCCGCTGTGCCTCGGACGGTGTGTGGCGTCCCCTTCAGGGCTCGCTCTCCCTCACGCCGCCTCCACCCCGGGCCCCTGGGGGCTGCGATACCCCGTGTCCCCCTCGCCCCTCAGGGCCGGGTGTCCCTCAGCGCTGGGGCCGGGCCCCCCCCGCCCCTCACGCTGGGGCTCGCGCTCGCCGCACGGCGGGGGCCGCCAGGGGGCGCCCCGGGGCCCTGCCCAGGCCTGGCACCCCCTTCCTTCCCTGAGGGCACGACCCGGACACTCGGGAAAAGCTCCCAGAAAGGGAAAAATCCCCTAAAGAGGGGAAAAAAATCCCCTAAAGAGGGGACAGTCCCTGTGCTGAAGAGCCCATGTATAAGGACAAGCATGTAGAAAGGGAAAAAAATAAAACCAAAAGACCTATGTCCCAGCCCAGGATAGACATCCTTAGAGAGCAACACTGGGGAGCTTTACCACGGTCCTACATTCCAGCTCTTGCACTAAACATTTATTTTACGAATAAAAAATGTCACTTGAGATGGACAAGCAGCTGAAGAAGAAAATTAGATTCCTCTATTAGAAAGAAAAGGCATAATATAATGAACACTACACAAATCTGCAGAGTGATGTATATACACTAAAAACAGTGCAGGGTGAAACATTTATAACAGACACAAAGTCTAAGGTCTTTTATTAGATTTTATAGATTAAATATATCTTCAGTAGAGTCTCTTTTTAAAACACACAAAAGGAAAAAATACATTCTTCATGTACATATGAAATACTGACCATATAGCAGGGACCATGTACAGTGCAAAGTATGAACACAGCTACACAGACATCACCACCCTGGATGATTATCAAGCTTTTTCTACAGTAAAATTGGAACAAGTTAACATTTCTGTTTCCAAAGAGAAATCCATACCCTTCCCTTTCATGGCATTTTGTGTGATTGTGCAGGAAAGGGTTTAATTTACTTTTTAAAGATATAAAATCCTTCCTTTGCATGAAAAATTATTGAACTCCTCAAGCTTTCACACATTCATAATCGTAGTACAATTTTTATTGTGATTGCAACCCAAACTCCAAAACCCCAGGGAAAAATAGTTATATATATAACCTGGTATAGAGAAAGGAATGAATCAGAACTGATTGTTGCAATGTCCAGGAAACATGTATCCAACATGTACACACACATACAGAGGGTGGAAGATAGTGAGGTGTGAGAGAGCATCTCCTGTTTGTCACAAGTTTGGAGTGAGGGCACGGGGTTGCACGTTTCACTTCGGCAGTGGATCTCTAGTGTCTAGTAGGGGATGTCATTCTGGTAGTACTGGATCATGTCATATGTTCTACTCCTAGAGAAGAAAAGCAAAGCCAGAGGTAAGTAAAAGTTTAAAAAAACACTGCACCCATTGTCAAGAAACATTCATCAGCATCCCACAGAGACAAAACACGGGTGAAGGAAATCAACTGCTAATCAAAACTAGCCCTCCATTCTTTGAAGGCATTGTGAAGGCCCAGTTACTGTTATGGACAGCACAAAACATCCTGCTCTTGTTTAAACTAGTTTAAAAAAGTATTTCCACACTTCTCAGTGTGGAAATAGCATCAGCAGCTTGGATCCTGTGTTTGGATAAGCCACAAGCACATCACATGGCATTTGCAGTTTGATTTAGGAGAAGGAAATGCATAATGAATGAATCAAGATCATCAGGGGCTGCATGGAGACAGGATTATGTGGAAATAAAAGTCATCTTAATTAAGGTGAATGCTATTAATGAAAATAAAATTGCAGGAGGAAATAACAGCACTAACAGCAGCATTTCTGATGAGTGACTGAGCAAACAAATTTCAGCTTGTTACAGATAACTCAATTATCCATGGGCAGGGCTTATTCAGGTCACAGATTAACCATGCCACATGTAGAAAAGCCCAAGCTTGTCAGAACTAAGCTGGTTCTGGCTGTTCACACAACAGTGTCACTGCCTTCAACCCCCCCCCCCAATATTAATCTAAGGTTCTGAGCAGGTGCACTAGCAAACACAGGAACATCCATTCTAATGGGGCTGTATGTGAGCCAGTGAGTGGCAATGATCTCAAGCTGACCCCATATGGAACTACACAAGAGCTTGTATTAGACTCTCCAATATATCCCACAAAGTCTGTATTATCTAGAATAAAAACATGCACTTCAGATGTTTAACTATTACATTTATTCTTTAGACCAACCAGCCTTGCTATTTGACCATCCTGGACTTAAGTCTTCGTTCCCAGCACAAAGTAGAGGAGATGCAGCGCATTCAGAAACAAAGCTGCTATCTTGCACTATCTGAATATCAACTACTCAAAAATTTTTGACACCTGACTGATAAAACTCTACTTTTCAGCTCTGCTCAAAGCCTGATGGCCTTCCCTCAACCATAGGGAGAAGACATGCATAGAAGCCAAACCTGTTGCTGAGGAAACAATTCTGGATGATCTTGATGATGAAAGTTGCAGCCTCTCTTTCAGTCATGTTGGGGCTGAACCTGTGTCTACATGCAGAAAATCACAATCAAATAAGAGAAAATTAGTGAGGTTTCCTGTGAACATGGTACAAATGTGTCTTTGCACAACCTCAGCCAGGTGTGACTTCACTTGCTGCCAGTACCTATACTTCTTGTGAAACCATTTGGTACAAATGACATAACATTTTAATAAAAAACATTTTCCAGTTCACCCATATTGCTGACTTACTTCAACAGCTTGATTGTCTGCCCTCGGAAACAGGGCAGCCCTGTGTCCAACATCAGTGTAACAAGTGAGACCACAGCATCCATGTAAGGCCTAGAGAAAAAAAGGACAAAAGCATCAAAGCTCTCAAATTCCTGCAGCCTTAGCAGGTAAAGCAGACAAGCTGAGGAGTTCAATGAGCTGGATCCCACCTTCTTCTGTAATTAAATCAACACAGATAATCCTCTTACATTTGCTGGTGAAGCTACACCATTGCTTGCAATCTGTCACTTTAATTAAATGTCACTCCTTTATGCTGGACTGTCAGATACTCAGAATGCTGCAAGATGAAGTCTCAAGAAGGATTATGCAAAGTAATGCTTTAGCAAACAACATTTCTTTGGCATCAGAAAGGGGAAGCAGTGCACCAAAACAGTACAAAAGGCTGAAAGCAGCAACACCACAGGAACATATGATCTTTTAATCTTAATTACTCTGTGTAA
Source organism: Phainopepla nitens (assembly GCA_013400175.1). Lineage (NCBI taxonomy): Eukaryota > Metazoa > Chordata > Aves > Passeriformes > Bombycillidae > Phainopepla > Phainopepla nitens. Next base: position 391,554 of record VXBQ01000064.1, read on the forward strand.
TTCTTTGCTACATGAGCCCAGCTTCCCTTCTGCTTCCTGTCCTCTTGCTCAGAACATTTATCTACCAGACTATTACTCTGCTACTTGAGTGACACATTTGCTTTGCCACAACAATTTTGTCCAGACTCTTTCCCCTCAAGGAACCAAAAAGATCTTGACTCCAAGACAGTAGTTTCTCATTGTATTAACAGTGCACTAAATTGTGTGAGGAAATGAGTGAAACATCACATTTATAAATTGAATATATAAAATTTTAAAATGTAACATAAGGACAGAAAAAATACCACAAACACAAGCTGTAAAATAACAGGATTAGTGCCTTGTTTCAAAGTGCGCAAGACGTACCAGGACAGTCAAAAGGCTCAGACTCCCTACAAATCAACATTCGTTATAATTCTTCCTCTCATCTGGCTTTATGCATGCAAGAACTCCCACTCTGAGCAGCTAAGAACATCTTACCTGACTGCCAGATAGCCTCTGACACACATCTCCATAAACCATTTGAAAGGCGTTGCCTCCATTTTCCCTCCCATTATCATCACCATCTCGTCAGTCAGTTTAATGTCAGGCTCCCAGCCCAGGTTTCCACCAGGGGAGCTTTCAAACATGAATCCAAAATCTGCACACAAAGGATAAACTGCCTCATAAATTTTGTTATGTGCTTAATTGTGTGCTGTTGAAGCTGACAGAAGCAAGAGAGGTGGATTGCATGTATTAATGTAAACATTTTAACTCCAACTGGAAAAAAGCTTTGGTGAAGTGTAAGAACACCGGCAAAAGCATCATCACCATGACATGAGAATAGATGTAAGAATGGTGATTTCAAATAAACTGCTGAAATATTTGTGCAGTTCCAGAAAAGCAAAGCTAAAGCAGAGGTTACAGCCTCACACAATTATATGAATTTACTTGTCAAGTTTAATTCATACCCTTGCAGTGATGAAAGGAATCCAAAGACATATTTCTACAATTACACACATACATCCATGCATGAGTACATAAATGTGTCATCCATACATATGTGTGTATATACTTTCCTGAACCTAACAAATGTTGTAGAACTAAATTTACACAATAGCAGCCAACATAAACACACAACACTTGGCATGAAGGCACGAAAACCTTCCACGTACGTTTACAGACAGTGAAATCAGTATACAGATGGATCTCAAAGGAGAAATAGCTTATTATCTGTTTTCAGCAATACTTAAGAGCAGAAAGCAAAGGTAATAACTGACATTCAGAGGTGCATATGACTGACCAATATGAATGATGTGTCCCTGTTTGTCCAGCATGATGTTGCCATTGTGCCTGTCTTTAATCTGGAGCAGGAACAGGAGCAGACTATAGGCAGCCATACTGCGGATGAAATTGTAGCGAGCCTGTACAAACATTAAGTTAAAAGAAATCGTTACAACTTACAGAATTTAATAACTCTCCATCAGGAGATGAGATAGATGAAAGTTTTTTTTTCTTTTTTTCCATTCATGATTAGTTTGAAGCAATGTTCAATTACATTCTCCACACATCTATAGCTGCAATTACTTCTTTGGCTAACTCATTAATAGCTAAAAATGGATTATCAGCATCAGGAACTAGATACAGCATTATAGTAGTCACTATGCAATTATTTGCATTATTTCTTATAGGTAGAATGTTTCTCAGTTGGTATTTTCCTGTCTGTGCCCACTGATATTTTACCTTCTGGAATGCAAGGGTAGACTCATCTCCATATTGCCTTGTAAAATAATCATACATCCCAAAGTCTGTCTGCCTGCCCAGCTGGTCACGGGATGTGCAGTCAGGAATGCACTCAATGACACCACACTGGAGGGGAAGAAGAGGAACAGGTTTGTAAAGCATGCTCCCAAGTATATTTTGTTCATGCCTCTTGGCAGTCATACAGGTTCTCTGGGAAATGTGGGGAAGTCTACAGATCACCAAATACAGAATTTCTAGTTTATTCATTAAAAAAAGTATATCCTCTCTTTTACGATTTCCATGCAACTAAGACAAGATCTGTGACTTTCCACTGCTTTGCACAATGTAGTCCTAGAAATCAAACAACAAATATTTGTAAACAGTAAAATTTCAGAGCCAAAAGCTTTCAAAAGCAGGAAGCAGGAGAGGAAGCACTCTTTCTACTACTGGTACTCCAAATATTTGGGCTAAGTGATATGGGCAGTAGTTCCTTGTAGCATGGAATTTTTATGTGCGCTGGAACAAAGCATTTTTGAATCAGGAATGATTTTCTACAGCACTACAGTTAATTGCCCACTTACCCCAGGAGCTGTGGCCACCACTCTATATGGAAACACAAAAAGATCCAGGCCTACCAGCTGAAATATGTTCTTGAAGAGATCAATGATTTGTAAAGCTAACATGTCCTGTCAGACAAGAAAAAAATTGCATAAACATTACAGGGGTTACAGGTCATAAACTGGATTATAAATGTGCTCTGGAGAACTCTGAAGGGCACATTAAGTTAAGCAGGTGTGCAGATGTGTGTTTGTGCATGCACTATGGGGGAAATCAAAAAGGGAACTGATAAATGCTGTGTGAGTGAGGAGCAAGCAACACTGATGATTTAACTACTGACCTAAGAACGAACTGCCTATCACCTTTTGATAAAAGGGCTACTAATAACTCCTGGGATAATAACCAGCATTCCCTCTTAATCAATCAAACTTCAGTGTACAAGATCCCACTTCAGGAACTACTGCTATATTACCAATAGCTCAATTGAAAAATAAACTTGGTAAAAAAAAATTTAATTTAGAACCGGTCTTGTCAGAATGGCCTTTATTTCCAAACCAGAAGTTCTCTAGGGTTACAACACAGTTCTCACTCTCAGCCCATAACTAGCGGAGATTATCAAAGTTCCAAAGAAAAATATTTCTATACTAAAATTATTTTCTTCTTATGCATTACTACCTACAAATCTGTCTCCTGTAAGTGCAAAGCCCAGCAGCTTTGTACCTGTCTGCAGTCATCGCCCACTTTAAAGATCGCTGCCTGCCAGCAGATTTTCTGACTGTCCTCATCCTCTTCTGCACTTTCATCGATGGAGTCACAGCGACAACGCAGACCTGCAGCAAGAGAACCAAGCAAAACCCAGACATGGAATTTAATTAGTAACTTTCTATCATGACAAGCCTTCTGCACTCAAACCCACATTTCACTGCATGTGCACCACAGATATTTCTGCCTTACAAGGTAATTATCATAAGATAGTTCCCTTTGTCTACTGGAATTAGAACATCTCAAACCAGTGTTCGTGATTTACCTGATAAACGCCTGCATTGCATTGAGCTAGTCAGCTGGAGACTCCCACAAAATGCCTTATGAGAGAAAAATTGCCAAAACCTGGATGTTGCTACCGTCTAAAAACTCAGAAAAGAGCAGTGTTTTCTATTTTAGTCTAAAGTAACTGTTATAATTTCTTCAAGAGCCCTGTGTGGCTTGCTTCTTGGGACTTTAAAAAAGATTTAAGTTTTCAGAATTTTCTTCTCTCTTCCTTTGATCCAGTTTAATTTCTCAGCTGAACCATGGCAGATGAAGTTCAACATGGAATAATTTTTCTGCAGTGGTACAGGTCACTAAAAGCTGGCAGTTTTAAAGGAATTGCTGACTATTCATTAGTAGTATCAATGATTAATTTGCAGTTACTAACCTTCTTTTTCAAGCTCACTGACTCCACATCGTTTCACTTTAAATTTGGCCAGATAAGGTGCTTTTGCTGCACTGAATTACAGTAGAAACAAAGATGATGATGAGTGCAATTAGCCACACAAAAATTTATAGAAAAATACTTGAATATCATTAATTAACTTAACAAACATATATATATATATATATAAAAATAAAAATAAGAAGAGCATGGTACCTCTGCATAGGAGTTCCTGATTTGTAATCAATATCCAGAACAATTGCTTCAGGATTGCTGGGCAAGTAACAGCCTGCAAAACAGAGCAGACAGCTGAGAACAAATCCACTAGCTAGTGAGACAATGCAAATTGGACAATAACTGATGTCAGTGTCTACAGCCTCAGTACATCATTTTGAATTAATGTTAAGAGAGAAACTGGAGATTACAGTCTGTGAGCCATGAAGGATCCTTTGCATTAGTGAGAGATTCCCAGAAACTAATAAAACCAGTTTGGAGCTAATACTGCAGAACCTGTACCACAGAAAGGTACAGAGAGGACATCTCCTACATCAGTTCTGAATTAGATGTGGCAGCAGCCCCAGTGCCCTCAGCCACCAGCACCAAAACCGAAATCTCTGCAAGCTGCCACTCATAGGGATTTCAAGATTTGCTTGCAGAAAATAATCATCTTGAATGCAAAAACCCACAATTTTATATGACTAAATCACATCTTACCAGGCTGCACTTTCACCTCAGACAGAGCACTCAAACAAGCTTTTTTTCTTTCATCTCCTTTAGGGAATGGCCTAGAAAGATGAATTATCTTTTAATTATCTGCATATTATATATCACTATGCACACTAGCCTCAAATTTGTTTCAAACTTCTACAAACAGAGCACAATTTCTGAAGTACAATACTTACTTGATAATGGCTGAAACATTAGTGATTTTATTAAAGAAATCAAACTCCCGTTGGTAGAACTCCTTGGCTGGGCCAGACAATGAGCCAGTTATCTCCTCCACTAACTGCTCCAGAAGTTCCCCAATGTCAGCTGCATGTGAAAAAAAGGAACCATCTCTTTCAGAAGCTTATTTCAGAAAGTAAAATTATATGGGTGATGGAAATAAGCACCTTTGGATAGGATTCAGAAAAAGGGAACCAGCATCCTGTCTCTCTTGATAGACTTTATCAGGCACTGACGTAGAATGAGCCCTACCTCTACAAATAAAAGAGAATTAATTTCCTAGCTAAAAGGACTCTTCCTGGAAGAAGATTTAGTCTGGACTGGGAAAAAGAAAGGAGTCAAGTCAGATTATATTTTAAAGTACTCACGATCTTTTTGATGTCCTTCTTCATCCAGGTAGATATTAGTTTTCATGTTCCAGATGAACTGGTGAGCCAAGAGCTGAGATTTGGAAGCTGCCCACAGGATGTATTCCCTAACGTAACCCATCTGCAACCATATGCACACCAGTAAGGATCAAAGTTCATTACAACTCTCAGATTCAATATTACTGCTTCTAACAAATATTCTTCAAACACAGAAAGTGTTAAATGGATGGAAAGAAGACCTCTGCACTCTCACTCACTTTGCTAAAAAGAAATGAATGACAATGTATTTCAAAAGGTAGTGAACTGATCTTAAACTATTTTAAGCTTTGTTACTGACCCATTCTGGTATTCTAATTAGCCTTTCTCCACCTCTAGGCCATTTTCCATCTGTTCTTTTTGGATTTCAAATCTCTTTGAGCTCAGAGCATCTTCTAGCATGTGTACAAAGCACAGTGTAACAGGGACACTGCTCTTGCCTGGCATCACTACGTGTTCCTGTAATACCAGAAATCTGCATAGTGTCATAGGGACCGTACAGTTTGTGGAAAGAACTGCATATGCTAGCACAGTTGCAATGAAATTCTGGAAAGTAAGAAGACACTTATAAAGTTGAAGTGTCCAAGAAAATCATACTCCTTCCAGCAGCCACATTCCCTTTCCTCTACCTGCAACTACTTTTGTAGTCTATAGGTGCTCCTGGAGGTGTTTGACTGACATTAGCAGACAGATGTCTGATGCTCGTGCTCTGCATTGCAGAGCTCTCAAAGAATAACTAGAGGCAGTCATCTACACTATGAGATGGGAACATGTTCACCTGAAAATAAAGCACTGAGCAGAGTTCACTGCCTTGCTGGCAGGTAAAATGATCTCACATTAATGACCTCTGAACTTGCTTGTCAAGTTTTACTTTGACTTCTGCAAGATGAGGCTGAGCTCTGATTTCATACATGTGCTGGAGCACAAGACACCCCTGGATGTCTTCTCTGGTTAACTCCACAGCAAAATGATTAAGGGTCATATTTTAACTTCATTACTGGTTGTCTCATGCAGACCTCCAAGAGCTTTATTCAAATAGAGTCCTCACCTAGGGCCTCCCATAACAAAATCTCTTTCTGACAGATGAGCTACATAGCCTTTCTCAAGTTTATCTGTTCAAAAAGAGATGTATCCAAAACCACCCAGCCTCTCGAGACTGTAATTTTTCTTCTATTTATTAAATATAGGATAATAATAAGCAGCATTAGATTATCCTTAATTTATATTTCATTTACTGCTTTAAATCTAAAAGCTGCATTAAAAATCTGTTTTCTTCACAAGCAGCTGATTAATAATCTCACCTTGTCATACCGCAGTGCCTGAACAATCTGTGGGATGTAGAATAAAATGGCATCCTGAAAGAGAAGGGATGGTAGGGTTTTACTTTTTGTTTTAGTAGTCAGAAGAGGAGTCATATACACAGAGAAAAGCTCCTTTCAGTTAGGTGATAAACAAAATCCCACTGCCTCTTTATTTCAAACTATGTATGCAACTCTCTCAAATCAAAGTATTATTCTGTTTAGTTCCTCCCTTCAAAAATATAATTAATAATCATGTACTTCACAGTTCTAATAGAAGTCTGAATAGTGTTAAAAAACAGCTTTCTGCTGCCTTAGAAGAAACAACTTTGTCATTGAAAGAAGAGGCAAAAGAGATGATTTGAGAAGGGCAATCTGAAGAGTTCAGCTTAGTGCCATTTACAATAAAGCTGCAAATATATGAGCCAGTTTTACATGGGACAATCAGGTTCAAGATTCCATCCCACTCTATGCACATTCTGCAGTGTGCTGTGCCCATTTAGCACATGTCTCTCCATGGCATTAAAATGAAACTTGTGGCCACAATGACCAGGGCCATAACTTCCCCTGGAGTGTTAAGACTTTCTTGGAATTGTTCTTACCGGAGGGAAAGATCGCAGGACTTTAACTCCGTACTGGGCTGTCAGAGGATGGGGTGGATACATGCTGGAGAAGTAGGACAGGCCAGTGGGTGGATCTGTGGGTGCCCAGCACAGAACATGGCTGAGCTCAGGTGCATCAGCATCAATTGTGTGCCAGGTAACCAGGTACTGAAAAAGCAGGTCAGACACATCAGGGGTTTTTAGCACTCACTGATGTGTGGGTACTACACATCAAACAGTAATGCTGTCATCTAGCTCCCTCCAGCAGGGCAAGTGAAACATGGAACATGTTTTTTTTACAAAACTATGGCTGCTTTGTAAAATCTAATGCATTTTTTCCACGGAAACCTAACTGTTGGAATCACCTCACCTCCCAAAACACCAAATGCAGGTACTAAAAGCACAGTCCAGGAGTTCTTGCACAGGAGGAAAGAAGAAAGGATTTTGAAAGGGTCAAAGAAGGTTCAATTTCCCTGCCATCTATTTCACAGGTGATGTACAGAATGCAGCTCTGACAAGACTGTTCTTCACAAGACTAAAGTGCTTCACTGCATATCAGCATCATGATATGCTTCCTCACTTCTAGACCTTGGCCTCTGGATAAACAGAAAACATTGTGCTTGAAATAACTTCAGCACCAGAACACACCATGGCTTGGTCCAGTGATTTTTTCACTTATTATGCCAAAGGATATTAGAATTATGTTAGAATGTTCTGTCATTCTCTCCTACCAGAGATTTGGGTAGCACTAGAACATACACTGTCTTAAGTCAAGACTATATTTTCCAATATATCTGAATGAAATGGGCCTCCTGTGGCCCTGTCCAGTAAAAATATTCACAGGTACCTTTATTGCCTCAGGAACATCACTAACAGCTCCCGGGTCCAAGCGGACCAGACGGGTCACTTCTGTTCCAATAGCTTCAGTGTTCTTAAACCTAAGTATAACCAGGAACACAATAACATTATTAGAAAATGTTGATGGCTTCTTCTATTTATGTGAAGATGAGGACAGCAGAAGGCAGAAAACTATATGCTCAATAAACAAACAGTCCAAGTTTGAAATAACATACACCAATATGCTGTGGAACAACTGGTCCTCATCCAGTATAAAACAGTTGTATTTCAGCCCACTTCCATTAGTGGATTCTTGGCTGAAATATTCTGTCTGGGATTCTACAGCAACCAGTGTACAGAACTCTACTTGGCAAAAACTATCACTGTCGTAAGTGGGAAAGAATTTCCTTTCCCTTCTGGAGCCAACTATGCTAATTCTCCTATAATACTGAAGTGCAAGCCAATATCTAGCTAAAACACTGCATTCCAAGATACTTTTAGCACTGCTCAAATGCTATGCTTGCTAGTGGGCTGAATGCTATTAAAAAACAAACCTTATTTCTTCTGAATCAAACACTGTCTAAGCACCGGTAAAGAGCAGATGGCAGGAAAGGCAGTTGAACTTTATTAGTGACTGAGCCAAATGAGTCTATTAAGTAACCTAGTCCTTTTCAAGGTCTCAAACAGTTGTGCCAGTATGCAAGAGCTGCAACCAGCATCAAGTGCTATCAGTACTTACTGTAAATATTCACTCAGCTTCTAAGGCAGCAGTAATTGCTTCAGTTGTTTCTTTTGAAATACCTCACCTGGTAGGCAGCTGCACAGCAAGATGAGGAGAAATGCTCCAAGCCAGATTCACATTATCCTTCCACTGCTTCTCACTAAGACTGATGTATTTAGACCTCCAGTTTGCTACACTACTCTCTCCAGTTTGATCCAGCTCTAGCTCAGGGGAAGACAGTGGATTGTACCATGTGATCAAGCGTTCGATCTCAGTAGCCTGAGGGGGAAAAAAAAGAGTTTTCTGGAAGAAGCAAAACACTCCCAATCTCATACTTTAGTTCATATACCCTGCAACAATAAGGGGGTCTTAGAAATTCATGCAGTTTGCCCGTCCTTCTGATGACTCACCAGCAATGAGAGCAGTAATGTCCTGCGCTTCATGTAGTACTTGTGCAGCTGTGTCCCCCTGTTCGTCTTCTTGGACATGCCTGGAGAAAAGGATTAAAAAGTTTTCAGTGGCTTTTGTTCAGTAGGTTAAACTGTACTTTCAAACTGTCCACACCTGGATATATGAGCACAAAAGAACTGAATAACCACAGGACACCTGTAACTTAGATCAGAGTGGTGGCAGGCAGTCAGCACTGCAGCCACTTATTGTGCAGGCGTTCTTTGAATATATGGGGTACAACAGGCTACAGAGGCATCATTGTAGCCAGCAATGCATTCACTTTAGGAACATGACAGTCTACTAAAAAGAAAGAGCACGTAGCTTAAAAACTGCACAAAAACACAGTCCATGATCTAATGTCACTCTGCTGTCCTCAAAAAGCACTAGAGGCATGTTTCCCTGAGCAAAAAATTTCCTTACGGGATTTTAATACATCTTGACCTCTTCCAGACTTATTTCTCCTGCACAACAGAACTGAACATTCTATCAAAAAACTCAAGTGATTTCAGAACTTTCCGCTTGTTACCAGTGAGACTTCTTCTGCCTTTGTTTTTCAGAGTTTGGCACTGGTAATTAAATACCCTGCCAGAATATGAGCCTGATGTTTAAGGTAAACATTGACTTTGAATATCTGAACATAAACTATGTTGTAAAATTTGCTGTAATTAGCTGGTTAAAATCAAAAAAATACCTGATTTTTTAGATATGGTTGACATGCCACTGGATAAAGGGTAAGTATTTATCCATCCTTGTGTAGCCTGTTGCCGAGATCCAACATTGATATCCAGGTTGCTCCTGGTGTCTTGATTATCTAAGAACAGAGCAAAGATCTGATGTATAATCCAATTAGAGAAACCAGACACTTTTAAAACAGCACTTAAAGGAACTCACCAGGTGGCACAAGTTGGCTGGCAGTCAGATACTTCTTGTCTGAGAACATTGCTGTCCAAAACTTGATCAATATGCTGATATCCTCACGGAGCCTCTTTTCCCCTTGTGTAGGGAACTTTGAAGGACAGCTTGGAGAAATCACACAAATAATGTGATGTTGAATGCATGAGGGGGAAAAAAACCTCCCAGCAGTCAAAAACCCTCACCAACCTAATCAAGTTGTATTTTTTATTCTGACTGAAATCTACAAGGATGAGACCACACATCACTACATTTTATCCTCATGGCTTTATTATGCCTGACTGAAGAGCACAAACTTCCAAATATAACAGAAAATTAAGGCAGCAGTCTGTCAGCATCCTGGATTCATTTGAAAGTTAATATTGGGACTGACTGACCTCCTCACATTCAGACATTCCTATCAATTAAATTTTCTTTTGTGTCTCTTTCAAATGTTGAAATAATCATATTCAGCATGGCTGTATTTTGAAAACAATGAAACTGTATTTCAGCCACACACATTCTAACAGCAGTTCTTTAAACCTTATAAATCTAGATACAATTTTGAGAACTGAATAAACTTCAAAATAAGGAAAAAAAGGAAAAAGAACAGAAACATTCCTGCTTTTTAAATCACACTGAAACTAATATCTAAGCTTCTTTGAGATAATTTATGAACCAGACTAAAGCACAAGTTTCTGTTAAAGTGGACAAAAAAGGAAAGGAAGAAAAATCACTGGAAGAAAAAGACAGCTGCTGCTTTGAAGTACTACTGAAGGTTCAGGAAAAACACAAACACATTTTCAGTGAGTTGTTTCAAATAAAAGAGTACCTGAAATAATCAAAGGCAGTTGAATAAATCTTTTCTCTCAAAACGTTTCGGATAGTTGCATTTGGAACCACATCAGCATGCAGCAAAGACAAACCCAGGGTCAGCAACCTAATAAGCAAAGTAGAGAACGGAAATGTTGGCTCTCCCAAAATGGTGACCAATACACCACCATGCAAACCACAACTACAGTTGTAACTGTAGCTTGAGAAGTGTCTGTTTCAGAGCTCTTGGCAACCTGTTCCCATTATCATCAGTCTATTTCAAAGCTGTGACTGCTGAACCACACAAAGTGAAAGCCTTTAAGTCACAAAAGGTGAAAACAACTGATAAAGCAAAGACTAGATTCATTACTAGCTAGATCCATGATGTGGGCAATTCACTACATGAAATCATCCCATGAAATTTCCTGAAACACCAAAAAATTACTTGCAAGCTGAAGTTATCAACTTCTGCTTTGCAAAGAGAGCTTAGACTGCATCACTGCAGGCTTTTAAAGCAATTCTCAGCACTTGAAGCCAAGGACAAGTTAAACATGTAGCGTTTAGTTGTTTTCTTCCATCTCCTATAACCTTATTTCTTCTCCCTATAATCTTATTTCTTATTTCTGATTCCAGAAGGAAAAACCAAAAGCACTCACTTAAATCGGGGCCCGATGGCTGCCACATGCCGGTTCAAGCTGCCTTTTGCCCCCCCGATGTTCAGGGACAGGGACCGCTGCAGCAGGCTGGAGAAGATCTCGATTTGGTCAGAACTGCAGTACTTGGCTATTTCAAACCTCTGCACCAAAAACTGAGAAAAAGAGACACACACACCATGCCTCCTTTGACCTTTCTGAATTTCAAACCCCACCCCCAGACTTCTCTGTTTCAAACACCTTTCTCCTCCTCAATGATTATGCTCATCTAAAGAGAGTGGCTCTCCTGGCTGTGACCACACGACTACAAATGTCACAGCAATCAGAAACACAGACTGCCACAGGTAGGACATTCAGAAGAAACACACACCTCTATCCAGATGTAATGTGGGGTCACCTCTGGTGGACAGGGCCTTGGCTGGCTCTCCTCTGAGGCTGCTAATGGATCTGCTTCTTTCTGCTCTGCAGAAAACAGCCCAACTTTCTGCTCCACTGTCATTTGCCAGGCTCCTGCCATTTCCCGCATGAACTGTAAAAAGAAAGGTGACAGTGCTTCTTGTTTCAAGAGCATCTTTTATATGGAAACTTCAATCTTTCTCCACAGCACACACAAGAACCTACTACATCAATTAAAATTCAGGCAGAGGAAAGTCTATATATCCCACCTGAAAGAAAATGTTTCTTTCACATACTACCTCACAAAAGGAAGAGAGACTCCTCCAGAATCTCAGCTAGTAATAGAAAGACTAAAGGCAGCAGCAGCTAGGCACTGTATTTTGTAGAGGAGAACTGTTAGATCAGCCCATGCCATCCATCCTCCTGCTCTACTAAAGGTTGCTGCCTCCCACACGAGCCCAGCAGAGACAAGCACACGCCAGGCTCCTGTGACCTGCAGGACACGGTCTGGCCCCTGAGCACACTGAACACACTCTGGCTGATCGAGCACAACATGAAGATGGCACATGATTCTGTTTTGCTGATCCTGGTCTCAGGAGCAGCATCCTCTGTAGTAAGGGGGCTGAGCAACCAAGGGTACATCTCTGTTCTCCTCAACCAGATACAAAGACATTTCCCCAAATGCCCAATGGAATAAAATGAAACTGATGCTTAAGAAGTTAACCACTGAAACCTGCACGTAAACTCAACTGAGTAAATTCAGATGGATGATTATCTCCAGCAAGTGAAACACTTGGTGCTCCCTAAGCAAAGCAATTACCAGAGGCAGCTTTCTCAGCTGCGTGGACTGTCACTACACCATGCTGAGTTGCTTTATTACTATTACATTGATCCCCATCTCACAAAATACAACTGATTTAGCCTGTTACAGGATTAGGACATTTGCAAGACTATGTTTTTATGTAATGGTGCAATACCAGATACCAGAGGTTGATTAATGAGCAGGGACATTGATTTCTCTATGTTTTAAAACACCATTCTATAGTTTGTGGTAGTATTGAGTCTATTCATGAACAGCTCAGGCATCTCTCATCAGCAGAGTAAATTCTACAGCTGGGATTCTAACAGGTTTCTTTTGCTGTTGAAAAAGATCTGTTTCCCACAGTTAACCTCGTGAGGGTGCTCAGACTTCCAACAATACAGGAACAGAGACTTCCTGGCAGGCTAAAGTGATTAACAGGGCATTTAAACATCCTTGACACAGATTCACAGTATCTGTGAATCTCCCAAAATCTTCTCTCTTCCCCGCTGGGGTAGAGAATGAGAAGTTAAATCGCTTCCTACCGGCACTTCTATTCCATTCTTGGCAGCAAGCAGCCACTCCCAGCAAGCAATTGCTGTTTCCATGCCATGTTCATTGAACATTCGCAGGGGTCCCCAACACAGATGATGAAGGAGCTGGGGATCACAGTCTGAAAACAAACATTCACTCAGATTTCTCCAACAGAACAACTGCTTCCCACATCAGCATGAAATTGGTGTGCACCATAGGAAATAATCAGTTCCTAATAATAAATAGCTTCTGATTTAAGGAGGCTTTTCCCCAATATAAGCTTAATTGAAAAAATTCAAAACACAGTTTTGCTGCAAGTTGATGCATAGTGGGTTGGTATATGGATAGTTTTTGTAGTTTATTATTCTTGGCATTCAGGGTCAGAAAGCAGAACTCCATTTGGTTTTCATTACCTTTGCTGCTTATTAGCAGTGCAGTCAACTTAAACATGGCCTGGGTGTAGAATTCAGTATTGCTTGATTCAAGAGCAGCATTCAGGTCTTTGACCATAAGTTTATTCAGGTCAGATGTTCGTCCTGTGGCATTTGAGAACTGAATCATTCCAGAAACCTGTAAAATTTAGGGGAGTTTTCAACAGAGAAGAGTATTTTTAGGAAACCAGTTAAATATTGGTCATGCGCTGATTAGGGAGCTCCACAAACAGAGGCATCTTTTGTTACTACTCTACAAATCTTTAGCTTTATCTGCAATCTAATCTTTAGTTTTATCTAATCTTTATCTTTATCTGCAAGACTAACAGTAAAATGATCTGTTTAATAACCTAGAAAATTACACTCTTTATCCTGAAGGGATTTAAAGACTATGTTTCATGTAACATAGATCTATTCACCAGTATAAATTGGAAGGACATCATGCCCTGAGAAGTGATGCCAGAGCTTCTGGACTCCCCACATTGATGAGAAATCCTGTACTTACCTCTCCTGCATAACGGTTGCGCAAGTTAAGAGAAGCCATGAAGTTGGAGTAGTCCTTCTTCACACAAGTTGGTCTTTCAGTTAGCTGGGTTGCCTATGGCCAGATCATAACAAGGTGTTTATATTGCTCATATCAAACCATTCGTCTCTTTATCTTTTTATTCCTTCACCTATGTTTTAAATTTCTTTATAACTGGAGTAGTATCAGGACTGTTACATACAACAGTACCAGGACTGATCAAAATCAAATAGGGAGTACATGTATTTCTTCCATGGATACAGGATCATAGAATATCCTGAGTTGGAAGGGACCGACAGGGATCACTGAGTCCAACTCCTGGCCTCGCACAGAACAAACCCAACAATCACACCACACCATTGGGAGCATTGCCCAAACACCTCCCAAACTCTGCCAGGCATGGTGCTGTGACCAAGGGTGCTCCTCCCTGGGGAGCCTGTTCCCATGCCTAGTCACCCTCTGAATGAAGAACCTTTTCCTAATACCCAGCCTTAAACCTCCCCTGACCCAGCTCCATGGCATTGCCTCCTGTCACTGGTCACCAGAGAGGACATCAGTGCCTGCCCCTCTGCTGCCCCTGTGAGGAAGTTGAAGGCACCAACGAGGTCTCTCCTCAGCCCCCTAATCAGTCAAAATCTGTCTGCAGGTGCACAAAGGAACAAGCAGTACTCACACCCAGAGTGGTGTTCTGCCTGTTGTAGCCTGCAAAGTGCAAAACACTTTCCGTAGCCATGGCCAGTCCAGTGTGCTGGGACAACCCCGATACCCAGTTCTGATGTTTGTTTAGGTACTCCTGAAAAAAAAAACAACCCAAACTCCAAAATACTTGATTATCTTCAAGACAAGGCAGCTCATAAGTAAGAATTACATCACTGCAAACTATGGGAAACTTAATTATACACAATTGTGACAGAAGACTGTCTCTACTCATCTCTTCTGGGCATTGTTCCCCTCGCAATAAGATTTTCTGAACGTCCTCCTAAATACAAAAAGAGTAAGACTCCTTCTGTATTCAAAATGAATAAAGTTATCAAGATAAATGCTTGAAGGCTGTGATCTTCCCTTAAAAGAATCACTTCTCACCAAAAAATGCTTATGAGATGAAGTGTTTTGGACTACATGGAAGAAGAGAAAGTAATTAGTTGTCCTTTCACACAAGGATAGAATCCTTTGAGGCTCTTTTTTTAGGGAAGGAAATACAAACTTCAGGTAAATTTGCAGTGTCCAACAACTGCAAAAATCAAATTTTCACAGAAGCAGGCACATTACCTGTAGATGAGATTTTGTAACAGAGGGAGCCCATTTCATTGCCTCTTGCAGAATCATCCCACAGCGTGCAGCAAAGTCCTTGACTATACTCTAGAATAAAAACATCAACACAATCAGTAAAATACAGGACATTTAGCACTAGGCACTGGTACTAATGGTGTAATAAATAACATAGGGAGCAAGATAGTTGCAGCAACCTGACAGAGTTAAAATTTTCTGTAACAGTTAAATGTGCCCTTGATTAGAAAAGAACTGTTGCACTTCATGTCAAGTGAAACAGTAAAATTCAGAAAACCATAAATACTGAGTGTTACATCCTATTACCTAGGGAAGTACTTTCAAAAAATGACCATTCAGAGTAGCTCACTAATTTATCTCCAAGCTATGAAACAAGGCATTATTTCATTCTTTGCTAAATCAAGGAGGGCCACCCACCTCTCTGGCTTCATGTGTGTCAGGGACTGTTATTCTGTAGGGAGCATCAGGAATGTCATAGTATGGTTGGTCCTTGTGAATGTCCTAAACAGAATCAATTAGCAACTCTCAGTAAGACAAAATTCATCAGCACCTGACATTAACAGTGCAGGTAGCAAACAAGAAGCCTGATTACCAAAACTTTTTTTGCTAACCTTTGCTCTCAATTTGAACAGCTCTAAAAGAAACTGTTTGTGTTCCAGTTTGATTTTTAGAGTGAACAATTTCAAAAATCCAAAGTACTCTCCTCAACATTTAGTATACAAAAATAAAACTCTATAAAGCATTTCCATCTTCAGAAATTCTGGCATGTAACAGATTCAAGAAATATGGATACACAGAATTGGAGAGAATACAATCTGAAAACCGTAATTCATAGAAGAAAAAAAAACACAAAACAGAAAAACACTACTAAAGTTTTATTTCAAACAAGACATTTTAATAATCATAAACCACATCTGACAACTTTTTAGCACTAGTTTTACTACTTATAAAACAGGGCTGCAAAGATAATTCTTGCTTCACAGAATTTAAAATTAAGATTTTATCAATCTTAGTAAAAAGAAAACCAAATTACAAACCCAATTAAGTATCAAATAAATGCAGAACTAAGCAAAAAAGAAGTTCTAGGAAAGAAAAGCACTTACTGCACTAAGAGACAGAGACAATGTCTGCAGAATATCTAGCATAGTTTTCAGCACAGTTCCACTCCACAGCAAGTGAGGAAATCTAGAGCAAGACAGAATTCAGAAACACAATAACCATGGAGAGCTGAGGAAGGCCATTATTTTATCAAGGGAGCTGCTCAAAGAACCAGCTATATACATCCCTAGGTAAGTTCATACTCAACAGAAGCCACAAAGCCTGCCATGGCTCACGACAGCCTGGCTTCATCCAGTGCCAAAAGCTGAGGAGTGCTATTGCCTAGGAGTTGAGATTGCATTTCTATCATAGGCACTTTGCTTTTTCTCCACCCATGGGAATAATAAGCAGACACACATTTTAACCAGGGGTTTCAGAGCTCAGGCTAAGAATACCATTGAATGTAATTTTTCAGGGAGAGATTTCAGCAGAATTAGCAGCCAAGAAATCCATTTGACCAGTGTCACCAAATGCCTAATCAACCACTAAACAGTCATTGTGAAAAGAGAAACATGAAATCTACACTCACTTGTCTACCAGCCCAGATAAGTATTTGTCTGCAACTCTCCTGATCCTCTTGTGAATGTGGTTGAAATTCACCAGCAAGAACTGAGCATGTCTCTCCAGCTCTTCTTCATTCTCCTTAGTTTTAGGCTAAAAAACATGCCAAAGAGATGTATGAAGCTCTGAAAGGAACAGACTAACTCACTTTCATAAACCGAAATGAGAACATTTATACAAATTCAAAATTTTAGTTTCCAGGTAACCTACTTTATCAGCCATCATTGACAGGAAAGCTTCAAACACCTTATCAGCAACAGCTATCACACACTGCATCATGCCTGAGGAATGGAGAGAAGCGACAGGTTTATTCTCAAAATTACATTTGTTTTATAAGCCAGGCTTAACAGTTAAAAAGTGTTTATGTTTACTCAGCCAATACTGAACTTGTTTCAAAACAGAACCAGTTCTTGGCAAGAATAAAGCAGCAGCAGTCTGGTGAACATGATTCATTTTGTTACATAGCTGCTTGATTTGTTTCTGCTTTGCAGGCTTGGAGATAATTTCTTCATACCTCAAGTTGAGAGGAAACCTAGACAGGTAAATCTTACCAGATTTGTCTTTCTGAATTGCTTTATCTTCAAAATAGCAAAACATGACTTGGAAGCGATCTTGGTCAGTTGAACGCAGCACCCTAGGGAAGGAGAGTTTTGTAAGTCGGGATGTTAGGGATTTTGTTTATTTGTTTCAGTTTTCATTTATTTTAGATTGTGTTTGTTTCAGGGATCACCGACTGTTTTGTTTTAGGTGGGTTTTTTTTGCTATTTCATAAGTGAAAAAACTAAATATAGATAAACATATACCTCATATACTCCAGGCGGTAAACAGAAAGGAGATAGGTAGACATGGCAAAGTCCAACTTATTGATCAATGCTGACACTTCTGGAGGAGGATCCAAGAGATTGATTATGGTACTCCGTAATTCATTTAGTTCAGCCTAGAGAGGAATACATGAAGTTATCTGAAGTGGGAGTCCTGTATTAGTTTGTGTCCTCAGACATGCATTCAGCTATTTGCTAACGTTTCAACCTTCAGAAACAACATTGTCAGGACACTTCTGCCTGCAGACTCAGACCAACCTCCCCTGACCCAGCAAGCCACAATGCTTCAAATGCAGAACAGAATTAAATCTGGAATTAAGCTTCTGGCAGAAATAATTGCTAACTCCCATGCAGTTATACCAAAGAGGAAATACAATTCCTACACTAAACGCATGCAAGTTCAACCAACATCAGCACTGTCCAGCTCCTGAAACTTCATGGACTTGTGCCAGTCTTCGGTGTCACAGAACCACATATCTAGGCACAATGCAGATTTCTGTATTATTTGGGAGCTAAAAAGATTTCATAAGCCAAAAAGAGCCCTTGGGCAAAATCTGTCCTACAAAATCTATCCTACAAATGCTAGGGAGAGAGAAGAATACCGGTATCAAGCCAGAGCAAACTTAACATTTCTTTGAAAGCCTGAATGTGTTGTTTTCTTTCAAATTTTGTTGATTTTCTTTTTTTAATGAGTGTGAGTTTTGTCGGGTACAAAATAGATGAAAAAGTACTTAGAGGCTTCCATCTCCACAAAGACTTGGTCTCTACACCTAATCAAGGTGGTGTAGCTACCCCCCTAAGAGTTTATTTTAACACTCCATAAAACTGATTTCAAGTTACTTATGCACACTGATGTCAGAAGAATAGTGTAAAACAGCTGCTTTTCAGTCACAGGGGGCAGGTTGAAGGGGGGTTGTGCTATTTCAATATTTCACAGGTACCATGTCATTTAACACTGGCAGACATTATGGAAGGAGGTAATAGAAGAAATGAATTCCTACAGGAGTCACAGTGTCATTCTTCATGGCAGAATTGTACTGCAGAACAGATCGCAGTGGCTCTTTGCTGGGAAATGTGAGTAATGGAGACTTGGTGGCAATTTCACACACACCTTCATACCATTCTTCTGGCCAAAGACCTGGAACAGAAGTAAAAAGAGGAAGGTGGAATGAGAGATTAAAAAAAAAAAAAAATCAAGTTTCACAAAGTTACTTGCATTACCAAGCTTTGCACTATTTCTAGGGCAGATTTTTCATGCTCTTAAGCATTGACACTCAACACACATGATCCACGTTCCAAACTTAGTAAGTATGTTTAGGTGAAGTTTCTACTTAATTAGCATTGCACCCCATGTGTCTTATCTTCCATTTCAGGAATCTAGCTATCAAAACTCATAACTAAGGCTATTAACTTAAAATAAAACTAAGCACAAGTTGTGCCATGCTGAATCTGATAACAAAACAGCAAAGATTTAAAGAAATCCCACCAGAGAACTGTCATGTAAGCTGTTTGCTCTGAATCGTCTTTATGCCTGTAATTTTTCTTCCAGCTACCATGAATGATATGCACAGAGCTGTATTTAGATTCCTCAAAAGTTTAAATGTGAGCAGCAATGCTGTCCTCTCAGAATGCAGAGTACCTGACCCTTCCACAGCAAATCCCATCAGCACCGAATACAACCAGAAATCACGGAACAGCTTCTGTAGCCTGGGCTTGGCCTCCTTGATGGGTGGCAAGCGTCTAGTGAGCTACCAAAGAAATAAAAATTAACATTAGAAAATGATGGGACTTAGAATAACTTAATTCCAAACTAAGGAATCAATTCATGTACCTTCTTTACTATGATTTACAAAGGTAATATTCTTTGTCACCTATGAAAACTAGTACTATACTGCTATTGTTATATTGAAGGAATTATGTTCTTTTTGGAGAGCTGAAAGGCTAACTTTGAGATGCCTGAAGGAAGAATTTCCTTTGTTTTACACAGGAATAACACCATGCTGATTCAGTAACCTCTGAGGAGAATACATAATATTAGTATACTATCCACTGCAGGGAGGAAGAGACCACATGATCCTTTAAACTGTGCTGAAGACAATGCCATGCAGCTTTGCTGCAGTGTAAAGGAACTCCAAACTAAATAAATATTAGTCAAAAACACTTCTAGTTGCTATTGTTTATCAGCTTTGTGGAAATACACTGAGGCACCAATTGGGGATCTTTCATTGTTTGCACCCACGCACAGAATGACATCAGTTCTGAAGAATTTACTAACTAAACAAGCAAGTAAAAGAGCATTATTTTCAACACATTTATTAAAATTCTCTGATACTTTTTGCACAAACAGCTGCTACCACCAGAGGAGGAGTATATCCTCTCAGCCAACATGATATACAATTTTAGATAAATTTATATAACAAAGATCATAGTGTTATCCTAAAAAGAGTTAAAGCACAGGCAGTGTATAAAAAGTAAAAGAAATTGTCCATTAAACCATAAGTTTTATTCAGCATGACTGTATATTACTACTGTAAACTTTTTAAACAAAATGTTACATTCTAATCTAGCTTCAAGAAGTTTTCTCTAACCACAATAATTCTCTCTAGGTATGAGAGCCAGCAGTGAAACCTTATATAAAGCCAACTTCGGATGCATTTGTAAATCATGAGGGAGATTAGTCATTTAAAAAGGAAAAGCATGAAAACATCTCTCTATTATAATAAAAGCAGTCTGAGTTTAAGCTGGTGAAAAGCACTGGTAAAAAGCTGTTTGTGCAAAGGAAATCTCTGCACCGATACAATACCAGCTGAAGAAATCCCATCACAACCACAGAGGCCTCAAACACATTTGCAATAAGGTGCTCCCCCCATCCCCATTTCAGCACAAACCAGCAGCTACATGGCTTTTCCTGTCATTAACAGTCAAGTTTATGTGCGGGCTTGACTTTGAAACTTTACATACACACCGATTTTTGCTCAAAGACCTTCCTCAAAAGGGAACAAGTACCTGCAAAGCTATAAAAGCAGTTCAACAAACAACAGAGAATTCAGCAGAGATCGCTAGGCAAGGGAGGGATTTTGGCTGACGAAGTAAGTTTAGCAGTGTTTGGTTTAGAGAATGTTTACTTTGGGAGATACACAAAAACCCAGCGTCAAAGTTCAGATTTAAACCCTGCCATTCCCTTTACTTGAGCTTTTCAACACATCCTTCCCGTACAGTGGCTTAAAGGTAAGCTTCCTTTACCTCTCCTGTTATTTTGGGTACATCTCATCAAGAGAAGGGGGATGTTTTGCATGTGTAAGTGCAGCTGAGCAATAACTGAACTTGGGTGAAGATGGGAATGTAAAGCTGAAAATACAGATGGCAAAGTCTGCTGTGCCAAGAGCAGAAAATGTTTATCAATGGTTACTGGACAGAGTATCTTGGCCCTAAGGGCCTGACTTCTGGGGGCGGGGAAAAAACTAACGAATTTATGGAGAAACAGTAAGAAAAAGACTTGAGATGTTCAGTCACACTGTAAAACAATTTCATAAGCATCTTATCTGGATCCTTCATTTTTGCAAAACAATGTATTCTTTTATATGTGAGGATCACCTTAAATGGTTTTAGGATTTAAAGCAAATTAGACTGGGAGAGAGTTTCAAAAATTAATCTGTCAGCTCAGTTATTTCAATCCTGTTACAACACATTCGAAAATATTTTTCTTCAAGGTTTTATTCACTGATATACAGGTCAGTGAACAGGTACAGGTATGTGAACCTTTATACTT
Source organism: Phainopepla nitens (assembly GCA_013400175.1). NCBI lineage: Eukaryota > Metazoa > Chordata > Aves > Passeriformes > Bombycillidae > Phainopepla > Phainopepla nitens. The sequence continues at coordinate 413,057 of VXBQ01000064.1, forward strand.
TACAGAACAGCTCTCTTTCCTAATTTAAAAAGCATTTAAATCAACATCTTACTAAGATTTTAGTTTTAACTGTATTCAGTATTTTGTCCTGTATTATATTGTAAATAACTGTCTTTTTACTCAAGAAAGTGTATCAATTGAGATTAACTTTATAAATTCATGAAATAACTTTATAGTTAAGTCTGAGCAAAACCCAAGGCCTGGCATTCAGACACCCATTCGGTTTCAGCTGATCTATTGAACACCTACATTTTGATCTCTGACTGCCACAGGAGGGAATTACACTTTTTCCTATTTTTTTAAGATCACTTTAATTACTGCACCCAATATTATGGTGAAAAGTCTCTCAGACTTATTTCTTGGTAGAAGGTTTTACAGCTGAGTAAGTCTGATGGCCTCTCTTCAAATATATACTGAAGGAAATTCTTGATTTTAAAAATAATTTAAAAATGCAACAGTCCAATTCTTAGTAGATTAAGAGATTATTAAGTTTCCCTTAGAAAAATGCAGATTCTACTTAAATGTATTCTCAAACAAAAAAGGTGAGGTTACAAATCCAGAACTGGGATCACAATAAGCCTCGAGAAACAAAGTTCTGAAGGGAGCTCACAGAAACCTCACATCATGAAGAAAACAGAGAGCACTACGAGTTGTGCAGTGCTACACAAAAGTGAAACAAAACATAACGAAGCCAAAAGCAGAATCAAGCCAATCCATTACAAAAGTGGCAGATGAGGACAGAGAGCTGCAGAAAGGGTGCACAGACATTGAGTAACACGCCTGAGTAAGGCCATGAGCAGGCCAGGACAGACATTCATGCCTAACACTTCCCCCACTGCAGTCCCACTAATGGTACTCAGTGCAAATACACCTCTTTCTACATGCCTAGATCACCTTTATTCACCAGATTGCTGTCTTGCTTTTCTAAAATACTCCCACAAAACTTCCATTTTTGTTGCAGCTACAGGATGTTTGTTTTTCAAATTTTTCAATACATCTCAGCCTTCTGGTACGCTCCTGAAGGGCATTGGAACAGGAGTCCCTCTTCCTCCTTCCAAGCTCAAATCTTCAAACTTAATTTCACATTGTATTTTCAGCACACGCTACTCACACAGTTAGTGTACAGTTTAACAGTTTTAAATAAGGAGTCCCACATATTCTGGGTAATGAGCTTGTAACTATTGAAACACACCAGTAAGGACTCTTTGTATGGGAGGAGGTCAAGCTTTGGCAGGCTGGAGGCATTGTGTAAGCAAAACCAATTACCACGTGAAACAGACTTATCCATCTAATTGACATCTGTTCCAATAAAAAAGAGTGCTGTTGAATAAGGTAACTACAGATCTGCTGCAACAGAAATCAGCATGGACCTATAATTAGAGAATAGATAACTAAAATTCAATTACCCTCAACCCTCTCAACTGTGTTATGTTGTCTTCCAGACTTTCACCTGCCAGAATGAAGCTCCTATTTCAGTTGCTTGCCCTTGCTCTCATCATAACCTCCACATTTTGCGGAGTCAAGGACGTCACTGAGCATTTTGAAAGCCTTAAAGGTACACAGCCACACGAAAATGGGACTTACATGCCAAACCTACCACTCGAGTTCCACAGAGAAAACACCATCACTAATGACTTGATTCCTGAAGAGGAGGAGGAAGAGGACTATCTAGACCTCGACAAGATACTGAGTGAAGATGACTACAGTGATGTTATTGATGCTGCCCCACAGATGGTTTCTGAAATTCAGCAAGGAAATATTCTTGAACTGTTCCATGGCAAAACCAGAATCCAGCGCCTCAATATCCTCAATGCAAACTTTGGCTTCAACCTTTACCGCAGTGTGGCAGACAAGGCCAGCTCCTCAGATAATATTATCATGGCTCCTGTTGGTATTTCCACTGCAATGGCTATGATTTCCCTGGGTCTGAAGGATCAAACCCAGCAGGAAGTGTTATCTGTTCTTGGCTTTGAAGACTTCATTAATGCCAGCAGCAAATACGAGCTCATGACCGTTCACAACCTCTTCCGCAAACTCACCCATCGGCTCTTCAGGCGCAACTTTGGCTACACACTGAGGTCTGTCAACGACCTTTACATTCATAAAGACTTTTCTATTCTCAACGATTTCAAAAACAATATGAAAACATACTACTTTGCAGATGCCCAACCAGCTGATTTCTCAGATCCCAGCTTCATAGCCAAAACCAACGAACGCATCTTGAAGCTAACCAAGGGATTAATAAAGGAAGCTCTTGTGAATATAAACCCTACAACACTGATGATGATTCTTAATTGTCTTTACTTTAAAGGTAAGATTCTGTTACTTCAATCTTAGTGATGGATTTTCTCAGTTTGCAATGCACTGTCATGTGTCATTAGAAATCCCAGACAGAACTTAAGTCTAATGTACACTACAAAAAACCCTACTGACCCCCTCCTTAGGAGTCTGTATTACTAGCCCATTTTTTGCCTCTTTCTGTAGCACAATGATGCTCTGAATTTACTGGGTATTGTATACATAGAGCAAATGCTTACTACTCCCAAAACCTTAATGACTCATAGTGAGACAGAGAAACAACATCTGAGTGCAGAATGGCCTCAGAAAGCATAAGCTTTGTAGAATTGTCAGACGGGGAGGTACAGATGCATGTACAAGTCATTAGTCCCATTCAGTCCTGGCGTCACTGAAATGGTACAGGTTGATTTCAGTTAAAGCACTTAATATCTCTGAAGTGTTCAGGACTCGTACAAATGACTACAAAGAATTTCAGTTTGAAGGAAGCAATTTTTTAATATGATCAGAGTGTGATCCTTGCCAACAAGTCCATACAAGGGACCTAAGAGAATGACCAAAACTCTGTTCTTCTACAACTAAAACTAAATATATTCACTACATGGGATATTTCAGTTAATACAGCATGAATGGTCTGCTGATATGAGCTCCACAATATATTCTTATTATAAACCCTTATTTTCAATGTCTTTACATTTAAACTAAGACCCTGTGGTGAGAATTTCAAGATAAATTATCTGCCTCAGGTTGAAAGTTTGTTAATTTTTCATCAAACTTTTAAAATTATATTAAGTGAAAAAGAGGTGGGAGGTGCCAAAGAAAGAAAAACAGAAGATAAAAGGAAATCTGTTACTGACTGTTTAAATGAAAATCAGATGAAGGTGACTTAAAACACAGGTAAGGAAAGACAGATTGGCCCAAAAGGGTAACAGTGTTTGCAAATACAACACACTCCTTTCCATAATGCATAAAAGACTTTATTTTTCCCCAGTTATGTCTCTGCTTCCAGGAAACAAAGGTCTCTCTTACACCTGCCATCTCAGCAGGTTATAGAAGCAGCATTCCTATAAATGTACCTTTTCCCACTCACTTGCAAGGAATTATTTCCTTGAATAATGCCACTTATCCCTAGAAGAATCTGAAGCAATCATTAGCATAAAATGCAGGTTTTTCTGCATTTTCTGCATTCTGGTACCTATTCTCAGGTACCATTCAAGAGTCACTTACTTGTATCCTTGACTACATCCCTGATGATCATATCATACTAAATACAGGACTTTACTGCCTGTCAAACCATCCTAAGAGAAGGACTATATGAAGTGAAACAAACAGTTCTTTTTTTCATAATTTGGTGAAATCTGAAATACCCTTTTGTTTCACTCTGAAATTATTAAATCCTTGTACCATCTCAAAATAACAAGAACACCACAAAAACAGACAGCTGTGGTACTGGAACTCTTGAGTCATCAAGATCAAAAAGACTTAAGGGTTTTTCTTCAGCCCATGAAATCCTGTTAGTCCAAATTGCCTTGGTGCCATCTGCTGAAGGCTGTAATTTCTAACTCTCAAAACAAAGATCAATTCTCTACTGCTCTCATTCTTTTGTCTTACAGTGACAGTCTCCTGGGAATTTTACTTTGAGTGGAACTGAACATTTTAAAAGCAAGTTCTACTCCTAGGTTTCATAGTTTCCCCACTACTCCTTCTAACATGCTGAATTTTGCTCCCCTCTTTCCATTTACACTGTTTGTACCACTGCAGAAAAGCTCTGTTAAGCCCTCAGAACTAAGAAACCTATATCATTTTCAGATATACAGAGATGCTCAGTACAAGTGAGACAGAGTAGTGGGATACTTGACAAACACTGTGAGGTTCCAAGCTCCTTTTATATTAAAGAAACTACTGCAAACTATTTATGTTGGTAAGAAGCACATTTTATCTTATATAGATGTCCAGCCTACCCCCCACTCTGCACAGCTCTGAGTAATCATTTATGAGCATCCTATCAAGTAGGAGGTGGTTATTTTAGCCACAGCAGTTTTGGTAACTGACAAATGTTAACAGGTCCAAAATGTCCTGATTTTTTCTGAGATCCCAGTCACAAATGCAAAAGAGGAGCCACTCAATGGAGACAACATCTGCCAACACAGACGGATCCAAGACATCTTGGAGGAAGATTCAAAACAGAAAGTCACAAAAGTCATAAAGCTGGTTCCAGCTGCCATGTAGCTCCTGCTGGGGATCAATATTCTACCCCAAGACAAACACATTTGCAAAACTGAATCCAAGAAAAACGTTCCCTAGCTCCCCTTTTTCACTAGGAAGAGCTGATTATGTCTCTCATCCCTGAGTGGATGGCAGTGCTGCTGAAGCTCCCCTGGCCCACAGCAGCCCCAGGTCATTGGCCAGCTGGACTCCTGTGAATTCTGCTCCCTGAACAACAGCCAGATACTGGGTTTTCCTTGGAAGTGAGACTATTTGTTTGAGAATAGCATAATCCATGTTATACTCCATACCTTTCAGACTATTAACCACAATCTGATCGCTTCTCAAAGTAGTCCCCATCAGCCTGACATGTGCAAGAACTATTAGAATGAAATATAGACTTTTCTTATTCACAGTAAATCTGGCAAAGTCAGACTAAGGAACCAATTAAGGTTATATTGTAGGCTCTCCACGCAGTCACAGTCACATTCCTCACATACTTGCTTGCCAATGATGACCTAAACTTCTGAGTTTTTACAGGAAATACTGGTAACCCTATTTCCACTATAATCTTCTAGCTTCGTCTGACCCTTAAGAATTTACATTTATTCCAGAGCCACAGTTCTATAAAAAGACCAATAGAACACTGCATTTAAAAAACCTTCTTTCCAACAGTCAATAAATATTCCTGGTATCCAGAGTATCTCCACACAAAAAGTTTCAAATCCTGATGGCAAAGCTTTCTGGGCTGCAAAATGTGTTGGACTGCATTATTTGGGCATAAATCTGTCAGATTTCAGCACATCTACAGGAGTCTGTTATCACATCAAACTGGATCATAGCATTAAGCACTCAACACCCCAACTCTTCAGGTTAAGACAGAAAATGAACCATTCTGAATGGACTAAGGTAACATAATGCCTTCAGCACAGCATCTTTCCCAACCTTATGGAAAAGGAATGCAGCCCTTGCTTAGCTTGATAAACCACTAACATTCTCCAATGAGGTGCCTTCAGAACTGGATTCAAGCATCACATTTCTCAATACAGTGGGGGTCAGGTGTTCTGCTAGCGGCAAACCCTAAAAAATATTTAGCATCTGTTTAAATTTCCAGGTTCCTCATAGGGAAAAATAATACACACCAACCAAATTCTTATTTCTGGTTTGTGTTTACCTGCTTTTGTAACTCAGAACACTCAAATCAAACAAAAGTGAAGTTAGAAAGCCAGGAATTTTGAAGTCACTTTAAAACTCGTCTTCTGATTCAGGCTTCACTGAAATCAACAATCTCCTGCAGTAACTCCCAATCCCCGTGACTTAAAGGTTAGGGTGAGTCTATTCTGGGAACATTTCATTAAACAGCCACCTCGGGGTTCTGTCTGTCTTCTGCACTGTATGCACAGGAACTTGGGAGAACAAGTTTCCCGTGGAGATGACCACGAAGCGGAGTTTCCGGCTGAGCGAGAAGCAGACGGTGAAGGTGCCCATGATGCAGACCAAGGGCACCTTCCTGGCTGCTGCCGACCCCGAGCTGGACTGCAGCATCATCCAGCTCCCCTTCGTGGGCAACATCAGCATGCTCGTGGTGCTCCCACACAAACTGGCTGGCATGAAAGCCCTCGAGAAGCAGATCACACCTCAAGTGGTAGAAAAGTGGCAGAAGAGCATGACAAACAGGTATCTGCTGAAAAGCACACCTTGGTAAAGTCTTAACGTAGTTTTTTGATGAGACTGTCGAGGGTAAGTAAAGCATGCAGAAGATAATAAATTTTGATAAAAAATACGAAACCTAAACAAAAAATGGATTTATTGAACTAAAAATAGGACCGGTGATCTCTCAAAATTTAAATACCATCAAAAATCAAGGTTGATTGAGGTAGAAAACTGTAATGAAGTTTCAAAATCCTTCCTCTTGAGTATTTAATGATGTAAATTTAAAGAAACTGTTCTTATTGATAAAGTTTTCAATGAGAAGGAAAGACTGTGAAAATAACAGATTATTCTGCACCAATAATCTTGGTCATATCAGCCTATGTTCAGTTCAGCACTGAGCATTTCAACAGAGCTGTGTGTAAAGGAACACATTCCATAATGAACAAAGGACATCACAGTTACGGGAGAGGAAAAACAATAAAGCCTCTCTTAAGATGACAGGGTAGGTGTATCTGTCTTCAGGCTTGATAAAAGGAGATGATTTGATGTGCTATCCAGTAATTCAACCTATTTCTGTTGTACACAACAAGTGACAAATCTCCAGTTTAGTACCTCAAAAAATTTGACAGCTCTACACGTATTAAAAGCATGCACTGAACTGCTCAAAGTCACAAACCTTATACACAAAAATAATGCAAATCATTATAATTGAAATATCAAATTGACAAACTAACAGTTTTCACAGAGGAATTAATTTTTTTAAGCAGAGTTTTAAAAGTCATGATGCTCAAGGTTTGAAAGCAAAAGTACAGTCCTGTATATCTGTGTTCTGCTTGCTGAAGACAGCAAAAAGTCCAAACCCCAACAAGTCTGTAAAGCAAAGGAGCCATGCACATACATATATGCTCAATGATTTCTCTTTTTTTTTCTTTTGTGTGTTTATTTTTACTAGAACAAGAGAAGTGGTTCTGCCTAAATTTAAGCTGGAGAAGACTTATAACTTGATTGATTATCTGAGATCCATGGGAATAGAAGAACTGTTCAATGGAAAAGGAGACTACTCTGGTATATCAGATGAGAAGATCACCATTAACAGGGTATTTACTCCTCATTTCACCTTCTTCTGATTAAATTCCATCACCCAATGACATGGCAGCTCAGTAATAATATTACACAGTAAGCTAAAACAATATTTTTTCCTCATCTTTTCTGGAGGATGTAGGAGGGAGGGTTGTGAGTCTGTCCTTGTCTATTCACATAAGGAAGCACATGTTTAATCAGATGTCAAAGGCACTAAGAGCATTGTGATCAGTCAGAAACAGGCTTCTCCACAGAACAAACCCCCAAAGTTGTTGGTTCTGTGCAGGGTGACCAGCAAGGGTGTGGGACACCGAGCGGGGAAGGCTGTGAGCACATCATTCCTGTACTCAGGAGAGCCTCCATTTCTCTCATTTGTTCTCCTGTTTTGTTTGCCTGAGCAGTTCAATCACCAAGGCACAATCACGGTGAATGAGGAGGGCACAGAGGCTGCAGCAATAACCACCGTGGGGTTCATGCCTCTCTCCACTCAGATCCGCTTCGTCGTGGACCGCCCATTTCTGTTCCTGATCTACGAGCACCGCACCAGCTGCCTCCTGTTCATGGGCAGAGTTGCCAACCCAGCCACATCTTAAAAGCAGAGAAGACCCTCCAACACTCTGTTACACATGGGCTGCATAATTATATCTTAAAATACCAGTATCATAAAGGAAAATTTATTGTCGTATTAGCCAATACAAAAGTCACTGGTATAAAAAGAAAACATATTATCCACAGGTAGTTTCTCATGAATGGACTCACAGCAGCAGATAATTTGACTGCAATTTAAAATGGTTAGTGCCATGTATTGATACGAGTGCATTACTAGGAAAAAAAAATCACAAAGTAACTTACACTTTGTGTTTTGCAACAGTGTATAAAATGTAATCAATAAAGTATTTAGACTATCTGGAGTCTCGAAATTTAGCTCTAAATTTGTGCTAGGATGTCTGTTCGAGATAAACAGGACGAAGGAAATTCTGAATACCTGACCAGCCACAGACACCTAAGTCTCTTCTGGGCACTTTACACAATCTAACTTGCAACAGATCAAATGTCTCCATTCTTCTTTTGCTTGCATCATTTAATGTTCAGTGAATATACACAATGTGTATTAACATTCAGACTGATGCACACAGTGAGCCTCATGGACCAGTGTATCAAGAGGAGACAGAAATGTCTTGGGGAATGAAATCCTAAGGGACCCACTACTTTTTCCTGATTAACTTGTATTGCTTCAATACTTCCTCTGATCTTCATTGGTACAAAGAGGTATCAGAATTAGGCCAGCCTGGTAAATTATATAAATATTCTCAAAATACCCTTAGAGGGAAAGCAGTCAGCAAAATGCTTTTTTCATTGGCTCAGTATCACCTAATCCTCTCTAGAAAAAAAAGCCATTTATAGCAACACTCTGTTAATATTCCAGTGCTCTCCACACTTGATTTAAGGGATGAAACCTTTCAAGTCACTGCAAACTTTCTGAATTATTCTGGTAACAACACAAATTCTGTTCACATGTGTCACATTTGAAAATGAGACTTACCCACATTCTGTAGAATAACACTGTCTAAAGGAACAGAGCTGCACCATACATTCAAATTATTAAAGACAATGAATATCCTCACCTCTGCATACCTTACTTTACATCATACCTTTTAAAAAAATGTGCCTCATAATCCAGTGAGAGTATTTTTATTGCTTTTTGCAGTATGAAATACCGTATGAATCTATCTATATACATTATAAATGTATATCTTATGTTAGCAAAAAACCACAAATAATCTTTAAATCAACCGTTATTTTATGTATTTTCTTTAAAAAGTATTTTTCCAATATTAACTTGTTGATTGAATTTTGCTTTTATATACTGCTGTTTTTAATTTTGCATCTACTCCAACTATATGCTCTATACACAAAGCTTTTCAACCTTTCAGCCAGTGAAATACTGGTATTAGATGATGATGACAAATGATGAAGAACTGATACTGAATAGGAAACTCAGATGTTTCCCCCCATTCCTGTCTTTTAAACCCATCACATGATAGACAATTTTCAGTACTGGAAGCGCACAACAGAAATCATTAACATTCATATACACATTTTATTGTTTTATCTGTATTCAAAAAGGAAAGTATATACAAAAAAGAAAAGCATATGCATAAGATTAAATATTCATGTCCTAGGTTTAATTAGTTTATCAAAGACTGAATGAGCTGGAGCATCTGCAATATGGGTTTTTGGGGACTTAAGTAAAGACAATTATTCAAGGCAAAGAGGTCAAGCAGAAAAGCAAATCAGCTACTGCTCAAAACTCATGATCTTCATACATTGTGCAAGAAAGTCAAATATTTGCTTCAACAACCCTAATGTAACCATTAACTCTTGCTTCAGATTCTGGCACTATCTGACTGCATTTAAAGGTCACACTGGTTAAGAAAAATGCAGCTATTCAGAACAAATATCGTCAATAAAAATCTGAAACAGAAAAGTGCTTCCATTACTTTTACATTAAGTCTCTAATAAGCATTAATCTTCTCTCAATATGCAAGGAATGGTTTTGCTTTCAGTCAAATCAGCATCACTGACAGCTGAAAAATGTCACCCACTAGACCATCTCAATGCAAGACTAGCTGGCTCATGCAAAAACTGAGCAACTATTGAATAACAGCGACTCAAGACATTTATAAACACATTTCTTTAAAGTTAGGAACTGGTCCTTGTGATCACTGCTGAATTTGGGGAGGGCTGATGCATGGAACCAGTAGAAGAAATAGGAGAAGAAAAGGAACAGTCCTCTGATCTTTAATTAGTGCTAATTTTAGACTCTTCTCTTTGACAAGCTTCAGTGAAGAGGTTTGAGGGGGCAGAGCATGAAATTAATGTTTTTTTCCTGCCTGTTAATGGATGTGCAGTATGAACAAGTTACAAGCAGGCATCCCTACTGCAACCATGGGATATGTTTTTCCCTTTTGTCCCACCAGCTGTGCAGGAAAAGTTCCACAGAATAATTCAGTTTCAGGAGGGAAACAAGCAGCATGATGCCTATTGTCCTTCAGGAAGTTTGTCCATGAATCTTTTAGATGCGACTTTTTTTTGGTAAAAGCTACAGCAATTAGGCAAATAGTCCTACTAACCTGCTAGCATGCCTTGGATGTATCAAATTTTCCACTGGAAATCTAGATCTACAGTTTTTTCCTGAGTTAGCACTTACTAAAAGGAATGTTTTTCCCCCAGAAAAAAATGACATCCGAGAGTGAACACAGACATGCTTCAGAATAAATGAGTCTGGCATGGACATTAGTGTCCCTGCACCTTTCCTAAAATGCTTTCAGCCTGACAGTCAATTCTCATTTCAGAAGACATGGGATGCTTCCTCCCTTCTTCATCAATGTTTTTTTTTTTCCTTTTAAGAAGCAGAATTCACTTTGTTGCCAAACTAAGATTTACTTTTCACTCTGTTTCTATTAACTTTTGTTTTTCACTTCTCCTCAGGCTACAGATATATGCTGTTTATTACACTGCATGCTAAACATTATTCAAAGTAATATTCCCTGCAAGTATTATTTAGCTCAAGAATCTCCTGAATTCATGGCTTGAAACAATCTAACCCTGAATCACAAAAGATTCTTTATTTTCAAGAGATTTGTCATCATTACACAAATGTTTCCCCCCCACCCTTAGAGCATGGTGTATTATTTTACAGTAATATTCCATTTCCCCTGCATGGCAACCTCTGCACTAGCAGTCAGTCAAACCATTTTGCTTGAAATAGCACCACTATTTGATGAATGCAAGAAAAATTATTGTTTGCAACAACTCATCCATTGGATACTCACCACAGCAATGACAGGAATAAGCACACCCAGGTTTCCTGCACTACTGGAGGCCTGGAGAAGAAAAAGGAAATGATCAAAACATCTACAAAAGCATTTCTAAAGTATTCGCTAAAATACGTATTTCCAGCATCAAACATTAAAATTACAACTCTGTATCTTGCAGAGAGATGTGCACAAGGTGGTCAAGAGAGCACCCATGAAATCCACAGGACTGAACACATCCTGGAATCTTTTAACAAAGCTTTTCAGGTTTTCCTCATGGACTACTGAAGGGATTTTTCCCCTGTCAGCATACAGGACTGTGATATCCGTGGATATTCAGTAACTGCTAGAAAAATGATCACATTAAATGGGTGGCCACAAACAAGTATCAAATGTTTCCCAGAAGTTTCATTTTACTATCAAAATTAAGCCAAAAATAACAAGCCTGTAAAAAGACAGGATTTTCAAGAATTTATTTAAGCAGGAGGAGCAGCCTTTTCCATTGAAAAGATAAGAAGCATAACAAAAATACTTATTTCCTTTGACTTTTTAGGACTTTTTAAATTGCAGCTATACAAGTGTGCTCACTCTTGGCCAAGTACAGTATTTAAGAATTGAAAATATTCACTGAGCACAGCACATCATTTCTCACCTTTTCTGATCAGGCAAACAGTGATGGCACAGGCACCACACTGAGACATCACTCTAAAGTCTTGCCCAGTCTCTCATATCCCTCCACACTGGATTTGAGAAAGAGGGAATGCTCCAGCTCCCTCCTTACAAGAGAGAGACTGCTGGCCCCACACAGATGAGGCAGGGAAAATGTGCTAACAGGGTACAGCTTTGCATTAAGTGGAATAAACCAAAAGGAAGCAATTTAAAAAGGCAAAAACAAAGAAGGAAAGAAGAGAGCAGTAGAGAAACAAAGCCAAATAGTCTTCAGATGAAACAATAATGGCACAACCCAACTAAAACAAATTCCAGTTATCTTTCCTGGAGAGTCAAGATAAAGCAAAACAAAAGATGGATCTTAAAATATTTTTGAAGGGAATAAAATAATAGCACAGAAGACACTCTGAGGGGTAGGGACAACTGGAAAAAGTCACCACGGTTTTTTTCTTAACTTCAAGATAATCCATGGCATGTGACTCACTGCTTCAGAATCAGAGCAGAGATACAAACTAACTGCAATAGCCAGAACCCAGCAGAACTACACAGTTTCTGTAGAAAATCCACTTTTCTAGTAGCATTTTTTGTTTAAAAATGAAATATCAGCCTCTTTATGATAATACATGGCACCAAGGGTGAAGAAGATGGAATGACTTCCATTCCTGGGCATACTCAGGGGACATTCATGTCAACTATTAGCAATAGCAAAAAAAAAAAAAAAATTTTTTTCTTCTCCTCACAGAAATCACTTTTGAATGGTTGAAAATAGAACAAAAAAAATCACTGAACATTTTAATGATTATCAAGAAAATTTTAGTGTGCTAAGAAGAGACACAGGCAAACTAACAAAGAAAAACTTGCTTTTGTTTGGGGAGTAGAGCATGTGCAGAGCATGTGCAGTGTTTTACCCTCTTTATCTCTTCTTCAAAATGAAGTAACCTCATTTTCAGAACACCTTTCATAACTTGTACTCTGCATTGGGTAGAATGTTCTAGTGAGAACTGCTCTCAAGATGTTCACACTAAAGAAACACTGCCTCCTAGCTCAATCCATCTGAAATCTGTCACTTCCCCATTTGCAGAGCCGCACAGCTTTCAGTCAGCACAGCAGTTTGTCTCCCACACTGACTGCAGCATCCCAAGCTTCCCTTTGCAGCTCTGCCTCTGAGGCAGTCTCAGCTGAACTGCAGCCATTCCCTGTTTTACCTGGGACCCTCCACAAGGATCAGCCAGGCATCCCAGACCTGCACTCACACTCCACCACCAGAACACACTCTCAGCCTTAGTGCAGCGTGGGTTTTCCCTGTGTGTTTAGCAGGGCCACGCACAGAAAGCACACAATTAAAAACCAGTGCATATCTGACCTTCAGTGCTGGTCCTTTTTCACTTGCTCTCTCACTAGCTCTCTTGCCTTCCAGCCCAAGCTGAACAAACAGCTCCAGCAAGTTCATCAGCAGCTCATCCACGAGGTGCTCTACCTGGATGTTGGCAGCAATGTTGGCCAGGGCGTTAATGACTGCTAAGGAGCAGTGCCTGAGGAGAAGGAACAGTTATGGACAAGCAATTCAGCAGGTTTTATATTTGCAGTGTTTTCTTTATAATATTGATAGTAACTCTTGTATTCAGACTACTGACATATTACCACCCAGATTTTTTTCTTGCTGTTTTTATGAGCAGCACATCACTTTACTGACAATTGAAATGCAATTGGTATTTAAGTGAAAAACTATTTTTAAGCTGTGCCTTTGGAGGATATTCCATTTATGATGCTGTCATGGCCACAAGGAAAGTACTTCCCTGCAGCAGACAAAAAGCAGCCAAGGGCAGTGTTTCTGTTTTGGGAAAGCTCTTGAGCAGAAGAATCAGAACTCGTATCAGTTGTTGAATTGAAGCTGAGATTGCATTGTTAAAATACACTGACAGGAACAGTCCTCTCAGCTACTCCCATTCTGCATTGAAAGGTATCCAGCCTACCCCAACTACCAACAGAGTCAGTGATAATCTTTATTTCTAGTGGGGACAACAATGCCTAACTTACATACAAAGAATTAAATGGTTAATGGTTTGCATTTAATCCCTAATAAGTACTAGGACCACATTAAAACCAAAACAAACCACACTCAGCTTTTCTGGTCTAAGAGATTTAGTAATTAATTACTGTAATTTAATAATTAATTACTGTAATTACAGACAACTAAGTCATTAATGTCAATTATCTTTCTCAAACACTGACTCCTTACAGAGGTAAAAGTTATTAGTGTTACCTGTAGTGAAAAGCATTTTCAGGAATCTGCATTTTGAAGTGCTATTATTTTTAAATTAACATATTTCTTTTTAACATCAAAGAACAGTGCAATTTACAACGTTGTAATAAACCTTGATAGTGGGAAAAAGTGAGAAACCCCAAAGCAGCACAAAGAGTATTTGATACAGTTTTCATACATTTAAGGGACACAGCTGTTACCTGTATCCATGGTCCTTATAGTCTTTTGTGGCAGAGTAAACAACTGAGCTTGCTTTAACACTGATTTGCTGAAAAAGATTCCACACCTCACCATAAATGTATTGCTGCAAAAAAACAAAACCAAATCTCTAAGTAAAGCTTATTGAATACAACCTCTCTAAACACCAGCCCTGTAAAATGCTCTAAGTATTACCAAGCTCTTCAGATAGGTGTGCAGCCACAGCCTGAGCAATGGTTTCAACTTTCATGAAGCAAGCAGTACAAGTGCTTTAGAGAATGTTCTTAATTGATCATATTTCAGAAAATTTATTATGTTCTTTAATTCTGCCTTCCTGATGGAAACCATTTCTTCAGGCTTCTGAGTTCTGGCAATTAATTGCTTGTGCAGAGGCACAAATAACATTCGGAAAAAGTCAGGTAATCTTTGTATGACTGAAGAAGACAATATTCCATACTTTCAAATGTATGAACCTACAAGACTTTGAAAGTTGATTACTGATACAAAAAGAAAATACTCTCCACTTATTTGTGATGGGCCAAGTTTAAAAATTTAATGCTTTCAAAAAATATTAAGTTTGGTGGACTTTATATAGTCTTTTTTTAAAAAAGAATCATTTTCTATGGGGATACATCTTTACAGGGACAGCACTTAACATATTATCACAGCTTTTGTTTTCTGGTATCACAAAGACTGTACAAGTTTCTACTTGTAGTGAAGAAAAGAGAAGCCTTAAAAGCCTTCTGCAAATGCACTTTCTAAAATACATTTCCATTTAACTAAAGGAAAGGAATCATGAACTGGCATTCTCTTGGCCAATTCTTTCCTTACATTTCCAGTGATGACCAAACAGCCGAGCTGATCAATGATGAGCACGTCAAGATGAGAAGGTGGCTGGCAAAACTTCTGCTGTAAGATCTGCAGGATGGGTTCCATCATTTTTGGAGTGTCCCTCAGTGCCACTGCAATGTGCCCTAGAGCACGAATTGTGTGGTCAGGAATCAAATGAGCTTCCCTGTTAGGAAAACAAACAAAATCCCCAACGTGATAAATGTAACTGTTTAACAGTTATGAAGACCTCAGTTACATTTCAGATAAGTAATAGTTCCTATCCTAAATTTAAATATCACCAGCAGCTTTAATAGTGCCACTCTATACATGCCCAACATTAGAGGATATATTTGCACAAGCTGAATTTCAAAATAAAAAATAACCTCTCCCAAATTCATTATTGAAGAAATCCACACTAACCCATGAACAAACTATTCTGTGAACAACAGTGAAAAGAGGCAGAAATCATGGGCAAAATATTAAGACAGTCAGACCAGCTACTACAGAGCCTCCCACATGAGACTTCTTCCTTGGTGAGTCTCTTAAAAGCAGAGCAAAATGCCACAAGTGAAAATATGTGCCAAGCCAAAAAGAATAGCTGAAGCTTGAAGAGAAAGCATCACTCAGCTGAGGACTCAAAATTGGCTAATAGTCACCAAGACTTGCTGATTCAATCAGCTAAAACTGAATCTGTACCTCTCAGTATAAAAACAGGGGCTCAGCTCTGCAAACACTTGGCATGGAAAGATCTTGACTCCATGCACAAGCCCAGTAATCTCAGAGACATTTAATTCTAAAATAATGCTGCCAGTACTCGTATCTTAAGATAAGTCTCAGATGCACTGAGTGAAGGAAAAATTGGTTTTACGAATGACTGACAACTTACTTGTCATTCTCCTGAGAGATGTACAGACGGTTGGATAAACTGGCAAGAAAGGCCTCAACAATCACCGAATCTATAGTCAAGCCAGCTTTCAAGCACCTGGATTAACAATGGACAGAAAAAACAATGCATCAATAAAACATATCACTTCTAACTATTGTAAATGCACGCCATCTGTAACTAAGGGCAGCAGGTTTATACTGAAGTGTAAGAACTGATGGCCAAGGAACACTGCAGATACATTGTAAAAAATGAGCTGAGTCTCTACTTCTGCTTTCTCCAGAAACAATAATGATGGGAATAAGCAATAAGGTAAATTCAGAATCCACTGCTTTGAAACTTTAATTCCTTGTCTCTAGTCACCAAGCGTGTCTTCCCGTTAGCTCTCTGTAGCTGTCTAAAAGGGAAGAATAATCACTGCCCACATGAGTGTGTGACAATCCTCATACAGGAAGCTCACTCAATGTGATAACCCAAAACCAAAAAAACCTATTGAATATCTACAAAAACACCTACCTACTGAAAATGGTGACTAGCAGATGTGGGAAACCAAACAATACCACTAAATTATTACTTTACAGTTAGGACATAAACAGAATCAAGAGATGCCTGAAGGAAAATGAAGTCATGACCAAACAAGGCACAAAGACTTCATGGCAGCACAGAGCAGAGCAGAGCCTTCTAAATGGGCACAGTACTTTTCTCCCAGGGAAACAGCACGTGTGCAGCATGGTGCCAGGGGACCAGCACGTGTGCAGCATGGTGCCAGGGGACCAGCACGTGTGCAGCATGGTGCCAGCCCCACTCTTACCTGCAGATGTTGTCTATGGCAATGTCACGCAGCTGCTCGTACATGGATGGCTGACCTTTCTTGCCAGGCATTACATTTAGAGTGGACTCTGAATGCTCATTGGTGACACTAATCTTGATGTCATTCCCACCTACTAAGAACACAGGAGTACAAAAACCAACACCACATGATGAGCTATACAAGCCATTACTGCATTTGACTATTCCTAAATTATTATTCCTAAATTTAGCCACTTTACTGTTTTGCTCTAGCATTACAACAATGCTTTTGTATCAGCAAGTGATTCAAAATGAACGTTTTTCTTCTGGAAATCATAACTCGATATTAAAATTTAAAAACAGCAACAAAAATCTGCCAAATGTCAAGACAGTCACATGGCTGGAGCAGAGGATGTGTATGGGGAGTGTGAGGAATGTGACCTAGTTCACTCTGGAGAAGCAGCTTTGGACAGACCCAGTGGTTGCCTCCCAAACTGCAAAGTAGGCTACAGGGCAGACAGAAGCAGCCTTTGTAGGAGAATCAGACACAACAGCCTCAACTTGAAACAAGGGAGGCTCCAACTGGGTACGTGATTTCTTCTCCCTCACTATGAGGATAATTATGCACTGGCTCTGGCTGCAGAGTCTCACTCAAAGAAGAAGTGCTCAGTGTCAGCAGAAGAGACACAGCAGTTCTACTGCTTACCCTGAGATACACTTCTACCAGAATTTCATTTGCTTCCCTTCTCCCCACATTCAAAAAAAATTACACAATTCCATCCCCATTTCCACCTACAGCTGCAACACCACAAAACACCAAAAAGCATGAAAAGGCCACACAAGTTGAAAAATAATCACTCTGGAACACAGGCTTTTTTCCCTTACCTGTGTGATACTGGCTGTGATATTTGTAAAGTTTCACAAGCACTGGGGAAGGTATCACAAGAAAGTCTCTCAATGATGGATTGACAGAATGAACCACAACAGGGAACCTCTCACACAAACGACCCAGACCCTAAAAAGGGAAAAAAAACAAAAAAACAAAACCAAGACAAAACCAACAAAACATAGCTTTAGAATAAAACAGCACTATTTTTACTTCAGCTCAATACAAACAAACAGAAAACAAAACAATTCCTACATAGTTTAGCCACAGGGAAATTCATATGTCATATTCATAGCCACAGGGAGATTACATTTTTAGTAGATTTACACATTTTAAGCCTCTAACTGTTTTAGGTTATTCTAGAGTGTGTCCTATACCACTCAAGCCTTGCTGCTCTCTTCCTGGGTGTTTTCACAGGAGTTACATGAAATGAACTGCACTCTCCAAAAATAAAGTTACTGTACAAGTTCCAACACTTAGAAGAACCTGATAACTTACAACTTATGTTGTGGAAAACACTACATTTGTAAGACTGGATAAGTCAAAAATTAGAATAACCAAGGCTTAGTCTAAAACCTCCAGTGACCTCCAGTCCCAATATTTTAACTATTTGTGTAATGGACTAAGAAGCTAAATAGTTCAGAAATTAAATACTGGTTAAAAAAACTCTCATTAATATTATTCTGCAAGAAGGAGCTGAGCTAAGAAAATTCTAAAAGTAGTTCCTAGTTTTCACACCAGACCTCTGAAACCCAAATGTACAACACAGTGATGAAAAGTAATAAAAATAGCAGATAAAGTGTTCTAGCAACCTGTAAAACTCCCAAAACTCTCATTCACTGATACAGTGAGTAATTACAGTAATTAATGACAAATACTGTAAAGACAGACCTGCAAGCAGCAAATTAGCAGTGGCAAGTGAGCAATTATGACTTTGGTAGAGGTTTTTGACTGTAGCTTCTCTGATAACTTGATGCACAGGTTTTCTGCACCTTAAACAAAAACATCCAACAGAAAAAATTATTTTTGATTTGTTATTAGGCCACACACAACTCAACGCTTACTGGAATTTCTAAAATAATGGAGAGAATTTATAAGCTTCAATCTTGTAGTATAAGATTTAATGCTGCTTCTGTAAAAAGAGTTTTATAAACTTAGCACCTGCACCAAACAGCTCTGTCAAACACTGTGACTGAAAGAATGACAGTATTTAAAGCTGATTTTGAGCATATTTCATACTGAACAGAAATCAAATATTGCAATGTACAAAGGAAAAAAATCCTTCACTTATTCAGCAGATGTAAGATTTATACAACAAAAAAGAAAATAGAAGAAAATAATAAAGACCTTCCCAGTCCTGCTAGCAATGAAGAAAAAGCATTTTCTTTAAAAGAACCACTGAGAAATATTTAAGACGTTAAGAGCAATAAATAAAAGAGAAACTAGAAAATAAATAGCTGTATGCAATTTAGCATTTACAGTGTCCCCTGGAGATAAGTAATAGGAAGTTTGTTTCCATTTCTATAAAGAGATGTCCCAGCCAACTAATCTGACAACCTTTTGATGGAAGTTTCACTCTTGTGTTCCAAAAGTAAAAAAATGTTCCACTGAAATTTAATATTTCTGTGAGCACCATCTACTCTGTAAGTACTTCTACAACTTAGCACACAAGAAACAGGCACTGAAGAGACCGGAGAGCGTTTTTCTTACTCTGCTCATCTTTCACAGCCCACACCATGAGATCCACACAGGCAGCATTGGCCTGGCAGCGCAGTTTTAAAGGGCTCAGTTCGTTGTGCAGGCGATCCACGTCATGGAGGATTTTCTGCAGTTCTGACTGGCTGCTGTTGAATTGCTCCAGCACAAAATCATGGATTTCCTTCACAAATGCGTTGGGAAGGTCTAAAGAAAGAAAAGGAAACAACATTATACTGGAAGGATGGAAGTCAGTGTATCAGAATAATAGCATATATAAAAGTCATTGCTACACTATAAATGATATTTTTAAATCAAATTTATGTCCTGTCTAAAAGGTAAATATCATAACAAAGTTCACCAGTGAACAGACAATTCAAATGCCATCTATTAATCTTTTTAATGGTGGTCAAAATATTTTTTTCTACTTTCATAGCACTTTTTTAATATGGAAACATTCCAAAATACAAATTTAATACCAGAAGTAGAGTTCCCAGGAAATGCAAACCCAATGTTCAAGCACTCAATACAAAGCAGATGATGTTTGTGATCCTAAACATTATAAAGGATCAATAAAAAAAATAAATACTGTACCTTTCATATAGTATAGTGTGTCTCTCAGCATTTTAAACTGAGCAAGGTAAAGAGGGTCACTGAAGGTTTTGTAATAGAGATCTGTACTAGAACCCATCTGAAAGATAAAAGAAGCAATCTGCCAGATTCAAAAGGAAGCTTCTTCCATTATACAAATAAATAAATCTCACTGTACCTCCACAATATAAACAAGCATATAAAACAGGTACAAGAAGTAACCTCACAGCTTTTCCCCCTCTACTTTTAACAAAAGTAAAAGTACAGCCATTCAATGCATTAAACAAGATTCAGTCACTGTTTGATTTGAAGAGCATGTCTGTTTTTCTAACAATGGGGCTATAAACAAAAAAAGAAAGAAAAAGGGAGGACTCAAAGCTCTCACTTTACTGAGATGGCAAAAAGAGAGGCTGAAGTTGTCTCCACTCAGGCCTACATTTCGAACATGGGAGGCTGAGAGCAAAGCAGAGTCATTTCTGCACACATTTCAGCACACACCCCTTTCACCACAGATTTATGCCCTGAGGAAATGAGGCAAACTCCATAAAATGTGGTGGAAGCTGTGACAGAACTGCACCCAGGGGAGGGAGAAGAAGAAAACAAGTCCTTGTTCTGAAAGGAGGACTCACAGACCTAAAGAACCAAGTCTGCCACCTCTGAAAGTCCATGAGCTGCAACACTGACAAACTCATAGAAATAGCACCCAAAAGAGCTGCAGTGATTTTGAACCACACACTGAAAACAACCAATGCACTTCATATATGTGAAAAAAGACAATGTTACTGCAATATGCAAGAAAGACCTTAGTCTACAGCAAACCAGTTTTTGGCAACCAATGCTGTAATTTATTAGGACAACAGAGCTAATGTAAGAAAATAACTATTTTCTCCTATATTAGTGAAAAATATCACCCCCCTTCACCATTTTTACACAGTCCAAGGCTAGATTTAAACCACTGAAAGAACTGTTCAAAAAGGAAATTAGCATCATTTTGCAAAGAGAAGGCATACCTTACATAAGTAAAATACTAATTTTACAAGTAATAAGGCAAAAACTTAAGTATTAAAGTCATGAAAGGAGGAAGGTAAAACCATACCTCTGCAACTTCAGCTATAACAGCATCTAAGGTCTTCAGAAGAGAATCCTCAACAATCTGCTTTACCTATGGAGGAAAAAAAAAAAGCCAAACTAAAACAGGATGTTTCCTGTTAGTGATTCTAGATGGGAGAAGAATATCACTTAACAAAATTTTGCTTATGCACAGAAAACACAAGCCACTTCACTACAAAGCCTCAGATGAAATTAAGGCTGCAAGAATAACATTTGAGCCTCTCTGCTGTTCCAGAACAGCTGATGCCAGAAGCAGACAGAGCCTGCAGCTTCTGTCACTTGTGTGAACTCCCAGCAAACCCTTCAGAAAGTCTTACTCCCAACCTTATTTTTCAGCAACTAGCAGTATTCAGGTTATACCAGAACAAGAAGTCGGCAAGACTCAAGCAGGAAGCAGTTGACATAAACTTACCTAATTTCCCAAATTCTGCATGGTTTTTATGAGAGCTTTTCAGAACACTACTGAAGCGTGACATTAAATGCCATAAAAATAAAATTGCACAAAGCTTGAGAGACAAAGGCTATCGTTTTGCTTGCAATTCTAAAAGCTTAAACTTAAACTGCATCTATTTCTAGCAAATATCTAGAATACAGCATCACTGCAATCTTCATAAGGAGCCATCACGTACCATGTTCAACAGCTCTCGGAGCATTTCCAGTGGGATATTAAACTCTTTATTGTTAATACCATTGAAGAGAGGAGAAACTGAAAAGCTGGAGCTGATTGTGGAGAAGTAATAATCAGGATCCAGTGCACTCCCATCAGGAAGATATGAACCTGATCAGAAAAAAATAATGAAAATACAAGTTTGAGGAGAGAAAGGATACTAACTTTCTTTAATGGAAACATTAGAACTACGAAAGAGCTCTTTCTAACACAGTCTTTAACTTGCCAGAGGTGCATTCAGCTCATCTATGGGTAAATTAAGACAGAATACTATGATATAATTGTCTTGAGAAGTTTATTATCACAACCAAGAATTCATTACAATAACTTGTGTCCATGTCAGAGACACTTCTGACAAACCTTTCCACGCTACTGATGTGCATCTACCTGAAAACATTTGTAAATGCCCTTTGGATCAGAAGCACAGAGATGCAAAGAACAGTTTAAGTCAAAACTATCTTGCAAGGTTTTCCCCTGTATAAGACAAAATTAACACATGGCACAGTGTTCATCTTAGAATAGGCACCAATTCACCACAGCAATTTGAAAGCAAAGGGAATCAAATTATTCTTCAGATTCAAGTACTCTATTAAGCAAACAACTTGCTCAGCAAACTGCTCTTGGCTCTATTTCCTCTTGAGAAATTACATCTCATGCCTTTCTGAAGTGCTCAGCTGGTTGTGCTAGAGTAATGTTCTTGTGATTTAATAGGCTTTCAAGCAAGACTATTTATTGACCAAAAAAAAAAAAAAAAGGCCTCAGTTCTTTTTTTTAAGGCTAAAAGTTAGCCTTGGCAGAATAAAACCAAGGTCACTACTCATCATCGTCAGATGGCAAGACTATCTATCACAAACTATATCAACAGAAGTAATATAAGGACTGACTGTAGCTGAAATATTTGGTAGATGTTAGTACTGAAAATAAAATCCCGACTGGAAAAATCGTAACTCTACCAGAGAGACAACTAAAATAATTTTTAAAATTTTACAAAGTTGTCCACTATTCACTTACAGACTTAAGATTATTTCTGTTCTACTACAATAGTATCTCTCTAACCTGCAGCCTTTGAGTTTAATTTTTTTTTAATTCAAACTATGAAGACCACAACATTGAAGATGAATACGTTGGTTCAACACCATAGACAGAAGATAAACAGGTGTGTTCCTACTCGACAGCTTAAGAATTACCCTGCAATCCCATTATATGACTGAGGAAGAGGTGCCTCCAGAAATAGCAATGTGAAGGAAAAAGAAAAGCAATGTGGAAGAAATTAAGCCAGAGCTTGAGAGAGGAGAATGGCTGAGAAACAGAGAAAGCCCAAACTGTTAAAAACCTGAAAGGGCCAGACAAAACTAGAGGCACCAAAACAACTCAGATGCAGAGCTAGTCCTCCACATGATTCATGAAGAAAAGATTATTTTTAAGCCCTACTTTGACTTAGAACTCACAGATGGAGCTCTACCACAGCTCAGCAGTTAAAGAGTTTGCGTGTTAATTCATTAAACTTTCTCAGGTTTTGGCCTTTTATGATGCAGTAACTAATGCACATTAGCGAGCACTCCACTTCAGTGCCTCCTTTAGTATTTCTTGCTTCAGTAAATTACTGTGGGTCTTCCACAATGACCCACATCACACTCACTCCAAATGGAGCAGTTGTTTTGGATTTATACAATGTGCCACAAGCCTCAAAATTCCAGACTCTAGATCAACAGTGTTGTTTTCTACTGAAGCACAATATTAACTCTTGTTCCTCAAAGTTACTCAGCCTAATCTCCTGAAATCTTTTTGGCCTAGTTGAATTAAGCTCTTCAGTACTAGGCACTGCCTAGCAAGAAGGGAATCAAGAAACAAGGAAAAAACAACCCAGCCAGGAAATTACTTGTGTTAATAATTACTTCCTACTTTCTTTAAACCACAGGTTTTTAAAAATCCTAGCCAGCATGTGCCACTGAATTCCTGTAAGAATTCTAAAAGGCAGAGAAAGGAGTCAAAAGGTTTTTTTTGTTTTAAATTTTCTATAAATAGCAACAAAATCCCAAATCACAGACTACTCCTTAAGGCAATCTACCTTCAAAGTAATGAATTCCAGCAGGTCCTCCAGGAGAGCCAGGAGGAGGAAGCCCACGTTCAGGACTAACCTGAAACATTGCACAGAAGGCGTGCTTTAGAAAATATTTATAAAACATGTAAGAACCTGTCAGGGAATAGATTGTACACTTCAAAATGAAACACAGCTTCAAGCAAAACTAACAGGAACTACATATTTCTGAGTCTAGCAGTTCAATTCCAGCCAAAAATGGGAAGTTTAAAACTGACAGTTCAGTGCTTTTGGCTAAAGGGAAGAGATCAGAATGATGACTCCTCTACTGTATGAAACAATGCCAATAACAATCTGCAGTTTCAAACCCCCATCTGAATCCAGTCTTCCCCCTAGACAATGAACATCCACAGCTCCTGGTGAAACCAGGAAGAGCTCCTGTATCCTGTTGTGAAAACTTCAGCCATTAAGTGCCAGTTACCAATTTTACAGATATACATTACAATGGCTTTTAATGATAATAACACAAGGAATGGGATTTGCCAAATGCTCCATGTAAAGACTTACTAGTACAGTTGCTACTTTAACTGCCACTGCTTGTTCTGTAATTCAGAAACTACAAAACTATTTTGAAACTCAATCGTGGAACCACATAAAGATATTTGTATTTGGTCAAACAATGTGTTAAGAGACTCTCTGCACATCCAGGCTTAAGTCTTAACTCCACTGAGACCAAGAAATCATCTCAGCACTGACTCCAACACAGAGCAAGTCATACAGACCTGTGCAATGCTGGATACACTGCTAGCCTTTCTCTTCAGTGTTCCTTCCTGGCAAACAGTGAGCAGAGAACTGGGAAGAATTGATCTGAAATCATTAAAGGATCGCCGGCGAATTCCTTCGAGCTCTTCTGGAACTCTCAGGGAATGTGGGGGAATTTTAGGAAAAAGCTTTGAAAGGAGAGCCTCCTCTGAATTGCTGTAGCGACCAAAGGCTCGAGAAATTCCTATCAGGCAGGGCACTGCATACTTGCATAAATATTCTAGAAAAGAAAAACACATGTAACAGCACATTAACAGTAACTCAGAACTTTCTCTTCATGGTTTTGCTATCACTTCACTACGTTGTTTCAGCCCAAGCTGCTTTACAACAACTGATTTGTACAAGCAGAGGAAAAACCATTAAAGCATCACAAATTACTACAATTCTGCTTCCATATTTTCCAGTCAGCAACAAACAGAACAGAGAAGTGCTAAGGGAAGCTGAAAGACAAAACTCACTTTTCAGGATTGATCCTGACAACCAGCAAACAAACACAAGAGAAGTTCAGAGGACAGGAGTTACATATACAGTAACAATTTTATCACTACCTTTATCGTGCATTTGTGGTGTCTGGCACATTCCCAACAGGAACCGCATTACTAGTAGGACTGCATCCAAAATCTGAAGTAATCAAGACAGACATACAAAAATATCTTTTAGTAAGAGATATCATTATCTTACAGCAGATCATTATAATAAATGAAACTTGTAAACATTAATGTAAGCACCTCTGTGAAGATTTCTTAATGTTGTGTGACTAAAAGATTACATTGTCCTCACTCAGGTTACAGAGCTTCTCTTGTAAAGTCTGCAGCGAGCTGCAAGTACCACACAATGGAACTGCAGCACTCCCAACCTCAGTGTCTGAAACTCTGGGCTCAGCAACTGACAGCCAAAGCAACTGCAGGCCTGTGAATATCCTCGAGGTACTTGACTATTAACACAAGCAAATTAATGCATCAGTGCACACTCTAAAGCAATCAGCCCCTTGCCGACAGGGAGCAGCTGTGCTCTTCTCCAGACATTTGTCAGGACTGCAGCACTGGAGAACTGGGTAACACAACAACACAAACTCCACCTGCTCTCGGAGAGATGCATCCCTGTAAGCCACGTCAGATAGTAATGTCACTAAGCAGAAGCTGAAGTTTTCTGCCACTGGAAGCAAACCTGCAAAGTAATGGAGAGAAAAATCAGCCCCTTAAGCCTCGTTAGAGAGAACCAGCATAGAAATAGCAAACTCTAATAAAGCAAGAAGGGACAAGGGACTCCCATGTCATAAAGTTCTGAGACAGACTGTAGACAAAAGCAGTATTACATACAAAATCTAGAAGCACTCTAACCCTCATAATTTCAGTATAAATGTTTAAAGAAAAATCAGAATTAAAAACCTACCAAGGTTTTCAACTAATTGGAAATAAACCTTAATTATATAATACTGTATAAAAGTATTCTTACATTAAGGGAGCAAAACATGGTTTAAACAGCTAGTAAGCATCAAAGCTAAAAGCAGAGCATACAGATCTCATGTTCCACTCTCCTACTCTAACCACTACACAATCTTCTCCAGTTTACTAACAAAATATATTGAACACAGAATTACTTGGAAAGTGCAATTCATCAAAAATCAGCCCAGCAGGAAAATAGGGATCTATTCAACTTCCTTTGGCTTCTAAAGAAAATCAATATTAAAGGCTGTCAAGCCAGGAGCTAAGTAAGAACATAGCAGGACTTTTCCCCTCCCCTTGAAGCATGTCCTGAACAGCCTTTGCTATTTCTATTTCCTGGCTGGTATTCCATGAGAAAGATCAAAAAATCCAAACCTCACCTCTGCCTTTCCGGGCATTGCTTTCTTCTATCCACTGGACTTTGGGAAGGCCCTTCAGGAGCCGCAGAAGGTAAGGAACCAAACTATCCTTGTGCTAAGGAAGAAAATATTCTATTTAAAATGGAGAAGAAAAGCTGAACCATATCATCCCAAGATATTTTAGAGATATGGTAAAATTACATTAGCACACACAGAACTTGCTTCTAGTGATTACTCCATAGGTTTCCTGACTACTGCAAAACTGATTTCAAAACAAGCAAAAGAAAGCAACCCCATCCAGTGCCTTAGATCCAAGCCATTCACTCCAGGGAACAGTTCATTCTCTGTAAAAGCTGGAGAAGAAAGTTCCAGAACAGCACCTAACCCAAAACATTGTATTAGTTGACAGCAAGCTCCCAAAATCATTTTAAGACAGCTAGAAACTCAGAGTGCCAGTGCCAATTCAGTACAGGTGATGCATCCCGTGGCTTTATGCAAGTCACTTAACACATCCATGTAACAATTCAGCTCCCTCGCCTGCAAATCAAAGCACAGCACAGCTGTCTTATAAAAAAACCCCAAACAAACACAAAAAGAAAAAAACAACAAAGTCAATAATATCCATAAGCTGTACCATAGCACATGGATACTAAACAGGAAGCAGCTCAGGCCTGATGCAAACCCTAGCAATAGGAAAGAATTCAAAGTGAGGTCTAATAGCATTGGACCTGGGACTCTGCCCATGCTTCCTTTCCTCTACACAGAACAATACCAGGCCCAGCAGTCAAAGGGAAGAGAAGCAGCTTGTGCTGGCCCTGCTGGCAGACACAGAAGGGATGCTTGTGTACAATGCAGCCTGTGTGCCCTGTCTGTCTGTTTATCCTGGCATGAAAGGGCCTATTGCAAACCTGGCCCTCAGGAGTGCATCAGAGCACCCCTGTCAGTCAGGAGCATGGGCAAGAACATGCAGTGGCACATCTGGTTTGAGTAAATCCTCCTGATTGCTCTCCTTTCTCTGCTTAAGCCATGATGACCAGAAAGCACAGCAGCAGTTTGGCTGGGGCAGAGCCATGGCTACTGCCTATCACATTTATCAGTATTTCCTTGCTCTCCTGACACCATCCATCCCTTATGGCTGATCTTTTAATCTACTTTTATGAAGAGCAAATACCAACTTTTCATTCATTGAACAACTAAACCTGAATTAATCCAAGATCTTTGAAGGTAAATAGGCAGCCTAAGTGGGAAAAATACCTGAAGGTCAGATTCAATTAGGAAGATTCCTAAAGCAATAACAGCATCCCTGCGACGTTCATCCAACTGGAAAATGCCATGGAAATCCACTGGACACATACAGAGCAGCTTTTGTACCTGAAAAACAGCAGAGGGAAAGAACAGTGGAACAAGATTGGAAACCACATTGAAGCTTGTTTGAAGCACACTGGGTCTCCCCATCTTCTGGAATACATTTGGCCACGTTCCCCTCCTTCAGCCATCAATCTCACTGAGAACATCCAAGGGCAAGGAAAGGGATGAATGACAGAAACCAGAAAAAGACAGAAAAATCTCAAGTAGACGTCAAACATTTAAGTACAACGTGGGTCAATTTAAAGGTCTTCTTCAACTGTTACCGAAGTGCTGAAATACGATAAAGCCTTCATTCCACTACTTCACTTTTAGATGTGCAGGAAATGTGCAGCAGGCACTTTTATTAAATTTACCCAATTCCTGTAAACAAAAAATGGGTGAATGGACCTTTGATTACAGCTGCACCAATGCCTTCTTACATATACAGCACTGGACAATTAACTGTCACCAACCCGAGAATGACTTTTGCTCAAATCTTTACAACATAATAGATTAAGTTTTCAGAATTAATATTTTCTTACTATTCACCTATTACTCCATACTTAACAAACAGACATTTAAAGAATACATCAAACCTCTCAAATACTTTGTTCTTCTATGGAATTGTTAACAAATGGGAAAGTGCAAGAAACATGTTGTCTTTTTATAAATGTCCTTGATGTTAATAAATACTATCTAGAAAGGGCCTTCATAATAAATAAATATGTTTGACTCACCTATGTTTGCATGTCAAGTCACTTCCTATTTAAATAACTCTCTGAACATCCCACCTTGAAATTTCTAAAGCAAGAAACAACCTCCCTAGAGGATTAAGAGAACTGACTGGTTGCTCAGTGGAATTCAAGATGCTGGTCCTTCCACTGCCAGTCCTAATTACAGGACTAGTAGTACAACACACATAATCCTCTTGCTCAACATAAAATAGAGGAAATATGAACTTTGGAAAATGACTGCTGATATGTGCATTCCACATCAGGTTACATTTGCAATAACATGAATGAGCAACTTTAGCTGGATATGAACTGTTACTGTCATTGCACTGCTGTATTCTGTCAAACTGGGGGAAAAAATAAAATCCCTAGATATTTGTGAACCGCCAGCAGGGCGCAGAAAAATTATTCACCGTTGGCTGTCACACCACTGGTACATTTCCAGAACAAGAAATAAGAAAAGAAGGCTGCAACAGATGGCCCGGAACAAGCACTACAGTTTGTATCCGCACAGAACAGTGTTTTTTTCAGCTATTCAGTCACGATTATTGCCTGATGCGATTCAGACACGCTGCCACTTCGTGCCCAGCCCCAGCACAGCAGGCTGTCCGTCCCTGCTGCGGCGGCAGCACAGGCCCCAGGCCCTGTCCGGAGCGGGGCAGCCCTCGGGGCACTGCCCACACGCGGCTGCCGGGCTCTCCCCTCAGCAGAGCCTCATCTCACCCGGCACCGAGTGCGCCGCCGGGATTCAACCTGATACGCGCAGGAAAGCAACCAGCCCTAACTAGGTTGAGACTAAAAACTCCCACAAGACCGTATTCTACAGACTTGGGGGACACGCAGCAAGATCCAGTTCCCTGCCCCGAGGATGCGCTGCTGACCCGAATTTTCCTGTCAAGCTGGCCCACAGGAGCATCCCTGAGGCCCAGCTGCTCCCAACGCAGGGACGGGCGAAGCCGGGGCGACAGAATCCCCTCGGAGCCCTCAGACAGCCCCGCCCAGGCAGAGCCGCGGCCCCCGGGGCATCTCCCCTACTGCGTGATAGTGCCAAGGGGGCGGCCGGACACCCCGCACACGGCACAAACGGTGCCCAGAAGGGGCCGCGAACGGCGCCCGCCGGGCTGCTCGCAGGGGCACACACGCAGCGGCACACACGCAGCGGCACACACGCAGCGGCACACACGCAGCGGCAC